>CP045900.1:8930063-8949320 GCA_013387185.1 Caligus rogercresseyi
TTGTACATTAAAAAAAGCCTATTTTGCGTACAAATGACGCATATAATGGATTATGTATGCGTCAGAGACAAAGTAAAATTTGAGAGGATACCTTGACGCAAATCTAAGAACAAATTATTATTATTTTTTTCATATCGATTTCTTATAGGTCAATACAGGCTCTGGAATCATATGAGGTAACTCAGATTGTACTGAATTCTGAACTGATAGAATGTAACCAAGGTCATTTTTGGATTTATCATCTAAAGTTTTACTAAACTTAAAAGTACTATTTTACTCTGAAGCGAACAAGTCATCTTCTACAGGCGAGTGAAGTTAATTGATACAAAAAGCTATGAAATAAGCTAACAATACTCACTCCCTTTCTTGCTTTGTTTTTACTGAAAACTTTGTTTTATTAAAAAACATCAAACAACGTCTGGTAGTAAATTAGATTTCCTTTAAATTAATAATTATTATTGAAGTCTGTAACGTCCACCATTTTGAAGAAATTTGCGGGAAACTATATTTTTACTAAATTTTTAAAACTTTGACCTCTTTGCGCGACCTCGTAATGTTGACCGATTTTGTTCAAACTTTGTATGTCGTCTTCTTTTATCACCAAGAAACAGAAAATCCACTCAATGGCTAACATTTCAAACATTTGAAAAATAAGTACCCAATTTATATATATATATATTGTAATATATATATATATATATATATATAATAGTTGCCCATGCGTAAAAAAGTGCATCATAAGTGTTATAATTACTTACAAATGTATACTACGCTATTATAAAACCACACAAACTCATATATTCATGGAATAGGATTATATCTTAAATGAATCAACATAATAATTTGGTCTGAAATTACAATACGGAAACGGTTTGTTGTTAAAAATAGTACGATTTAATAAAAATCCAGAACCAGAAAAAAAATCGGTAACGCTCTACTTTTGGTAATTTGTATGACTTTCTAGATCCATTGTCATAACTTTGATGCATAACTATTACATATATATATAACTATTATCTGATTACTTTTAAGTTATTTATAGTCAAATTAGAAATTTATATGAATTGGTCAATTGATAATGACATCACTACTTTTTTAATCTAGCCATATAAAAAAATAGTCGAGTAGCTTGAAGTAGGCTCCTATCACTGGCTCTGTTTAAATATATTATCTTACCCATATGCTTTACTCATACCATTACAAATAAAAATCCAATGGCAATTTGATCAGGAATCACAACAGATGGTTCATAAGTATTTAGTTTTTACTTCACTTTTCTTTATAAATATTGTCGATTAAATGAATGTTTTGAATTTAAAAAAATTGTGCGCAATTGCATTGGTTATTGCCAAAAAATTAACTTAAAGAAAAATGTCATTTTGTTAAGCTTTCTATAATGAATAAATTTTCCAAGTAGTTAAAATATTAACACTTCCCTGGCCAAGGATCTACGGTTTTTTTTTTTTGGTTGTCTATAATTACATTTATTAAGAAACTCTGCAGTTCCCAAAACATAACTCTTAAACAGGCTTAGAAATATACCTACGGAACCGTTTTTAATAAATTGTTCGGAGGCTATGATGCAGTGATAGGGAAGGGCTTGAAAAATCAGTTTACTCAGTCCAGTTCTGACAAGTATGTAAGGAAACAGAAGCGTCAGACGATATGGGTTAACTCTTCATGGCGATAGCTTCTATTCATTGTGACGTCAGAGATGAAGTAGATCATTGATTCGGCCTAGTCATCCCCCTGGCGTCATTTTGAATAAATGCATACAACATAACAGTAAACCTAAGGATTGTCTAATAAATTCGCCCAAGTCATTGAAGTTAAAATTATTGAAATGAAGGAAGAAAGAAAAAAACCTATGGATTGAGAAGGGCCCTTTTTAGTCATTTTAACTAATAATTAGAAGATTCGGCCCACACATATCTCTGGGGCTTCAAGCGCGGAAGGTTTTTGATGAGCCCTCAAAGTGATACTGTTATATTATTAGGATCTTAAAGTATGTTGTTACTTTACCTTGAGGTAATTGCCTATTATTATATTTATGAATATATATCTACGTGTAAGGGGCGAGCAGAAATAAAGTTACAAGGCCTGCTGGTGATACACATATATATGTACGAACGTCCTAAAGCCTAAATAATAATAAGTTCATAAATGATTAAATGGAAGGCAAAAATGAAGTAGGAGTAAGAAGAATGAATCGTTGACGCTCGGACCTAAAGATGATAATTTTTTCAAAAGGGAAAAGATTACGTAATAGCTCATCCGACTGGAAAATGTCAGTCAAGCTATCGAGCATATTAGTAGTAGACCTTTGGTTGATATGCCGTTGTCCAATCATGGTTTTATCGTGGGAATACATGTTCAATGAAAGGAATCACGTACTCAATATGGTTTTGAAAAGGTTTTCTTCTACGTTTCCTCTACAGAAATGGTTAAAATAGTGTATTAAAATAACTTTGATTGGTATCCAAAGCTTTACACAACAAAGTCTCAAGTGCACATGTGCAACAATTAAATGTTATGTAAAGAGTAAGATTTCATTTGCTTTTGGATATGTATACTAGAAACCACGAGGACACTTATTTCATAAAGCAATACTGTTAAAAATTGAGATTTGTCTTCCGTTACAGTACAAGAAACTTGTTCAAGCTGTCCTTCGCAAGGTTATGATAGTCATAACACGTCTAAATAAGTTGCTGGAAACTAATTTATTTATCTAAATTAACATAATGAAAAAATGAAAGTAGATCTCACTATTTTTTTAGATATATTTTTGTTTATAAGATTATTTTAGTGTCAAAAAATGAAAAGTTTTCAAGTGTCAAACAACTTTACGTAGACCTGTTGATGCAGCCATTGTGAAATTATGCGCAAACCACAGTAATAAGCTTATTTCAATGGCTGGATCAATGTTATATATTCACAGGAGTTATAAATAATCAATGAGTAAAGTCCAAGGAGCCAAACGTTTTTTATCAACTGAGCCTTTGAATCCCTTAATGTTTAGATACATTGGCTCCGAAATGGCATTAATTCATTTGAAAGGAAATAACTATTTTTAGAATTGTGAGAGTTATTCATTTTGGACAAAATAAAATCTTTTTTTAAAAGACAGATGAAATACTTTTTATCACTATGTAGAATAAATGGATGAAATCCTATTGTGTGTGTATTTTTCCAATCACAAACAAATAGAAAACAAACAATAAGCAAGTATTTATATTATTTAATTAATGGAAATAAACCATTTAGGAAACCAAATGAAAAAAAAACCATTCTGAGCTCATTGAGTAGTAGTAGAAGTAAATAAGTCCTCTGTTAAAAACAAAGATACTATAAACTCTGCCATGCAATCAATGTATTTCAGCTAATACAATTTTCTATAAACAAGACAAGTTACACGTTAAATGAAGTATTAAAAATATTTTTTAAATAAATATTGTATTGTTAGCCAATGAATGGCTTAAGATGCGTAAAATACTTTGTGAAATCGTAATGCTTACGATTCTGTGAAAGTTAAACATTGTTTTTGTTTTTATATTAGTAAATGTTGAGTGAGTTCATGCTTTTAGAGTGAGGAGGAACTTTCTTCCCGGGATCTTCCATGGGCTCGGGCTGTAAAGAAGCACTTGAAAAGACTCTTGGCCGAGGATGCTTTTCATCATCATCCAGGATCAAGTCTTCATGCGTCTCTAGGGATAAAAGATGGGATCGAAGCTTTTCCTTTTCTAGAGTCCTTAGGTTATCCGTGAGGGATTGGTTTGCGGATCGGAGTTCGTCAATGATAAGGGAGAGACACTTTTTCTCAAAGATGATTTGTTTGTTGGCTTCCTTGTCTGCTTCCGTTATGACACACTTTGGGGAGGGCTTTTGAGGCGATCGGAGTTCTGAGATCGGCGTCTTCGAACTTCCGAGAGCTGCATGGATAAATCCTCGTTCCGCTTGATCAATTCCTGCTCACGTTCTAAGTGAGCCTGTCGCTCAGAGTTTAAAATGTCCGTATATCGTGCCTTAGAGTCCTTTTTTCCGTTGTAAAGTATCCCGAAATTGTCCAATGATTCCGTTCTTTGAGCTGAGGGGGTCCATTTTCTTTTTCAATTCTAGGATTTCACTTTTTGCAGAGGCTAGCTCAGTCTTCATTTCTTCGTTGAGACGCTTCAACTCACGATTGCTGAACTCGGATTCTTCAAAGGATAACTTCAAGCTCTCATTTTCAGACTGCATTGAGCCAAAATCTTCGTAGTCAATCGGCGAATATCCAGGCCTCCAGGGCTAGCTGCAGTTCTCATGTAGCGATGAAACGCTTTTTTTCTCGATCTGAAAGTCCTCAGAGTCTGTGGCCAAGCAAAGCTTTGGAAACCAAACTCAATTTTTCATCCTCTAGCCTATCCTTGTCCAGCTGGATCTGTCTCCATTGTCGGTTAATTTCATCATTTTCACGGAGCGGGAGTCTCTTAGAAACTCCAATTTTTGCTCCAAAACGACATTGACGAGCTTAAGGGACTCCACTTCAGAGAAGAGAAGCTCTTTTTCCTTACTATATTCGTCCATGACCTCGCTCAGTCGTCGCTTGGAATCGTTCAGATCATGAATTTTCTGACTCACCTGCTGGGAGTAACACTGTTTTTGCGAATAAAGCTCAGCCTCGTATTTCTCTCGCAAAAGGCGAATTTCCGCCTCGTGTTCTTCCCTTTCGATGGTGGTTCTTCTTCGAGGCCCCTCCTTCCGGTTCACAGACTCCAGGATGAGAGCGAGGTCCTGCCGCGTGTCCAACTGAGATTCCTTCATGACGCTAAGGCTGTCTTCTAGCTTCGAAGGGCATAGCGCACCTCGTAAGCGTCCAAATCCTCAAAATCCTCTTCCTCTCCCAATGTGCTACTCCGAGAGGAAAGATGCTGGATCTTCGAATGGGCCTTGTAAAGCTATAGGGGGGGCTCAGGCAAGATATCTCTTCGTCTTCTTCCTCTTCCTGAAGGGAATTATCCCTTTTTCCGAGGACTCGTTCACACGAGCAATAAAGTCGCTCAAGCTTAGTCGGTCCCCTTTCCAAGTCGGAGGATGCTTAGTATGGTCCCGAGTTCAGGGCCGTATTCCGAGCCCACGGAGCGGATGTCACTAGAGGTGATGTAACCCTTTTGCCCAACATCGCAGAGGGAGAAAATGTAAGAGAGCTCAGAGTCTCCCAACATCACAATACATGAGGAGGAGAAGAGGAAAAAAACACTGTCAGTTACATTGTAATAGAGATATATTTCCATTTTTTTTTTGTAGCTGTTGTCCTTGCAGGGCTTGACCGGCTTGATAAGGAAAAGGAGACTTTTAGTAGCTAGATAGGAAAATAATAAGGGATGAATTGTTGTAAATGATGATGATAGTTGTGAAATGGATTCAGTGTAATTCTAGCCAAGGTGCTTGTAACAAGAATATGAATGTAGTTATGGAGCATATATATCTCAAAAGTTATTTTGAGCGTTTTAATAGAGCCTTGGGCAAGCTCCACAATTCACGAGTCATGCCTATCTGCCAAGGCGAAGCATTACTCTATAGATCCAGGGCAAATCATTATCATCTTTGGTTTGCCTGGATATATTAATACTTGTATGAAAAACCTGTGTAGGCACAAGGTTTCATTTTAGTACTTCTGGTCGAAGAATTCGATACACATATGGTGAATAATATTATAGTCTCTTCGTTCTATAAGTCTCCTTGATGTGAAATTCCTTTATCCTATTCGAGAGGTTGATATTAAAACTATTTCTATATTTTTTTAAAACAGCCTTTGCAATTTATTTATAATTATATATATGTAGGTATATATATCATCTGAGGATCCTAAAAGGATACATTGATTAAAAAAATAGATGTTAAAAATGAAACAAAAGAAGTGAAGGAGTTGAAAAGTTATTAAATCATGTGTTTGTTGATTTGAATTGACACTTATTCATTTATTTTTATCCACATGACAAATATAAACAAATAAATAAAGCAAATACATAACCTTTACATATACCTTTTTTTAAATAACTATTTGCACTAAAAAAGAATCATAATTTTGTCCCCTTTCCTTTTAGGTCCTTTAGTATCAAGGTTTTTATACTTATGTACATTGGGGGGGGGGGGGCATTATAGAAACCAAATATTAAAATATCAAACGTGCACACAAAAGTTGGGTCATAAGAAGCTAAATGATTGTAGAAAAATGGATTTAGTTTGATCAAATTACGTTTAAAGGTTTCGTTATGAAGCAAAACTTTTTGTTGTTGATCCTTTTGAGGAAAGTCAATTATACAAAACGTAAATACAATTAATTCATGAGTTTGTTATTTTATTGGAATTTTCATCAAATAGTATTTAGAGCCAAAAAAAATGAATATAAGTTCTAACGCCCCAATCATTTTTTTTAATAACAGCTCATACTAGGGGTTCTTTATTGGTTTAAAGGAGGGAAACGAATAAGAGGATATTCATGTTGATGTTTTAAAGTTATTATTCTATTTTGTTTATTTTTCACATCTTAATTTTATATTTAGCAAAATTATCCTTTAAAAATATAACATAAAATTAAAGCTATATTCTTTCTTTCTCTTAAATGCTTGGAGCTTTTTTCTTGACTCCATCATTGATAATATATATCCATGACGTTGATTATACCCATAAACTTTTGCAAACGCTTCCGTACCTAGTTTCACAGCTCCTTCCACTGATTATAAATGAGACGTACAGATGTATTTTTTTATTAAAATTAAGTAGAAAAGGTTTTAATGTCCAATTTATTATTTTATATTTTGCATGTCTCAAGAACTTCTTTGATGTCATCAAAATATAATGTAAATGTAAAATATAATAAAGATGTCATTTAAACAATTTGTTTATCCCTTCAAGATCACTTGCTATATTAATTTTTATCATTTACTTCCTTTGTTTTCTTATCTAGAGCGGGTAGAAATACGGAGCTGTCCATGAATATCCCCCTGGCATGAAGAAGAAGGAACTTAGACCTCAACTAAAAGATTTTAAAATATTTACTAGGCCTTTCTATCCAAGATTAAAGGATTAAATGAATATTTTAAAACGTATATAGGTCAATTTAGCCTTTATAATTTATTGTATATTAATTTATGCTTGGAGTTTTAAATGTTTTTTAGTTTCAAATAACTTCAAATGAAATTGAACAGCATCGATGCCATTATTTATATTTTAAAAGAATTTTTCTCTTTCCCGGAGAATGTTAGCATGACGTATCCCCATCGGGATTTATTATGTATTTGTGTTAATCAGCTTTGAATGTCCAACGTAAGAAATAATACTACTAATAAACATATTATATATTAATTAATATACAAAAGTTTTGCCTATAAATCAATTAAAACCTTCATATATATTTTATGACGTCAGAGTGAGCCATTTTTCTTCTTGTGGTGCATCTCTGACGTCACTGAATCATTGTCTTTATAAAAGATCTATGGGGTATTTAAAATAATTGAGCATGTTTTTCGTCAAGTTCAATTGTAATTATATGATTAAGAGAAATCTTTATATTTATATGAGCAATCCAACATAACGTAATCCTTTCTACACGAATGGATTATTATGATTATTATTTCTTCCTAGGATATTTCCTTTGGCGATGATCCAGTTTTTTTCTCGTATTATGCTATTTTTTGTTATTTTTAGCCGACTTGCAACAACTGTAAATATAACAACAATATTATTATCAAATACTAGTAAGAAGGAAAAGTAGTCATCCTTGATTCAATGCCATCATTAGGCTCATAAGAAGTAAACACAATAGTAATCATTTTAAGCGTTTCAAATGAACTTAAGGACAGATAATAACAGCATACACCCCTTTGTGTAATATTTTCGACAGCCTTAGCAAGTTAAAAAACCAATGAAAATTAACTCTCCACCCGCCCCCCCCCCCCTCATACACAGTCCTTGTTCTTTTACACCCTTTTTATTTATATTATTATTATTACCTCCCTCCCCCCCCCCCTCCAGATCCACTCTTTCTTTACTCCGGCAGAATAGGCAAAGCCTCTCTGGTTGAGCACAAAGCAGCTGATGCTCGCCCTCAGAAAGTCAATTCCCTACATTACAGTTCAATAGAACACGCAGCGTCCTCTATACGTATGGAGATTCATAGAAGTAAAAGTGCATATAGATGTCGCGAGTGATAGGCTAAACTCTGTCCTCAGGGAGGAGAGAATGAACTCTCAGTGTGTGTCTGTGTGCGCGCGCGCGCCTTCCTTGTTCTTCTTCTATGGATGAGTGAGGGAGTGATCAACATCATCATCATCATTTAAGGCCGGCCTGGAAATCTTTCTTTTGCAAACGAATCCTCAGTCTTCGTTTGTAGTTTGAGCTCTGAGGAGCTCGCGGATAATCATTATTACTATTTCTTCTTGATTCTTGTGATCTTCGTGTATGTTTTTGTGTGTGTGATTCCATGTGAAGTTTGTGATATTCTTTATTTGTGAAGGGATCGCGATTCATGATCGTCAGAATGATGAGGATGTTGTTGTGTTTCGATTGTGATGTTGTTTTGTGTGTTTTATTATCATGTCTAATTTGAGGGGGTTGTTTCATTGGTGCCTTTCCTCCTTGAGTCCTTTGTCTTCGGATGATGCCCTTGTCTCGAACGCGTTCTCTTTTGGCGAACATCAACGGGAACTCCTCCTCTTCCGGGGGGACCAGCAATACCTCGGCCAACTCCGCCTCCAATACTCCAATTCCCATCCAAACGGAGGGAGTAGCAATAGCTATGTCTCCATGCCGAGGAGGAACTCAAGGTACGATGATCCAAATCAAGTGTCCAAGGGATTGACACAAGTCTCTTTATTGAATTGAATCTAATTCCCTGGATGCAGAGAGAAAGCTGTGTAAGACTCACGCCGTCCTGACGTCCAGGGCATGAAGAGACGACGAAATGGGCATTTCTATGCTTACTCCTTTGACCCAAATCCTGCTTTGTCAATGATCCAAGTGGATGAAAATAAAACGTCTCCAATGGCCCACTCATGGATCATGATGGATGATGATCTTAGACGAATGTCATTCCAATGAATGAAATCATAAGTTACAAACAAGCCAAAGGCCTCAGACAATTCTACGTTCAATTGTGATTGCTATTGATTGGAGATCCATTCCACTCGACTTGTATTATTCAAGCGTTGATAGCAGACTTTTTCATTGGATTGAGAGCTCTAATATGATATGCATCCAGAGTTCTTTGCATATTGTACATACATCCGACTCGTTGGCAAGTCCTATCTTGGTCCACGAATGAAATAAGAGGCCTAAGCTTGTCATAGCTAAGGCATGACTTCATGTACGAACCATTATCTCCTAATTATATTATAATATCTTTCAAAGCCTTCAGTGAGGTGATATATTTTCTTCATGCATACTAAACCTCTTCCTACTTGACTTCTTTCCAGGGCAAGCGCGTAGTGGAGGACCTTCGACATCATCATCATACTCACATTCATCCGCACAGCAATCCTCTCATCATGTCGGGGGATGCGGAGAACAATAACAACAACAGTATGAACAATACGACGACGACCACCTCCAACACCACCACCACCAATATTAGTAGTAGCAATCCACAAAACAATACCAATAGTAACAATAGTAACAATAGCAATCATCACACGCCAAGCAGCAATGCGACCACCAACGGAACGGGCCTCAACGGAGGGAATGCCCTTCATCATCACCATCACCCTGCCGCTCGAACAGGCAGCAATACGGATCCCAGTGATGAAGTGGGTCCACTGGACACCTCCATCACGGCCAGCGGGGCAGTCGTCCCAGTCGTCTCCTCTGCCTCACTCAACAATCACTCCTCCTCCAACAAGCCCAAGACCAAAGTTGCCACCCCGGAGCAGGTCATGAATCTCTACATGAACAAACTGACGGCCTACGAGCACTACGAGATCTACGGCTACCCCCAGATCTACTTCATCGGTGCGAACGCCAAGAAGATCATCGCTATCATCGGTGGCCCCCACAACAGCGGCTACGATGACGAGCAAGGCTCCTACCTCTACGTCCCCCACGACCACCTCGCCTACCGCTACGAGGTCCTCAAAGTCATCGGGAAGGGCTCCTTTGGACAGGTTGTCAAGGCCTACGACCACAAGAACCATTGCCACGTCGCACTCAAAATGGTTCGCAACGAAAAGCGGTTTCATCGACAGGCCCAGAGGAAATCCGGATCCTGGAGCACCTCCGAGCCCAAGACAAGGACTCCAATTATAACCTCATACACATGTTTGATCACTTTATCTTCCGCTGTCACACATGCATCACCTTTGAGCTACTCTCCATTAACCTCTACGAACTCATTAGGAAAAACAAGTTTCAGGGATTCTCACTTCAACTCGTCAAAATTCGCCCATTCCTTATTACAATGCTTAGACCTACTCTATAGAAATGGAATTATTCACTGCGATCTTAAGCCAGAGAATGTACTACTCAAGCAACAAGGCAGAATGGAATCAAGGTAATAAAAAACACTCACACAATATTCTAATATGAAAAACCCGATATTTCTGATCCATCACAAGAAAATCAAATGAACAAGAGTTGACATAACAATAAAAGTTATCTACAATGTTGGGGAAATGACCCAAAGTAAGTCATTAAGATCATTCGTGTTTGTGTTGAAAGAATAACCGTTCGTTTTGCTAAATTGTATACAGAACACAGATATTCATTATTGCTATACCACCTGTAAATATAATTATTCACTTAGGAAATAATATATCTCGTGGGGGAGCCACGAGCTGATTGGATGCATATGAACCTATAAATACTAGACCCATTTGGCGTGATAAATAAATATATTTACATATTGAAGGATTTGATTATTATCTATGTGATATATTTGGCTGTTTATAGCTAAATTGTAAGGACATTTCATATCTGTTACATTATAGTTGTCTATAGTTGAGGAACAATAGAATCAGAACATAACTGGTGGGAGAGGCATCTTTAGTGGATATCACTTGAGAGATCAAAGGAGTAATAAACGTGTCTGACAGAAAACTATAATTTACCTTTTAATATTGAATAGGAGGCACACATTTTAACTTCAAGAGTCATTCGGAAGATATTTCTTTGTGCTAACTACATCATATTGACTCATTATCTATATTCAGTTTTTGCATTTTGATCAGTTGAGTACCAAATTTGATTATTTAAAGAACTAAAAAATATTTTAAGGGCTCTGTATTCCTTAAACAAAACTGTGTTTGAATCTGAAATTACCGCTTAAGAGGCTTTAAACATCCTTTAAAGCCTAAAACAGGAATTAGAAACATTTATTAATTTGTACAACATATATTAAGAATTAATTCATGACTTCATTAACTTTTTGAGTGCTTTTTGAATAGACATTTGATTTTACAAATATCAGCCAACAATAGAGTAGCAAATATTCATTGATCTGTATTCAGTCAAGTCCTTGACTACATTAAATAAATCTACATCTAAAGAACATCCTCATAAGCCTAAATTCAAGAAAGATCAGAAACCAATATAATATAACATATAATAAATATAAATCAATGGCCAAATTCGAACTTGACAAGAGATTTTATAAGTTTTTATATATATTTAATTTGTCAAATAAGATGATTAAATGAAAAATACATGATTGGGTGAAATATTTCAAGTTCTTTGTTTATAATTCAGTGATCTAATACATATAGCAGAACTCTACAGCCTACGCATATAAGGAAACTCCAAAGCCCATAAAAGAATAAAGAAACTCTTTTATTTATTATTCAAACTAAGTAATGGATTCTTTAAAAAAACAATTGTAACTTTGAGGTTCGTGTTTTTTAATTAAATATTTAATTTGTCAAACGATTTAAATAACAATAGACATCCTTGCTATACATCAATGAAAATTACATCTGAAGGACACTCTTTGGGGGGTGTTGTTGTGACATCCTTCATTAGGGTAAAAGGTCTACGTAGCAGATTTCAATCCTCCCTTCAACAGATATCATCATCCTATTAGAGAGTGAGATCAACATCAGCTGAGTAAGAAGAATAAGAGGACTGCTGTCTTTCTTCTCTGTATAGGAGGAGTTGTTGTTGTATTTTCGTCTCATATATATATACATAACATACAAGAGGAGAAGGAAATTATTGATTATTTTCTTCTTCTTGGTGGCTGCTGTTTCTGCTATCCTCCTCTTCTTCTTATGCTGCTGCTGCTTCCTTCACTTTCCTTCAAAGAATCCCCCCATCCTCTTCATCGTGGTTTTCCATGTTCCTGCTCTTAATACTCCTCTTTTCTATTGTATATATATTAATATATATTTTGATCAACAATCCGCGGAATATATTATGAATTTTTTTGACTTGAAAAGTATATAATTATCCCCTGTACTATTATTAGTATTTGTAAATAACGCGACTATTTGTGTATAGCTACGCATCTTATAAAGAAGATTAACTCATGATTAATATATACATATTTAAATTGTCATTTTCTTACCTTTTATATGTCAAAATTTAATTTGTTAAACTGCATTACTTATTTGAACACCGTTAATACATTATCAAGTTCTTAGATAATAAATATCTGAGGTAGTCATTGGTAATCGTGTTCTGTCTCTACACTTCGTGTTATGCACATTAATTAAAGCTCTATTTCATTAGTAACGTATCTATACATAACTGATAGTAGGTATTTATGATTAAAATATGCCATTAATAGGCTTTGTCCATTATACATATATATATATATATATATATATTTGTTTTAATAAGTCGGGCAAAGATGTGATCTATCATAAACATATTTCAATTTATTTGTTAAAACACATTTTTAAAAGTTAATTGGAATAAGCTATTTGTGTTCAGGATTTATTATTGATAAACGTGTTCAATTTCTGAATAATGTGTCATTCTATTTAATTAAAACTCTGTTTTATTAATAACGTGGCTATACACCGGTGGTATCGACGACGCTATGTATATTTATATATACGAGCACACTTGTAAATGTAAATTTCATTTGTGAAAAACAAGTTTATTTATCTGATACAATTAATTATCTCAATACATTATTTTATAAATAACGAGGCCACTAGTGTATAGCTATGCGCTACTTACGAACATGACAACAACTCATTGTACTCTGCCATCTATATAAATATGTATTTATATAAATAGGCCAAAATTAGACTGTCCCTGAGCACATTTAGTTAAAATGCTTATGTAATATGTTAAAACGTATATATCTTGTCTATCCTAGTTTTATCGACTATCTATTTAATAAATACCTAGCATTCCATTAGCCACGCTATTGACATAAAAATTGAAACTTTAAAATTAAACTCCTTCCATTATTCAAATAAGAGTTTTAATAAATGCACCAAATTGAACACATTCGGCCTTAATGAAATTATATATCTAAAACAATCAACTTATTCAAAAGCTTATTGTTTAAAAGTAACTTTTATTCGTGGAATTTAATTTAGAAAAAAAGTTATTCATGTTTAAGATAGCCAATGCTGTGGCAGGCTATAGGTAATTATGTTTATTTATTATTATCTAATATGTTCATTAATTAGAGCTATATTATAAAATTAAGACTGACCTTTTATTGGAAGAAATATATATTAACTTTGCAAGCTATCAACATAATGTACAATTGTATTTCTTTAGTAATCGTCTTACATTGTTATATGAAACAGACAAAGGGCATTAGAATGACAAAACATCCATAGAATGCAATATCTTATTTAGAGTATAATGAAATTGACTCATTAAAACAACCATATCAAAATAATCCTCAGAAGACGATTATAGAAGCATAACAATTAATTGAAGGATCACAGATTGAAATCCTTTTCGTTCTTTTGTAAAAGCTTTAGTTTCTGGGCACAAAGTCATTTATGCCTGTAATGAATAAATAATTTGTGAAATGACATTTATTTTGAAATAATACAACACAAAATCTCCAGTTAATGCCTAATATTCGCTTATAACCCGTGTTGTGCCCCCTTACAATGTGTGACAAAAAGGGTGACTTGGATGTATATATGGCCTATGATTAAAAAAATACCTCGAACTCTAAAAAATACAACTAGGCAATTTAAAATATCGATTCAACCTCATAATTTATTACAATATAATGATCCGTATGTCAATATTTACATTCTCTAAGAGAGAGAGAGAGAGAGCAATCGATGAATTGTGTATAGCTATTATATTTGAATAAATAATTAAATTGAAAAAAACGTCAATTAGTATGAATACCTAAAAAATACGAGGGATATGAAAAACATTAAAATATGTATGCCATTTAAGTAGTATTAGTTACTTAATCCATCTATAATAGCGTTAACAATTTATAGAAGCCTAGCATTTGCTATATATTATTTATTAATACTTGTAGCCTGGTAGCTCTCACGCGTTCATTAAACAATACCATTTGTCAGTGATTTCTTATTTTTACGTCTTATCGTCATCAGACGATAAGTGTCTATTTATCGGCAACCATTTAATGATTTATACGTTTGTAAAATCTTATTCCAAATGTATACGACACTCCGCGTTGATAGAGTACTATCCATAAGATTTCAGTGAACCACAAGTTAAAGCCTCTTTAGGATTAAAAGAAGCAGGAGACACTTGATAATTAAGAATGATGAATACGTGGATACACCAGGATTTAAAACAGTGTTCATTATGAAATTGTGATCCTCTAACAATAGGAAGATTATTAATAATAGCATGGCTTAATTACCAATGATGAATGTATTATTATTATTACTATTGATTCATAAGGAGCCATTAGAGAACTATGAAATTCAAGGAAATTTAAATAATGAACCTTCCACATCAATATAAACACAATTTATATATGTAAAAAAGATCTTGTTGAGCATTAATTAAGGTCAAATACTTATAATTAATGATCATTTGTCTCAAGAGAATAAATAATCACAATGACATATATACATACTTATTTAAAAACAGGCTTTTTGGTGTGATTCATTGCATTATGTTTTAAATATTTTCTTGCTATATTTAATATGGATCCACGAATATTTTCCTCTTTTGCTTTGACGGCGTATATACAATATTGGAGCTTAACACTGCATGCTTAAGAAGTTTGTCCTTGGCCGAAAGTGTAAAAAAGTATTCTCTCCCCAGGAGGTCCCGAACCTCTCTTCTAGTTCCATTTTCATAAAGGGATGAAGAATCTTGCACTCGAGTAGAAGTTGTACAGTTGTCTCCTTAGCTTCTTGGCAGAATATACATTGAGTGTCACTGCTTAATATTGAGGAAACTTCAAGGGTCCAGGTGACCACAATATAGACGAACCATTTTTCCGGAGGGGTCAAGAATGGGTTTGATAACTTTGGCAAGCTTGTTTTATCCTTTATCTTGAGACTTCTTCTTTTTAAAACATTATTTATAAGAGGAAGTGAAGAGGAATTCCATACCTGTCTGAGCTCACAGAGTTTAATGGATGGCAATTGTTCCCTAAAGGATCGCCATGGATTAAAGTTGTTATGGAAAAAATCATTTTTTTACGTCTACTTGATTTTTTTGAATGTCATTGTAGCCAGTAAGTTGTCCTTATGTTGTAGGAGGTCTATTAGGAAATATGAGGAATTCATCCTTTGTAGAGAAGTGTGAAACTCAATTGTGGATCCCTTGAGAGAAGTTTAGTCTCCAAAACTCAATTCCACCAAATAAAAGGTATCTAAAACATTTGTCAGAAGAAGCTTCCAGAAATTTAATTCTGAGAGCTGATTTATTGTAAAAAAAACCGCCGTAGTTTGAATACTGTTTGTTAAAGCCATCACTTGAAACTGTAAAATTCCAATAGTCTGGTCTTCTAAAGCATTTAAGAATCCATTCTGCTAAAAGCGACTTCCAGAAACTCTTTAAGTCCACGGCTCAAAGTCCACTAGGGTTTTTGGGTGTCACGACTCTTTTTATAGAAATGTACGTTTTGTCTTTAAGTCCAAAAACTCCATTAAAATGTCATCAAATGATGATGCAATTCCTGAGTAGATTTGCAAACTCGTAAAAGGTGAGTCACTTTTGGAACAACATAGCTGAACTCTCTTCCATCTATGGAACCCTAGGCTTTTGATGTGTCTGCACACATTTTTATTTGGAGTTGAAAGTCTTCTGTGTTGAAAGCCATAGCGTTGTCTTCAGTAGTTGTTCCGACAATTTTAACTTGATGTTTTACCACAGATTTTATATTGATTTTATATATAGGTTTGTGGACAAAGCAATTATGGTGGGGGTGTCGTCGGCATAAGCGTATAAGGATTCACCTTTGCTAACTCTTGTTTTCTTTAATAAGATGTTCTTGTTCGCTTTCCTAAACAATGGGCCCGTTGAAATTATAAATAAAATAGAGGCTATAGGGTCACCTTGTTTGCATCCTCGTTCTACGTTGAAATAATTTGACCTTTCTTAGAGCCATAAAATATACGGGAGTCAGCTAAAAGTGTTGCAACAGGTCGTATCATAAAACTTCCAAATCCTTTATTCTTTAAGGTCCTTATATATATGTAGGTGAGACACCGAATCGAATACTTTCTCAAAGTCTATGGTCATTATGGTACAGTTAAAACAATTTTCATACGCCGTCTGCAGGCTTGCTGTTATATCTTCCATCCTATGACTGTCATGAAGCCTCTTTGAGAAAAGTGAATGATTTCGGGAAGAGTGTTTTATTCTTTCAGCCACAACTTGTAAAAAAAAATAATTATAGAGCGTGTTTTGTAAAGTAATCGGTCTTAGATTTTTAACACAGTTTGTGTCTTTTCCTTTTTGGGTATGGTTACAAGGAGACCATCACTTATGTACTGAGGAAATATCCAACCATCAGAATCCATTCCAAAGATCCTTGAGGATTGGAGCTTGGGGGTCGCCTGATCCCAATCCTCCTGGTCACGGGCGTCCTGTCGATGGTCCTACCTCCTCAGTTCTGTCCTCGGATTCTTCTGATCCCTCGGTGTCCGTGGTGTCATCAGCCTCGTCGCCGTCGTCTCTGTGTCACTTGGGGAACGCCGGTCTCCCCTCTTCCTCTTGGGCTTGTCCTCATCCAGAGTGACGCACTACACATCTGGGTATGATATACCCGAACCAAATGTCCACTGCTTTGTAGAAGCCGGAGACACCATCCCCTGGTTCGCGCTTGGCCTTTGCGAACTGGATGATAAAGTCATGAATGCGACTCGGGGTGGTGGCGCCCGTACAAGCTGAGGCATGACTTCGTTCCTGGCCAGAACGTACGCCTCCATCCTTTGAAAGCACCAGCCGAGGTTGGTCGGTGAGTCGTTCAGTACGACCAAACTCTCAGGGTGGTCGGCGAGGAGGAGGTTGAGAAGGGCTCCATCGATCATGTAATCTCTGGAGACGATTAGTTTTGCCAGATGCGAAAGCGTCGCATACGGCCAGTGCCTCTTCGTTCGGTTGGGGGGGGTTAGTATTAAGGAACGTGAATTGATTCCCCGGATTGAAGAGCACTTCAATCCCGTCCTTTGTGGCGGAGTGAATGGTCAGCCACATGACCCAGAACTTTGCGTAAAGGGCGGAGACATCAAACTTCGTAGTAATTACTTATTAGTTATGGGAATAGTCGTATGGGACAGGCCGCTGTAAATACTAAGGCAAAAAACGATATGATATTATTATTGCAATTTAACGCGTGATGAATGAATGCTCCATTAATAATATCATTATATTTTCTTCTAAAGCCGGCTTTTTTAAAAGCCATATAATGTTTACTCATCAGATGATTCCTATTTATATCCGCGTGTTGAAAAGACGAATCATAATGTCTACACAATTGATCAATAAGAAATAATTATTATTTAAATAATCTTACTCTAATAATATTTACAATCTTGGATGTTTTTAAATGCTTACCAAAGGACTGCATGGCTTGCATGTCATCCGATTCTTGCTGGTCCTCGGGGGTCATCTTACTTGGGCTGGTTCTGACATCTTCTACGGTTAGGTTTCTTGGTATCTAAGATATAAGAATATAAAATACTAGGGAATTCTATAACATTGGTAAAATTTCATTTTTTCATTGTATATTGAGATCAAAAATATCACACATTCGGAAACCCAACCATTTAAAAAAAAATTGGTACATAAAACATAAGAAATAGCTTTGACTCGCGTGCGTCTTCAAAATATTGTTCCATCGTTGGATCAGGGCAACCTGCACACGTCGCATGGCGAAGTTTGTATACTTGTGTGCAGGCCTGTCCCACAGTTAAGCAGAGGGAACTTGCATGGTGGAAGCCCCATTCGTAACGGCGCCGTGAGTCGGTGGAGCTGGGCATTCACGGGCTAAAATTGAATAAGACAGGTTAGAATTTGAGCACACTTCACATATGTTTGCTTACCCAGCTCCTCATTGGTCGTGCTATTCCGAATCGTGCGTCCCCTCGCGAGAGGAGACGTCCGTGGCCGCTGAGACTTCCTCTTCTTGGAGTGCTTAGAGGAATAGTGTCCCGCTTTGCCTTACTCGTGCCCGCGACAGGCCGGCTCCACTGCCGCAGACACTTCCCCTCTGCCAGCACGTCCTCACCGAAAATAGGGCAAAGTCCTTGATGAAACATCATCATCATGTCCGGCATGGGGTGCTTGAGTGGGGCTTAAAAACTTTAAAGTGTTTAAAGGTGTTTAAATACATTAGTTATTTGAATGAATGGCCATCCAAAGGATAATTTTTTTAAAGCTAAAATGCTTATTATATATATAGTCTATATATATATATATATATTATATATATATGTTGCTTTTTAAATGTATCTTAAATGAAGTGAAAAATGAAGAATTACTCTTTAACAGATAAGACTATTCTCCTTTATATCCTAGGATCAAAGTCCTCTATAGATTACTATAGACTCTCAACATCCGTTGTGTCTATATTCCCTCTCTGTTAAACACTATCTCTCTTTTTTTCGTTTTATTTTGTTTCAAATATCCCGCCAAGCATTGTTTTCTACTACCATTAAGCTTTTGTGTTATTATTATTATTTATTATTATTATTTCTCCTATGTATTTCCACCTGATAAACATTCATTAATAAGTAGTGTTGGTAGTAGTCGTAGCAGGAGCAGCAGTAAGTGAGTTTGTTTTGATTCATGACCACAAAAAAAACCCACGTAAGATCCTTTGAAAACAAAGCAAAAATATATATATTCTTTAGTGGCATCCTTTTAAAT
>CP045900.1:8949420-8960856 GCA_013387185.1 Caligus rogercresseyi
CATTATAATTACTGACAAATACTACTTACTTAGCTACTAACTCCCAGCAATTAATATTACTCATCACAGGATTTTTCAAAAAAAAACAAACATGAATCATGTTTGAACAGCTTTCCTTATCTCTCAAACGCGTCTTGAAGTCATGTTAGTTTATTTCTTTATATGATGTGGTAAATAGCACTATCCTGAAGCTGTTAAACAATTATTGAATCAAAAATTCTAACAAATTGGCTCGTAACTTTTTGGATTCCCAATGTCAAGGAAATGCCAATATTAATGTTTCCTATTGAGAAGAGATCCCTAGATTCGACGAACTAGTTTGAATGCCCTAATATTTATCCCCACGAATGATGTGAAGCAATTTTTTTTCTTTCATTGAATCAAATAGAAATATTATTTTAAAAGTTGTAAATGATTTCCAGATCATGAGCCAAACACTAGGGGCTGTTGCAAGGCCTCTATAATATCTAGGTGTTAATATACGAAAAAGACCATTATGAAGAAAAATACTAACGATTATATTATGGTGACGTCACGTTTTGGGAAGAGTGTTTCATATGACTTTAGCTCCTGGAATTGAGAAGTGAATGCGTTTGTTTTGGGCTTTTCTGTTAATCAAGTGTTTCACCCGCCCCGTCGTTCCTTAAGCATTGAAATAGCTAAATTGTTACTATTATTAGCTAATATTCCAAATCATCGTTCAGTCGTATTCCTTTATATTTTTTGTATTATCTTTCTACAAAGGTGCGGGAATGTCATTTGAGTGACACGTTGTGTTGTTAAACTCAATATATTGTTGGTATATGAAAAGATATAACTTTCAGAGGAAGAAGAAGGCTATTGAAAACATTTCTCGATTTAATAAAATCGCTTTGACCTCGACAATCTCCTAGTCAATGAATAACTCCAATTGCACCCTCCGACGTCACCATATTATACAGGGTGTACATGATAAATTGGAACTATTTTAAACTTCAACCAGCTTGATAAAAAGGGCATTTTGAGTGTATTTGACAATATGGAAAGTTATACATGGTATTAAACAAGACATTTATTCAATATGCCCTCCCTCAGCAGCCACCATCTTCTCCATCCTGCCCCTGAAAGACTTGCATACCCTAATGACTTCCGCGGGATCGACAGCATTCCACTCCCTCGTAATGGAGTTCTTCAAGGCCTCGATGCTTTTGTGGCTGACCTTGCACACCTCCCTCTCCAACTTCCCCTACCAGTAGTAGTCACACGGATTGAGGTCGGGCGAGTTGGAGGGCCAGGTGTTCCGATCCCAGAATGTGATGCCGTGAGAGTTGAAGAGATTGGTGGTCTTGAGGGCGATGTGTGCGGGCGCTGAGTCTTGTTGGAAGATGAACTCCCTCCCAGCGCCTTATATCCTTCATCCAGGGATGACAACCTCCTCCATGACTTCGCAATACCTCTCCGCGTTGACCCTTTCCTTGGGATTGAAGAAGAAGGGGGGCATCACCTCACCGGTGCTGCAGATGACACCCAGGGTCATCACGGAGGCCGGGAACTTTGTGGTGAAGACCGCGGGGACTTCCTCTCTCTCCTTGGCAAGCCACCTGTCATTCTGAACGTTGTAGCTTCTATCGACAGTCCAGTTCTTCTCGTCGGAGAAGAAGATGATTCTTCCTCCATGGCTCTTCAGGCCATTGAGGAGACGCTTGCCGTTGGTGAGCCTGGTGGCCTTCATGGATGCCGTGAGGATGTGCTGCTTGGCCATTCGGTGTGACCTATACCCGAGGTCCTCATTCACAGCCTTGGACCCAGCTGCTTGCTCACCTCCACAGTTCTTGGCCAACCTGGACAAGGAAGTCCCCGGCGATGCCGTGATGGACTTCTCGAGGCCTGCGAGGAAGCGGGGGGTGCGGATCTTGTCACTTCTCATGTTGTGGGCCTTGCGGCAGACCTTCCCCTCAGCCTCCCAGGCATTGAAGACCCGGTACACGGTGGTCTAGGGGTAGTTGAGCAGCTCGTAGATAGCAGCGGGCTTGTGTCCCGCACGAGCCAATTCGAGGATGGCGTCCCTCCTTGCTTGTTCCATGATGGCTATTGTTAGTTGTCAAAAGAATTGTGGTGGAAGTTCTAGTGTATTGTTCACGCAACCTTTTAATATTATGATGAAACCCCCAGATATCCACATTATGGATCTGGATGATGTTTAAAATAGTTCCAATTTACCATGTACCCCTGTATCTATAGATTTTTTCATTATTTACATAGTCACTTAGGGCTGTTTTGATCCTCCTTGTTTCTTGAGGAAATGCATCATTGCACCTTAGTCCATGGAAATTAAGTGCCTTACATGAGTAGTGAGTGCACTTACATGAATGATCAATAGCTTCTTTGTCAATGGCTTCTTTGTTGGTGTATGAACGTGATTCACTACCCTCTCCCCGTTAGTGGTGGTGGTTTATCATGTAATTATTCATTGACCCTCATTCATTATAAAAGTAACAATCATAATAGCGACTTTGACAGGGGGTTAGTTCAATCTCCCTCCTTCCTCTATAGACGCACTCTGGGGCCAGTCAACTGTCATTATTGTATTCTTTGTAAGTCTCTCTCTCTCTTGTGTGGTGTGTATGTAATACCTGGAAACTCCCTTATTTATTGTTATTATACCCTGCCGTATTATATTCCTTTCGTAATTTTCTATGTTGTTCCTTGTCTCTCTCCTTTGTCGACCTTTTTATCAACCTTTTTTATTCAACCCCTCGTGTCTTACAACTAACACAATACACATATAGTAGGAACATCTATTAGAATAGCATATATAAATATAAACATATATATAATATATATATATATATATATATATAAAGTGTTCCCTGGCGTCTTATAGGACCCCTAGGTCAATGTGTCAAGTGTTTATTCTTTTTTATTTAAAACCTTTATCTGGCATAAAATTTTTGATTAATATAATAATAGCATAGGATTTGTAGGCTATAAATATATATCAAAGGTTTATTCTGTTTTATTTAACATAAAACTATTGTTTCACAATAAAATGAAATTACAAGACGGATTGTGGGAGATAGAAAGATTTGTTTATATTGGGCAATATGACGTATTTCTCAGAAGAATTCAATAAGCTCTCTAGTTCTTTATATTTCTATGAAAAATAGCGATAATCCTTAAGAGAAGGATCTTATCATGTTTTGAAAGATTGCTTCGTTGATATTCGTCATGTACCTATATTTCGACGTTGTTTATTAACAAAGAATATATCCCGTCGTTTCTATCTGGTAACGGTAGTCGCCGAGCGCTGGATTCCCTTATTAGCGCAGACCTTCAACCCTGGGAACTGTGGGTCTTACTCGCTTTGCTGAAGAAGCTCTCATAGTTCCCTTCAGGCACCAAAATGCTCAGGTCACCATTAAAAAAAGACCTCCAACACAACCACTGATCTTTATATTCTGCTCTTTCTTTCTATCTGAGAATGTTGAGATCTTTGTTACTATGGCAAAATGATAGTTACCCACACGCAACCTTTCATAACAACAATGTGATCCTATAACTTTAGTATTGCCAAAATACATTTAATTTGTCTTCTATTAATGCTGCATATAAAGTACTCTCAATTTGAATTTTGGCTAAACTCATTCATGAATAGATCCTAGGTTCGAGTGACATATTTACACGCTCTGGTATGCTTATTTATATCCTGTCGGATAACCAGCAATTCCACCTAATAAAACAGACTTTAAAACTGCTAATTGTCATCCTAAAATCGACTTTCGAATACATGTTCAATTTTAAGGGATCATCCCTCTTTTATATAAAAGCTATTGTAAATTTACTACATTGGGCCTTATAGGGAGTTAGTAACGCCATTTAGTAATAAAAAAGTAATATAATATCAACATTTTTCCTGATTGTCCAAATATAAACATGATAACATATATTTCACATATAGCAAGAAGAACCATCGAATTGCAATGTGATCTTCTTGCATCACAAAGATCACAAACAACCAACGTCAACTACTGGACCACAATACGTTTATATATGATGTTTGCATGCTTTATAACGCTTCACTATAAATATACGTAAATGCATATATAACAAAAAAAAATATCTTACTTATCTTACAGAGTCTATAAACATAAAGTTTTTTAGGTGAATTGCTGTGTTATCTGACAGGATATAAATAAGCATACCAGAGCGTGTAAATGTGTCACTCACTCGACCTAGGATCTATTCATGAATGAGGTTAGCCAAAATTCAAATTGAGAGTACTTTATATATGCAGTATTAGAAGACAATTAAATACGGCCTCCTCATTTTACTTCATTTTTTCCTCCCCTGAGCTTATTTCTTGGAACTGTAGGATTATTATTATTGCTTTTGTTGTTGTTGTTGTTTTTGCTGATTGATAACACAATAAGTAAATCAATAAGTGTGGATAATTATCATTGAATATAGTCAGCTTTTTATGTGGAAATAAGAGAAGTAAAAAAAAATCACGTGTTTTTCCACGTGTTTCCTAAACAGGGCTTCTTCTAATAATATAGTTCTGTGATCTGTCTAATCTTTTTTTTAAATGCTTCATGAAATATCTATATCCAATTATATTCATTAAAAGAATAAGTACAAAAAAATATTATCTTCTTATCTATTACAAAATTCAGGAGAGAATACAAAATCTGAAATTTATTTTAGCCACCAAATGTATCATGGCTAAATTTTTTTTTTTGCTACCTCAGTACAATATTTATTTTCCATCAAATTGGTTGCATTATATAATGTGTACATCATAACATTAACATATTTAAAAAATCCTTAACAATATTATTTGGAGGGACTAATCTTGAAGAACGAAATTTATGTATAATTAACTGTGTTTTTGTAGTAAAAATAACTTCAATACTTTGTGGACGCAAATATAAATATGAAAATTCTTTAGGACAATAATAAGTTAGAATTTTTATAAATTATTTATAAAAAATGAGATAAAGAACACAAAATCCAAATTCATTTTAGCTACAGATGTATCATGGCTAAATTTTATTATTTATTTCGAATAAGAATTTCTTATACACGAAAGTTAAAATGATATAAATGGTCTTTGCAAGACCATTTAAGGCTATTAAGACGCATCAAAAGAAGTTTATATATATATACAGTCGTCCCTCGCAAAGTCGCGACGGCCCGGATCCACTACACGACCACTGCGATATATATGAGGGTTGCGATGTTGATATATATTGAATTTAGATAGATTTGGCATCACCCGGCGTTTAAACCTACCGCCATTTTGACTTGTTGTCGTACCTGCGTTTGAATACATTTACGCGGCCGGACCTTTTTTTTGGGCCGCCATCTTGCTTTTTTCGAAGACTTACCAGTTTTCAACCTCAAAAACTCTGGCATTGAGTTCATATGGGGACGTTTTGCCGTGAAAAAACGGGAGCCAAGCCGTCGTCGCGTAGTAAAAGAACAGCGAGATGTCGAGGGCGAGGCGAGGGCGTATATATATATATATAGTATTCATTTGTCTAGCTCAATGTCTGTCTCATATATGTGGGGGCTTCAATGACATGTCCAGGTAATAAATATATCTTAATTATAAATATTAGCCAATCACTTTGTATCTTCATTTATGCGACAATTGCTGCTAAATCCCTCATATACTATGAATAGAACAAAAACACTGTGTTATTTAATAATATAAATGTATATTTATACAATCAATGACATGTAGAGCTCATGAGAATAATGAATATTAGAACAATATCATCTTTGTACCATAAAGAATAAACCTAAAATGCTCAATAAAAAAATATTCAGTGATTTATATATTATTTCATGCTATGCATTGATCTATATGAATATTCAATATGACCGACTTTACATACTGATCGTATATAACCACAGTCCATGCACCCTGTCCTTCGCCATATTATTCCCCCTATACGCCAGGAATTAAAAGGCTGATATTGATTAATATAAGTATATTTTTCTGTAAATGGCATTTAGCGTAAATATATATAATTAAACAGTAAGAAAAACCAACCAACAAACCTTTGTATTCAAAACCCAAATAGTACAATGTAAGCGGTCTTATAGACCAAAACGGACCGGGACTTGATGTATATTTTCGTTCCTTGGACAATCTGAAGTAATGAATTTCCAAAAACATAATTGACGACTTTTTTTTTTGGAAAAGAATCTACAAAAGAGTGACGACTTTTTTAGAAAAGAATATTAAAAAAAAATTCTCAGGAAAAAATGATGACTTTTTTGTTTTTTAGACAACAATATTTCAAACTTCTTCTCTAAAAAAAATGTACTCACTTTTTTGGAAAACAAATCTAATTTTTTATATAATGACGAACGAAAGAATATATTGAAGTCCCGGCCCGGTGCCTAAAAAAATCGGGACACTGGGCCGGGATGTTCAAAAACAGCCGGTACCCGCTCGTTTCCTGATTAAACCTACTGTGCCAGGCCCACGTGTTCTAGCGGTAGCTTTTTCGGGTTTCCCTGAGTGACTGCTAATGACATGTTAGATCGTATGTATATATATACAATATAATAATTTCAAAGATAATATTAAATATATAACAGTATATATGGTTTTAACGCCACATATATGTAGATCGACCTATTAAAAAAAAAGAGTCCGCATTGTTGTCCGACTTTTCATTCTGATCGAATATACCCACAACAACCTCAGCCTTTTCTATGATTTTTGATAAGGCTCTTAAGGCTTAAAATTAGGTCACGTGGATTTCTTAATCAGATTACATATAAATATAAATAATTCTCGTTAAAATGTAGTCAAACTTCTACCACAAAGAAACATTCCTATGCAAAGAAGGGGGGGGGGCTATTATACCCCACCAATAGTAATAATACATAATAAGCACACTTTTTTGCATTCAGAAGACTGCAGCTGCTTTGAAGGGGAGGGGGGAAAGTCCAGGAGAATTTGTTTATTTATACTCATTATTAGTATTATATTGAAGTGTGTGTGTAGAGAGAGAGAGAGAGAGAGTAAAGACAACGACATTATCTTGGCAAGAGGACAAGGCTTACCTCTGCAACTATGTGGGGAGTTAGCGAGAAAAACAAGCCGTTTAACTGACTCTTTCATTTTAATTAGCTCTCTATATATACTACTCATCGATGTCATCGATTATAAAGTCAAAAAGACCCATTATTTATTATCTGTATTAGCAATTAAAGCTTAAAAAATATATTTTAACAATTTATTTTTTATATTATGATATCACGATATTATTAAGGTAAATAGAATTCAAGTTAATACCTTTATTTCATGTAGCGTGAAACGTCAGATAACTTACTATTATTATTCTATGTGACTAGCTAAAATGTGTTGCAGCAATTTTTTATGCCGACAGGGCATAAGACATAACACAAAATGTCCTTCATTCCGCTTGCCCGGTAGTGTGATGTCATTCAAAATCGCAGACAGCGAAAATACAATTCTATTGTGGTTGTATGGGAGTTCTATGGCGGATTGACCTACTCACTAACTGCAAGTCAATCTGTCATCTCACACATCAGCAGGTTCAGTACTCTTGCCTGTCGGCAGGCAAGATACAATGAAATGCACTCTTTCTAAATCCCTGACTGAGTCCTCCTTCGTGCTACAGTACCTTGTTTTTCAATATATTTTGGTTATTAATGATTTTGTAGGCATCCTCTTCCGCTAGGATGTAAATAAAGGGTCGATTTTTTGTGACCCAACTGGGTCAACAAGAAGTATATATAGTGCAATTAGCCCTTGTATGGTGTTTGTGAGACCCCTTTTATTTTTTTAAACAGAAAAAGTAGGCGAAAATTTAATGTATAAATTTGATCTACTAAAGGGCAAATAGTCTGTCTATATGACCTGACATTGGACTGAGTTCCCCAGACCTCCGTACACTGTCTGAATAACAAAAATATTAACATCAAACACTGAGATTAAGTAACTACTAATCATCAACAAATCAATGAGTTCCCTAAAAAAAACCACATAAAATTAGTTTAAAATGTAAATGAAAATAAACAAAATAGTTGTTTCGATTAATTAAATATATAGACACTTAGCATATCGCTTCACCACTATCCTCTATTATGAAAATTAAATAAATATAATTATCTCAACTCTCTCTATATACATATATATATATATATAAAGTACTTCTCCATCAAGTTAATTGGATCTAAAAACTACATGGTTCTAACAAAAAGGAATAAAATGTATTCTTGCTCTCTGATAAGTAAAAATATCACATGAAACGATATTTCACATGTTGTTATAGCCTTAAAGCACCCAACTAAGAAGACAAACATAAGCACATTATTCCATTTGCTAACACGCTTATTGTGGGTTGGACTGTAAAGGTACTACTGCATGTACTTATTTGACATGACGTCATATATCAAATAGGCTATTATTGTTCCGACCTTTAACAAGGAGTCAATACGTGCGCTTCTCCATTGAATGTTGATCTTATTAATCTTCCGGCCTTTAACAAAACAAATATTATTCTGTGAGGAGAAATGTAAGGTCATCTCTCTGACTTCATGCTAAATAGATGCATACAGCTCAACAGCCAATCCTTTAGCTCGGAAGGGTTTTTCCATGTCACCCCTGAGCTTTAAAAAAGCCAAGTTCTTTTTTTGAAACATAGTGATTTGAGCATACAGGTTGTCTTTAAGTTCTCATCATTTGAAGCTATATTTTTTTTTAGCTGGCAGGTCAATATATATCTATGAGTCGGAATATTGTCTGCTTATTGAATATAAGAAGTTAACGTTCAACCCTATTCCAATATATATAAATTAAATGTATTGCTGTTCTTCCTTAACCGTTATAAAGCCCGCACACGAGAGGAACAAAGGCTTAAGCAGCCCATGCTGTGTGAACTGTCCACAGGGGAACAGAGTAAAAGTTCGTTATTCCCTACAAATCCTCTAAAAACTTTCAAAAATGTAGTTCTTATATGATAACGTAAAGTATGAATATTATTTGATTGATATTTTAAACTGACTGATTTAACCTATAGCATATGAACATAGAAAAAAAATCTACTCAGTAACATAGTAAACGATGCTCATAGAATCATCCAATAACCAATTAAATATCGTTAAATAGGGTAAATCTAAGTAAAATCAGATATCATTATTTGATCGATATTTAAATGTGATCGGATTTACCTACAATATATTCACAAAGGACACAAGTCTAAACAGCATCCTCCAATCAATATTTCTAATATTCAAACGTGGTTTTCCCCTTAAGTAAATATCAATAACATATATTGTATTATTGTTTAATCGATATTAAAATATTTGGAATAATTTACAAAAAGTTAAAATAAATCCCTACTTTGCATTTTTGCTTGAACCAATAAACATTTTAATATATAACTGCTCTCCTTATTAGGCATAGCTAAATTAATTATTTTCCTTGATCGTATTGTAATATGACCGAATTAATCTATATCATATTAACACAGCAGAAAACAAAGCTACAAAATCCTTGAACAGGACTATGTATATATATATATCGATGAATCCCTCCCATAATCATTAAAATGTATTCTTCATTAGGTGCTAAGTACGATCGTATTAGCCTACAACAAAGAAGAACAAAGGCCACTACCGTTTGAACTGTCAAAGGAAAGAAGGGGTAAAAGTTCGTTATCCACTCCCCATAGTCTGTTCTAAAACAGCTTCTTAATTAAGAGCCAAATAAACTAGTTTTTTGTTTGTTGTTAGACTCTGAATGAATTTAGCTACAACTTATTTCTTTGAAAATATATATTTTTCTCCTCCTCAAACACTCCAATTTAGTTTTGATCATGTATAGTTAATTTAAAAATATATACCAACGTTATTGGATCGATATTTAGCCCTGATTGGATATGCATACAATTAGTCTTTATATAAATAAACCCCTTATTTCAAACACTTTTTTGTTCTGAATTCTTTAAAGTGAATTTATTTAATGTACCAACATATTTGATCGATATTTAGCTCTGATTGGATAATCATACACAATAAGTGTTCATTCCTTAGGCAACCATTCTTAATGTATTCCTCAAGCGCTTAACCATAGCTCAAGTACCTAAATTTTCATTTTAAATAAATCAAAAGTAATATGTTAACATATGATCGGTATTTGGCCCGATCGGATTAACATACACCAACATATTTTGAAGACATTTAGCTCTGATTGGATAATCATACACAATACTTGCTCATTCCTTGGGTATCATTCTTAATGTATTCCTCAAGTGCTCAGACCATAACTCTAGTACCTTTAATTTTGTCTGAATCATTTTAAATGAATCAAAAATAATATGTTAACATATGATCGGTATTTGACCCCGATCGGATTAAATACACAACATTTGTTTTTTTTTCTTTACTTACTCAAACCCCTTATTAGGTCTGAATCATATCAAATTTAATTAAAACGATCTACAAAACATGTTATGATCGACAGTAGGCCCTGATCGGAATAGCATACAAATACTTTTCTATAAATAAATCCCCACTATATATCCCAAGGTCTGTATAATAAGGTCTGGGCAATACAAAAACAAACATGTAATCCTACCAGTATAACTACTCAATGACGTCACTGGAAAACGAATATATATATATATATATATACATAATTTATATTTATATTATTTCTTTACACACATATAGATAGATATAATCGTTCTCCAGTGACGTCATTGAGTAATCACACTGCTACATGTTTGTTTTTGTATTGCCCATACCTTATTATACAGACCTTGATATATCCACACACAAACCCACATTTGAACAAAGCCTTACGTGAACTGTCAAACAAGGGAGTGAGGGGTAAAAGTTCGTTATCCCTTCCCTTAGAAACCCTTAAAATTCTTAACCTTCTTTCTTCTCCACCATTCAGAAGACTTTTGATGATAGGAAAGTCAGCCTTTCCTTCAACAACACATCTTCCAGTGGAGGAACTCCTTCACAATGCCTACTATTCCTTGATGCCTTGCAATTTTGCAATAAAGGGAAGAAGAGAAAAGAGCTGAAGGCTCTTAATAAATATATATGTATACGTTCTTTAAAAAAAGGCGGCTTAGGATCCTTTGTAGAGTCTTTGAAAGTTAGGGGCAATGTCTGAGGTGAATGACACCCTTCTTACTGCCCCCCCCCCCCCTCTACTCTTTCCTTACTTCTTTCATACACGACATAATATTCCTAGCAACCCTGCAATCATTAATATTTTTCTTCACTACAAAATATTATTATTTTGTGTTTATTATTACCATGACCTGGACAGTCTTAAATAATACTTACTATATTAATGTCCCGTTTATAAATGCATACTTATTTCTTTGTGTCCTTTATATAGTGTATATATATATAAACATATATATATATATTATATGGAAACGACCGGGTCAC
>CP045900.1:8960956-9000572 GCA_013387185.1 Caligus rogercresseyi
TATATATATGTCCTTATGATGCTTACGTCATACAAGGATAGAAGAACCTTCTTCTTTTCTCATGGAATAAAAATATTTATAAAATATAGAGCACAGGAGCAGCATAACCAATTCTCTTATTTCGGATATAAGCAGAAGAAGAGGAAGAAAACAACTACATAGAACCAAAGTATGACTCATATGAATTTCCTTTCTGTCAAACAACGACAACAGCAACATACTAAATGGTTATTATGGTATTGCTCTGTATAAAGAGGGGGGTTAAGATTCAAAATGGTGGACGGAGTGACGTAAGAAGAGAAGAATGAATCAGGGGTTTTGGGAAGGGCTGGAGAGAGGGATAGAAAGAGAGAGATTCTCCAAAGGGAGGAAGACGTTTTGATGACGACAAGGGGTTTTACCCTTAGAGATATAAAGATATAGAGAGCTGATTCCTTCAATAGCAGAGAAACATCGTCGTTCAGCTGTATTCTGTGCCCATATATAACAAAGTAATTTGAAATACGTCATCGTAAGCCGATCATAGAGATAGATTATATCTCTATCATCAGCTTACGATGACGTTGGTCAAATTACTTTGTTTATGTTGGACACACAGAATACAGATGAAGGGAATAAGCTCTTTATATCTTTTTATCTCTATGGTTATAAAAAGACATAGAGGGCTTATTGGATTCTTTATAGGAATACGTTTTGTGCCCAAACTTAACAAATCTTTAAATCTCTATGATTAACTTACAATGACATAGTACAAATTACTTTGTTTATATTGACACAAGCGACAGCTGACGATGTTTCTCTGCTATTGAAGGGATAAGCTCTCTATATCTCTATGGGTTTTACTTCTAGATTATGGACTAAATATGTGACTTGTCAGCTAAAAAAAGGTGTGATTTTGGGGGGAAAATATATTAAAAGGAATCCTTTTTGTTGGTTGTATTTAACACATTTAATGGAAATCTGGACCAATCTTGTCGGTTATACAAATGAATATAATATTTTTATTCACGTGTTTAAACATCAGTTATGCTTTTCATAATTGTAGATTACTTGTAGATTCAACTCCTGCCCAGTTGGAAAGAATGTTAAATGAGCGAATAATATGAACTTTATATCACTACTATACATTTGGACTTATCAGTCTCGACAGCCGAGCTTCAATCCTCCCACTTTATGCTGTTGTTGACAAGTGAGAGAACTGATCTCGAGCTATTCCTGTCATTGTTAGATCATTCACATCTCCTATCAGTAAGAATAACAAACTCTGAACTTTTTGTGATTGAACGAAAGGAAGAGTGCATAAAACTGCTAAATTTGCGGACAAAATGACAAAATAGCGAATAAATATGAAAAATCCCTTCTCAAAAAGAAAAAGGTGCACGATAAAGGCATTGAAAAGATAGATAGAGACGTTCAGCATGTTTATTTGCGCTACAGGAAGCGCGTCTGCGTATAGGAGAACTGCGCGCACGCGTTAGATGCGCGCCCGGCGACTATCTCACTTTGTCAATCAGCGATGCTAAAGATGATCAAAAATTTACGGCGAAAATGGCGAAATATACTTTAAAAAACTACAAATAGTAAAAATCGTCAATAAAGGTATGTTGTTTCGATTCCACATTTGTATTTGCGAATATTTTTTGCTCAGCCCTAATCATCCCTCTTTCCTTAAGAAAAATTGTGTTTACTACCAACTGATAAAGTCATGTTTTAATTTAAGAAAAACTCTATATTGAGGAATGTCCCATTATTTTAAATAAAAAACATCTTATAAGACAGGCTTAGGAATTTGGAACCAAAATAATGTCGGTCATGCCAGAAATATGTGGATTAAAATGAAGTAAATAGGCAGAACAATATGCAAAAATAGCTAAATATGATAAACAAATATAAAACTATTCATTCTGCGCGAAAAGTTACGACTTTTTATTTTTATAAAATAAAAAAGTTCTAAAAAGATTGCTAATGTCCTACTGTAAGAAAATGACAGTAAAAAATGTCTATAAAAATCGGATTTGTAGATACTTTGTATAGAAGGAAAAAGTCGCAACCTCACCAAAAATTATATAATATCCAAAATATGTCACATATGCGTTATATATATATATATGTATTATGTTAAAGGTCGTTTATATCCATATAAACATATATTTTACCAGATTCTACAGCCCTGCTTATAAGCTGCCTGAGTAAGGCGGCAAGTTATGGAAATAACTGTCGTTGTCCTTGAGGCATTAGGAAACCCACAACATAAGATATATACATAGAGGAAGAGGATGGATTATAGTATTAAATTATTATTATTAAAGTACTTCATGTAATCAGTATTCCTCTTTAGAAAATAGAAAAAAAAGGTTTTTTATAATTATATTGTACACAAGAACTGTTTAAAAAGGAGGGTTACTTTAATATATAGAGGTGTTCATAATGATATATATATATATACATATACAGGGGCGGAAGTGGCCAGCGGGAGTACCGGGAATATTCCCTGTGGGCCGCTGGCCTCAAGAAACATAACGGCCGTTGACAGCCTCCCAATGGCATATTGAGGCCTGTATAAGGCCGGTGAGGCATAATTGTCCCGGTGGATAAATTCTTCCCACTCCGTTCCTGTATATAGTATATATATATAGTGTTGTTCTCTAACACAGTGCGAGTAATATATTACTTATTATATTTACTGCGACTAACTAGAGAGAAAAACATATTAGATATATCTTTCAAGTAATAACTAATAATAATATCCTAGTTACATATTACTTTCGTGAAAAAAAGTATTTGACTGGCATTTTGATGAAATTAATGAACTGTGAATGTATTATGTGATGTCGCCCAGTGGACATAAAAATTTAAACTAGTTTTTGATGAGGATTTTTACCAATCCTGTTTGAATTGCCTTTACTTACTATTGTTTCGGAATGCTCAAAAAAGTAAAGTTATAATATAAAGTAGTATATTACTTATGAGAAGTAATAATTAATATTTTTTTTTCAATATCACTACGTAGTAAAAGGTATATATTACATACTACTTTCAAAGTAATATTCGACCAACACTGTATATATATATGTATAATATATATATATATAAATATATATATATAGGTATATATATATATATAGGTATTATATATATATATTAGGTATAATATATATATAGGTATATATATATATATATATATAACCAATAAATATATAATCAATAAATATTGACCTTTAAAACTCTTTTCCCTCATCATAAAATCATTTGATATATAATACATATATAAAACGACCTTTTTATAAAGTTCTCACAAAATGGTTCTAGTTATAATATATATATATTCCTTATTGCAAGGATTGCAATTAAAACCCCAGTTGGAACGGAGTCATACCCTTATGATAAATCCTCACCTAAAAGGAATCGTAACAATAAAAGAGTAGTCATATAATCAATAGTATAAAATCATATACAATTCATGCATTATAATGTGTAATATCGTCTTCTGATGGATGGAGGCAAGAGAGAGAAGGAAGTATTTGGAGGTTCAGGGCTGCGTGTTCAGCTGCTCCAGTTGATATTATCACTTGTTTTAATGTCCAAAGCCTTTATAGCAGAATAATAATATTAACTAGAGGCATATATACACTCAGAGAGTGCAACCTCCGCCTTCACACGGGGTCCTTATGAGCCTTCCGAGGCGGATTTTTCACGACTGGGCGGCGTAGAGGGACGGGGAGGGTTCCCCTAGACGGAAATTCCGAGAAGAAGACGCTCCCGGCACCCGATTTATCAGCACAGCGACATCTATTGGCAGAGCAGGCTAACTTGAAATATTTATTAGTATTTAGCTCATTTTGCATCTTAATTCTGCCTCAGAGATGCCAAAATTTAATCACTTGTTCTTTTGGCACTTCTAACAACACCACAAAGTTTCATCCGAATCCGTTCGGTACTTTTTGAGTTATCCTGCTGACAAACTAACAACCAACAAACAAACCAACGCTAGTGAAAACAATACCTCCTTCGGCGGAGGTAATAAACTATTTTTGAATGAGAATAACCCATACATATATAAAGATATAGAGAGCTTATTCCTTTCAGATGTATCTGTGTGTCCACTATAGCCAAAGTAATTTGATCTACGTCATCGTAAGCTGATCATAGAGATAGATTCTATCTCTATGATCAGCTTACGATGACGTAGATCAAATTACGTGTTTATATTGGACACACAGATACATCTGAACGAGGATGTTTCTCTGCTATTGAAGGGAATCAGCTCTCTATATCTTTATATCTCTAAGGGTAAAAACCCCTTATGGCTTTAAAATCGAGCTGTGTTTCTTTAGAAACACATTAAGAATACGCCTGGCTATTGAAGAATCAAACGGATCACCACATATATGTTACATATATATACCGAATTGGAAAGAGAGAAAATTCTATAAATATATATCACATATTGTATTTTGTGTAATTATATCTTAATTGAAGTCTGTTATTATGATGAACAGACTGAAGATTCAATTATTTTCCTGTGTTTTCTCTCATACTTTCACTTAAAGATCTTTAAATCATGTACATCCTGTACATTGGACATAATTGAATCATCCTAACACACACTATCCATACATCTATCTATCTATCCATAAACTTAATGCTCCATAAAGAAGAACTAGGCCATGATACAGTCCAAGGTCAATTCATTTTCTCCTCATAAAGGACTTTGTTTGGACTTTCTGCAGAAATGATTGCCTCACCTGCTGGAGGGGGGGGGGGGGCAGCGTGGTTGTGATTCTTTTGTGTATGTGTGTGAGACCTGGATTATGTAATGTGTTTAGGCCCTACATAAAAAAATATATTGCTTGCTCTACAAAAATACTCTCTCTCCAAGTGGTTTACTCATGATCTAAGCTACCTTGAGTGGAGGATTAAGTGAAAATGAATCATTTGATTGGCATTATTATGCATATTGCCAAAGGTTTTTATTATTACTATTATACATACTGCCTTTTGTTCATATAGCAAAGAACAGCATTGTTCTTATTCTGTATTTGATGCGTCGAATACTATCACAATGTTGTGTGATGAGGCCTATATAACAGCTTAAAACTATTGCTGACACGAGGGAAAGATAATTTGTCAATTTTAATAAATTTCTTCAAAAGATTTAAACAAAATAGTTTTCACCATTTTTAATATTTTTATCAATATACATATATATGGAAGATTCATGTATGTAGATGGAATTCAAACATTTTTCATGTAAATATCCAAATGTATTACCTAGCTAATGGTCAAAAGAGCTCATAATGGTCTCAGTATGTCATATAAGCCCATTTTTTAATATTTGGCCGGCCTTTAGCTATGAAATGTCTATACATATCAGTCTTTCTAGATTGTATATTTGCACTTTGAAGTATATTACTGTGTTAGAGGATATATCATGGTTTAAAATGTTATATTTAAAAATATTATATGACATATTTCTCAGTATGATCAAAAGTCATTATTGAACGGATGATAATCAATTATTTAATATAAAAAACATTTTCTCTATTTTTTTTTGTCAATTACGTATTTATAGTAGAATAATAGAATTATTATGTTCAAAATTGATTTTGCATATTGACCATAGGTCTAGTGTCTCTCTCTTAAGTGATATTCCGACATTCAGTCTGATTAATTAAACGTTTATCTGGGGTTGCGTTATATAATATATATGTAGATAATTCCTCTGCATCAAAGCTATGAATAACTTATCATCAACCTTGACCTGAAAATTACATAATATATAAATATAAAATAATGCAGAACACAAGAATAGAAATTGCTTTATAAAGAGAAGTTTACTCCCCGAATGTCTTATCTGTGACTAAGGAGAGAGAGAGACAGGGGTCAACAACATTTAAGTTGTCTTGTTATAGCTTATTATTACCAGTGTAATTGTAATATTTATAAAAATTGGCCATCACTTTTTTCTAAATTTATATGCATTTTAAAAGACACAATTAATGACTGCTTGTCGTTTTGATTGCATTGACATGCATTTATTCTTGAATATCTATTCCAATAGGGATACAAAGTTTCTTTGAAATTACTAGTCAATCGATCCCAGGGATTTTCAGGCTGCTGGGCAGTTTAAAGCAGCTGAACACCCTGGATGTTTGGTTCTTAAAGGCCTTCCAACCTTGCTTTCAAACTCTGTAGTCAATGAATAATCTTCTATAACTTTCTTGCTCCATAAATATCTTAAGGATACACTGATTGAACACTCTTAAATACTTAATTTGTATTGCTAGGCGTTAATTATGCTCTATAGACGCCCAAATGCGTGACATTCGATGCTTTAATAGCTAATGAACCGCCGTCAAACATATCTCATTATGCCTTGTGACGGTTCAAAACTTACAGTAGCAATGGATTTTGCATGAAGAATGCGGGAAGAAACCATAGAGATATAAAGACATAGAGAGCTGATTCCCTTCAATAGCAGAGAAACATCGTCACTCAGCTGTATTCTGTCTTTTCAAAATAAACAAAGTAATTGATGCTACGTCATCGTAAGCTGATCATAGAGATAGATTCTATCTCTATGCTCAGCTTACGATGACGTAGATCAAATTACTTTGTTTATAGTGGACACACAGATACATCTGAAAGGAATAGCTCTCTATATCTTTTTCATCTCTATGGAAGAAACACATTCATAATATTTTCCGCTTGCCGGCAAGTGACATCATTAAAAATCACGGGCAAGCTAAAAGTGTCAACTCTCTTTATCAATAAAAGGGGATGGCCCTTGGTTCTCCTAAGACGTTTTGTTTCTTTATAATAAATAAAGTATAGCCTGCCAGTAGTGGTCATTCTAAGTGACCGTTGGAGAGAGAGGTGTCCGCTATGGATAGGTGGGTTTCATAGAAAAGAGGGGCCTGAGTGAGTCATTATGCTTTGTTGTGATTGTTTAGAGCAATATTATACATATATATAATATATTTATGTTGTATTGTTTGCTTCACTTAAGATGATGATGTCTTCCCATCTGTTTATGTCTTCATAGCTCTCTGCGCTTCAAGGTCAGGGGAGAAGCTGTGTATGTATGTATGCCTATCTATTGTGCCCATTATCAATGTATAAGAAAAAGAGGAATAGAGTCAAGGACTCTCCTCCTCCCCCTCCTTTTTAGGCCTTTCTTGTAAAACAAATCCTTTATCTTCATTTTCTCTCTCTTATGTGTGACCCGTTTTCTCTATAGCCGTTGAACTACTGGCCGCATTATTTGCCATGATGAAAACCTCCATTATCCAGGGCTTCTTTTGTTCTTCTTATTTCAAAAACCAAGTTTGAAAAGGGTATTTCCATAGAGATATAAAGATATAGAGAGATTATTCCCTTCAATAGCAGTTCAGCTGTATTCTGTGTGTCCAATATAAACAAGTAATTTGCACTACGACATCGTAAGCTGATCATAGAGATAGATTCCATCTCTATGCTCAGCTTACGATGGCGTAGATCAAATTACTTTGTTTATATTTTTCACACAGATCTCTATATCTTTTAATCTCTATGGGTATTTCCCTTACAAGAGCTGTTTTTAATAACAAACAACACTGTTCATCAATCCGTAAAGACGCGTCATGGAGTATTAAAGGTCATAAGATATTCTTTTGGAGGAAGTTCTTCATAAATGATGGAGGCCTAACAGAATGACTCTAAATTAAACTATATGGATTTAATGTGTGAGACATTATTTTTGACTAAATATACTTCTGCAAATTCAACTAGATTATCAGTGAATATTATTTTCTAGTTTATTATTGCTAAACGTGTCATATAAATCACGTTATTTTCTTTGTAATTAGTTGACATTTTTGGATATTTTATAAGAACTTTTCAGCATAATGGCTGAAAATTTAACAAGGGAAACGTTATGGAATGATAATATAATTTATTCGTTTGGCTAAATATAATAATTAGCTCGTTGTGTTAGTCTTTAAGTTGATTTTCTTGGATCCTTCTTATGTGTAATATAAAATATTGCATTATTAAAATTACATTTCTTTTGAACTGTTGTTGAATATTGGACTTATCGAGGGATTCGTAAAAATAAATTTAGTTGTTGATAATGATATAAAGCCATCAATGAATGAAATGACCGTTATGAAGCCTTTTAAACTGTTTTGATATCTGTTTAATAATTCAGCAGTACAAAGGTAGACTAAAGCCAACGTAGACATAACGTTATATTGAATAATTGAAGAAGAGGGTCTCTTCTCTCCTCCTTTGTACTTTTAGAGTGAGAGGGGGGAGTTAATTGGCTTTTTGTTTGTTGGTTATGCATGTTTGTCGTCTCACTATGTCCACCCACTCATTTTTCTTTTTTTTCTTTCTTTCAGGTCATAGACTTTGGTTCGAGTTGCTACGAGCACCAACGCGTGTACACGTACATTCAAAGCCGTTTCTACCGTGCCCCTGAGGTGATCCTGGGTGCCAAGTACGGCATGCCCATCGACATGTGGTCCCTGGGCTGCATTCTGGCAGAGCTCCTCACGGGCTACCCGCTTCTCCCAGGGGAGGACGAGGCGGATCAACTCAGCTGCATCATCGAACTCCTCGGAATGCCGCCACAAAACTCTTAGACCGAAGCAAGCGAAGCAAAAACTTTATTAGCTCCAAGGGCTACCCTCGCTACTGCTCTGCAACAGTCCTCTCCGGGGAACGGCCATTTTGAAGGGGGGTCGCTCACGTAGGGGGAAGCCTCGTGGTCCGCCCGGGTCACGAGAGCTCCAGCTCGCACTCCGAGGCTGCGACGACTCCCTGTTTTTAGACTTTATCCGCCGCTGCCTGGAGTGGGACCCCGCGGCGCGAATGACGCCCTCCATCGCCCTCCGACACTCTTGGCTCCGAAGAAGACTCCCCCGGCCCCCGAGGCCTCCAAGAACGACCCCGGGAACAGCGAGTCCTCTCCCTCGGGCACGCTTCGCAACAACGCATCCGCCGAAGGGGCCCTTGAAAAGAAGAGCATTCGAACGGCGGGGAACTCGTCCTCGGGGAGCTCCGCACGAGGAGGGGGAGGCCTCTCTACACTCGACAAAAAGGCCGTGGCGAGAGCAAAGACTCTTATCATCACTCCCTCCTCTGTTGTCAACGCAGCGGTCAACAACTCCTCCTCAGTGGAGGACCCACCAAATATCTACTCCCGACATTCCCTGGCTAACAACAACTCCACCACGAAACTACCACAAATACCCAATCCAATCACCTAAGCAGCAGCTATGCAGTCATATTCAATTGTACTCTCCTAGCAGTAGAAGTAGATGATGATGATGTAGTGAAATCAAATTCATACACAATACATGCAAATATATATCATGTGTATACCCAAGAAGATAAACCACCCTTCTTACTCTACAAGATGAGAAACCTCAATTAATTCGTGTGTGTGTGTGTGCAGTAAAAACCGAAATTATTATTTTAATATTTAAAATAATATGGCATCATGCGATGACAAACAAAACATCATCAAAGACCTCCTCATCCTTTTTTCATATCCACTCAACCTCTTCAAAGGCGCGCGCGCACTTTTTAAATCTCCTTGAGCGCGCCGGGAGTTTCATACGTTAGTTAGAAAACACCACAAAAATGATCACAGAAAGAACTCTTATTAAGTTGTTGATTTGAAAAAGGATCAATACTTTTCATAATACCATTAACTCAATAAACTGCTTTCAGTAGTCTTATTTGGCTGGCATTGAAATTTGTTTTTTATAATACTAAAATAGGGATGACATTTCTTCCTTTTTCTTATGAACTTTCGTAGTATGAAACATTGATAGCGAGCGGATATGCATAATTATTATGTCAGGAGGTCCTCTATTGGGTTTCGTGAGTGATATTTTTCTCTTACACACATCAACACTTTCAATATTTTATATATATTCATTTGATAATACTTATTTTATAAAAAGCCTTCATTTTAACAAGAAACCAAAATAATATTTCTTTTTAAATTATGCTGTTGTTGTTTTTTTGATGCTGCTGATGATGAAATAAAATGACGGACTCTCTCTCTACACCCTTTACTCAAAAAAATGCTCTCTATTCGCGCTGTGAGGACAACCATTAGGTATTTTTAGCCCCCCCCCCCTCTCTCCAGTCTATGTTAAGCCCATCCCCTTTTATATACATTTAAGAACATTGTCACATCATCTTATTATCTTCTATATTACTGTTTACACTACTTCTACTTACTCTATCCTCCTCCATCCCTTTATTTATAAAGTTGTATGATTGGCATTCACATCTAGAACCATATTTTTTTCATTTCTTGTGGAGAGCTTTTAACAAAAAATAATTATATTAATATCCCTTACTATTTTGTCATTATTATAATTACTCTTATTATTTCTATTAATATTTGTCAAAAGCATTTCTCACCATTAAAAAAATCTCCCATTTTTTTAAAAAAGTGTTTTATTTTGCCTCCTAAAAGAAGAAGTAAAACAATAAAATATATCTCGCCGTCGTGGCGCAGCGCACCTCATACGGGTGGAAGATGATATTGTAGTATATCGCATCATAAGCCTACTAAGAACAACAACCATCACCATTGGTTTAATTTGTACTGCCATACATATATGAATCATCGAAGAAATAGGTTTTTGCATACATATATAAAGAAACATCATCATGGATTAGTAAGAGAGAACATAAAAAATAATAATCGTGCAATAGTTTTTTTTAAATAATATTTTGTATGGATAGATGCATGTTTTACAAAAAAAAATCTTAATATTGAATGTTGACGACAGCAAGGGATGATAATACAAGAACCTCCATTTTATATATTAAAAATCCATTTTACTATTAAAACAATAATTAGTAAAAAAATCTGCGAATTTGTGTTTCTCGTTATAAGAATACACGAAAAAAAACTTTTACTCATTTTTTCATTATTTTACTCCATATATTTGTGATGATTACTTTTCTAAGTCAAACTCTCAGAAAGAAAGAAATATATGAAACGAACTCGTCGAGGTTTATATTATTATTAGCTATTATTATAAATAAATACCTCTGTAATAATACCCCTAAAATCACACTCATACCCCCCTCCCTCCTCACCCCCCTATATAGATCTCTCTCTCTGTTCTTTCATAACTCGATGATTGAAGAGGACACAGAGGGCTTCTTCACCAACACACCCTATTTCAAGTATTCCAATCCCTTTATATAATCCACAGCCACTTTTGTATTTCAAGAAAAAAAATATATATAAATTTGTAAAATCGTGATGACCAAAATGAAAATATTGTCCCGCGCAAGGTATTTCTTATTTTCAAAATGTTGTCTCTCTCTGAAGGGGGTGGTTACATCATACCTATATATTGTTAATTGAGCCTCTGCTCGACTCCCCGCCTCTACCCCCCCCCCCCCCCTAACTGACCACTCAAGGAACGTACGCATAATGTTTTTTATAGATTGCAGCAGATAATACCCCCTCCCTCCCCTCCCATAGAACCACTCTCTCATCCACTATGTTTTCCTCTCTTTTAAATACAATACAACAAGAAGAAAAGGAAGGAAAAAAAAACAATCTTAGTGTCAAATTTTGATTTGACAATTATTATTATGATTAAACTATATTTCTATTGATAATAATAATTATTATTATAATATCAATTATACTACTATTATAATACCTGTATATTCTTATGTTTTGAAATAAAGAACAGCGTCATATAATACTTCAAAAGAAACTTTAGGTGCATTGTGTTATTCGATCAATGAAGGCCAATGTAGAGGAACTTTCGTGATATGCCTGTGATTTTATTTATAGGTTGCGTTATAAATATGGACAAACTCTTGCGAATAGCTCATTAATCGCCGCCAAGGCGTGTTTTTCTTGGGATCTTGTGAATTCCACCCCAGAAAACTGTCCTCCGGTGAATTCAAACCCATATAAAAATAAAGGTCTAATTTGTAATATGATTTAATATCAGCCGAGCTGCGACTACCGAATGTAAATCGGTATTCGATACTACCAACGGTAGATTTCAAATACCGAGCCGATTATACGGTATTCGGTAGAAACTACCAAATACCGTACCAGTTGTAAATCGGTAGGGTATATTAAAACTATGACTTGTGTGACATTCACATAGAGACATAAAGAGCTTATTCCTTCAATAGCAGAGAAAACATCGTTCAACTGTCGCTTTGCCCAAGCACTCCCTTGTGGGAAGAACTTGAACTTCGAAAATAAATAAACAACTACGTAGCTCCAATGGACAACTTATAGTTATATAGAACAGATACATAAATATACAGGGTTAGCCAGAATTAGTGAAACATCGGATTGTAAGTGCAAATCTTTCTAAATATGAATTTGAGAGGCTTTGTTATGATATAAAATTATGTTCCCGGACATTTGTACATCTGCTTTGTTGGTTTGGCAGTTTTTTATTTAAAAACAACGACGAAATGGACCTTGAAAGCAAGCAAACAGCCATACTCAAGTTGTTGGACTCTGGCCAGTAAAAAAATACTATCATAAAAATGCTTGGGGTAAGCCGCAATTTCATCTGGCGTACCAAAAAGTTTTCAAAGAGACTGGCAAAATTACAAGGAGGCCAGAACAAGGAATGAAGCGATCAGTTAGGATACCAAGGCAGACCAAGACCGTCGCCGGCAAGATACTACGTAACCCGGCCCGCTCTATGAATAAGATGGCTCAGGAGTACTACATATCTACGAGGACCATCGAGAGGGTGGTCAAAGCTGACCTGGACATGAAGCCGTTCAAGTACAGGAAGATACATCTACTAAACGAGGCCAACAGGGTCAAGAGGAAGGCTAGATCAAAGTTACTGCTAAAATGGTATGCAGACAACCCTAGGGTCGTTTTGATCTTCTCTGATGAGAAACTTTTCGAGACCACAAAGAAGTTCAATCCTCAAAATGATCGTATATTGTTCAGGATGCCTCCAAGATCCCAAAGAATACCAGAAACGTCTACTGGATACAGAAGCCGGCATCTGTGATGGTCTGAGGGCCGTGGTCTTCAATGGCAAGAAATCATCCTTGCTTCGGATTTCAAACGGTGTTACAATCAACAAGATCGTGTACTTGGACGTCCTGGAGACCATAGTATTCCCGTGGGTCCAGTAAAAGTTTAGTGGAGTCCCTATCTGCTTCCAGCAAGACGGAGCTCCGACCCATATTGCAAAGATTGCACAGGAATGGTGTGTAGCCAATTTTTACCACTTTTGGAGCAAGGACCTTTGGCCTCCCTCATCTCCTAATTGCAACCCCCTTGACTTTACCATGTAGAGGATGGTGCAAAGGAAGGCCAATGCTAAATCAAGGGCCAACTAGAACGAGCTGATGAATGTAGCTGAGGCTGCCTGGAACAACATTCCTGAGGAAATTGTGCGTAACAGTTGCACTAGTGTGGTCAAGAGACTTAGGGCTGTGGTTGGAGCATACGGTGGACACGTGGAATAATTTGTAATAAATATTTCAAAACAGTTGTTGTCAACAAAATAATATATTTGCTAAATTAAGTATTTTGGGAGCTATTACGTCATTTCCATGTTTCACTAATTCTGCCTAACCCTGTACATTCTATATAAGCTTATGCTATGTATTGCATACTAGAGTACCTGAAAGTCTATTTAATATCGGACAATAAGATACTGTAAATGAAAAAAAATCTATAGCTTTCCATTTCCTACACAATCCAAGTACATATATAATTTATATATGATTAGTATGTATTTAATTTCAAATAATCTCTAATAAATTATATATTTAACTGTCCTTTGTTATCAATTGTCCGATATTAAATGCATCTGAAGAAATTATTGAGCAGATATAAAAATAAATTTCTCTCTCTTTCTTATCTACCGTACCAAATATCGATCGATATATAGATATATAATAAAATCTACTGATATCGATCGTAGAAGGTATATACCGAACCGGCGGTAGATTTTTCTACCGAATCCCAGCTCTGCATATCATTGTGTCGACCTAAGGTTCTTCCAATGAGAGCAATTACATATTTGGAGGATGTCAATCTCACAAATGGGTGCTCGGAAATCGTTATTCAAAACTAGTGCATACTGGGTTCTGTCATTATAAATCCAATATGCCATAGTTTTGAACAACAATGTGTGAGTTTGACATCGGCGAATATCATTGCTTGGATAGGAAGAGCCCTTTAGTAGATTGTACACCTCAATATATAATACACATTAGACCTACATTTATTTTTATGGGTGGGAGTTCATCTCCTAGACGCATTTTTCGTGTGGAAGAAGTAGCTGGAGTCGAAATTATCCCGTGCGCATTAAAAAATAACCGCAAGCCAGATAAATACGCTCTCGCAACAACCAATTGTTCGCCTCCTAAAGCAACTACACTAGCTACGGCTTCCATATTTTTTTTTTTAAGAGCTCCATTGGTACAAAGTTTCTATTTCTGAAAATAAATGTACCTTCCAAAACTAGTGAATCGGACATTACAATGTCAAGAACAAGAGAGTAGATTGATTATATGTATAAAATAGGATCCGCTAGATGATGTTACGCCCTGAAGAGTCATCCTACTTATAATTACGTGATAATTCCCTCAGATATTTGAATTAACCAATGTCTTCATTGTAATTTGCAAAAAATATATATATACCCCCAATCGATTCAATTGCTACAGTTCTTAAAGGTATGATTCAAAAGGATATATTTTAACGTCCACCATGAATACTGTTGCTTCAAAAGAACACCTTGGAGAGTTGGATTTTTGGAATATTAAATCATTATTAATATGCCAATATGTCAATTAATTTGACAGATATAGTACATTACATTTTTTTGGCTAAAAAGACTTAAGTTAAGATAAAATGACAATAAGAATAATCATACCAGTCTTTGAATTAGAAATTTTTTACCTAAGGTCTGATTATAATTATAATAGGTATATATATATTTTTTAAATTGATGATATGAAGGTGCCTCCTCGTATGGACGTGAAGCTTCTTCTAGATTGATTACCATATGTTTTAAATCAATTTTTCTTTGTAGCATTTACATGATAATACATTTACTTCAATATATGGAGCGGAGGTAAATTTTCCTGAAGTTTGAAATCGTTTTTCACTTAGTGAAATACCAGTGGAAAATAAAAGAAGGCTTTTATTTTAGTCTGGTGTTTAGATCCTAAATATGAATTAATTTTGGCTCAATGGAGGCTTGCTTAATTCTCAATGTCAAGGGTGCAAGTTCGACTCCTCTGGAGTAAGGGTCGCCAATATTGATCAATCTCTGAAATGTCCTTGATTCGATTGAGTACTTTTTTCTGTTAGATATCATCTTGTGAAAGTTTGAACGAAATCTAATAACATTAAGTGTCTCTTCAACGGACCCAAAAGTTATGTAGTAATTTTTTTTCGCCATTCGAACGCCTCTCATGTCTTCAATATAAAGCCTATTTTAAAATAATTTAATGCAAAATGTAGGTAGGATCCCAAGGATTCTATATTAATTTTCGTTTTTATGTACATTAAAAATTTAACGTGTTTTGAAACAGTCATTTTTATGGAAATACCCCAAAAATGACTATTTCATAACTTCAATTTCTCATTTATTGTTTGTACTTATACAAAAGCTTATCAGGAAATCTTGCTATCATACCTACATTTTGCACCAAACTATTTTAAAATAGGATTTACATTGAGGACATGAGAGGCGATTGAATGGCGATTTTTTTACTATATAACTTTAAAAGAATATATTTCTCTTCAACTTAGAGAACGAAATGTTTTTCATGGTTCTAAACTCGATTAGTTTTTATTTTGTATTAAATTATTTATCCAACCACTTATTCATGAGATACAATAAACTATACATAGACATAGGGCTTTAATCAACGTTACTTTGCACATAAAAGACACTTTAAACTTTTTGAGAAGAGGTTCTTGAGTATTTAACTTGATCCTCTTTAAATATATATTTTTTAATTATAACATTACTTTTTTATCTAAAAATATATCGCACTCACTCTAAAGTACCCTTGCTTCAACTTAAGTGCACACATTTTCAGTCTCCACAATGACACCGATTTAAAAAAATATCAACTTACATACGTCTGAAAGTTACGCTACTAGAACAAGAAGAAAAACTTTCTTCTAAGCAGTTTCCAGAGAGTCCATGAGACTATTTGCGACAGCCTCGAACTCTTGACTTTCCTCAGTTGTGCCCTCAAACCTACTTTGAGGCCGTCGACTGGGCAAGGGACGAATTGGAAGAAGAGGCGAGGCATCCTTGTAGGAAATGGCCTCTAAGCGGCTCAATTTTGCCTTATTTCGCGAAGACTGAATTGCAGCAGGAGAATTAGGGACTATTTCAACCTTAGAGGAAGGGAGTACAAGGGGTGGATCAGATGAAACACCTTGGCGGCCTTGAACTTCTTCGCCACCATTTATGACTTCACTATCTCCTCCTCCTTCCTGGCTTAAAAGAAGCTCCAGCAAGTCCAGAGAATCCCCCATGGTTTTCTTGGAGAGACCCCTTCGTAAATCCTCCATGGTAGAGGACGTCAAATGATCATCCTTCGATGGAGCTGAGAGAACCTCCGTTGTTTCCGTGAGGAACAGTGAAGGAATCTCCGTTTTGGAGGACTCTCTGCTCCGCCATCTTAGATTACGAAAGTAAAGGACTTTAAAAGGAAGGATGAGTCCTTCCAGTCCGAGCTCTTGCAGGGAGTTCCACACGAGGATGCGAAGGAAGTTTCCTCGGAGATCCGTTCCGTAGATCTTTTTCATTCGGCCGCCATCGTCCACTCTGGCGATGAGGCAGACAATGTCGGCCTCCTGTAGGTTTCGACTAAAGTCATATTTCCCTTGAAGGATGTCGGCTATGTGACTGAGGGATCGGGGGGACCCATGGGGCTCTACGCCATGAGGGAAGGGACTGACTGTGAATCGTGTGGACTTGAGGGTCGAGAGAAATACGTCTCCTGTTGTTGCAGAGACTCGAGTAACGTTGATTCGGCTCAGGCTGAAGGATTCTCCCTCTCGGAGAGCACCGAGTATTTCACTTGAGGGTCGCCAAATAGAAAGGGTTCCGAAAGTGTCGGGGCTCTCGTCTGTGACTCGAAGGCGGAGGATGGGAACGTATTCGGGGCAGGAGGAGGTTTTTGCGGATGCACGAATACGAGACTCGACTTCACGTCGAAGTTGACCCTTAAGGCGATCGGATTCCTTCCGCTTGTAGTCTTGGAGCTCTATCGAATAAAAGAGTGAATATAAAGAGCTGTATGGTTCTATTAATTTAGCCTTTTTTAATGTTTAAAAAATTTATTTATTGTATTATAAAAATCACAAAATAAAGTTCGCCGAAAATGGTTGGCAACAAATAAAACAATTCATATGATAAATTTTTAATTAAAAACGAACGCACATAAAATAATAATAATTTACATATATATATATAGCTACGCTATTCATAAAATATGACATGCATGCATAAAATGAACTCAAATATCTTACTTATAGATTCCAGATTGACTCAAGGACATAACATTCCAAAATTACAATAGGTAATATAATCTAAGTTAGTGTGTATTTTTATTCTTCTTACCTTTGACTTGACTAGAGCTGAGAGACTCTAAAAGACATGGATCCTGGCAGGACGAGAGGATTTGGTAGAGCTCCTCTCCGCTGCTGATTTTCTCCAGCTCCTTTAAACTCCGACGTGAATGGACTTTGTTCTTTTCTACAATAAAGGTGATTTGCAAGTTTTTTAATTGAGGATTTAAAGTTACATATCTAATATTTATAGTAAAACAAAGAAACAAAATAATTTTAGAAGTAAAATCAAAATGGTAAAAAATATATTGAAATAAAATCATTGTACCGGGCGTGTCAAAAAAATATTACACTTACTAAAAACGTTATAAATCAAGATTGCATGAACCAATTTCAAAAATTCTAACGCAAGCTGAAAGTAGAGATAAAGTTAATCATTTTTTAATGATATATCTTCTTCCTCACTCGTAAGATGAGCGAGCAGTATAACAATCGGAACAAAATTGCACGGGTGCTCTTTGCGGGCAGCACCCCGACGGAGATCGCCTTCACACCCCACTGTCTACGATTTCAAGAACGCCCTCTTGGTTGGGAGGGACCCTGAGCAGAGGGGGGAAGTCCTTGGAGTTGAAAAAGAGCCCCTGCTCACTCCCAAGATGATGGTAGTCCATCTTCTTCGCTGCAATGATCTCAAATCTGCACCTGCCAAGCGAGTCATCATCTTCAGTGACGAGAAGACATGGAAAATGGATCCCTTGAGGAGCATACAGAACGACCACTACATTGCCTTCGGGACCCAGATGGTAATGATCATCCTGACAATGGTGTTGGTCGACACACTCATGTCCTTTGCGTGGGCCGCCATGGACTTGGTCGGCTCGGCCTCCACGGCCGTTTTGACGTTCTTGCAGTTGAACATCGGCTTCCGGTCCGATTCAGGCTTCCGTTCAAGGTCCTTGTCGGCCACGAGGGCGTTCTTGACATCGTAAACAGTGGGGCGGGACACATTCAGCGCGAAGGCGATCTCCATCGGGGTGCTGCCCGCAAAGAGCACCCCTGCAATCTTTTTCCGATTGTTATGCTGCTCATTCATCGTACAAGTTAGGAAGAAGATATTTAAATAAAAAATGATCAACTGTATCTTACTTTCAGCTTGCGTTAGAATTTTTGAAATTGGTTCATAGAACCTCGATTTATAACGTTTTTAGTAAGTGTAAGAATTTTTTTGACATACCCGGTATATAGATTTTAAAGAAATGTTGAGCTCTAAAAATGTTTTAAATCCTTTAAAAAGCTACACTGATTCAATACGATATTTATTCAGTGAAGGAACTTAACTATAAAAACAAATTGTGATTCAATTGAACAACCGATGTGATGACTTATTTTTGCCATTGTTCAAACAATCTAAATTATTTTATTTTATTTCAAAATACAACAAATGGTCCATATTTAAATAAAAACTAATTTTCTTTTGATACATATTTTATAACAGCTAAAGTAATAAAAAAATTGTACATAAAATAAGATAAAACTATTTATAAGAAACAATCATTGATGTTTATTTTTACATACTTACACGGTGTCTCCAAGTCAGGCTTATGAACAAACGCAAAATTTAACGCCGTTCAATGAACGGAACACCAAGAAATAGCCCTTCGTTCAGCGTTCAATTTATAGTATAGTATAATAGGCACGGAGTTAAATTTTATGCTATATTGAAAGGATTCATTCAAAATAATTTTGCTTGAAAAAGTCAACAATTCTAAAATAAGAACCCCTCAAATGCCTTTACGAACCCTTTGGACCATCTGAGCCCACCAGCCACAATAATGGGATATTGTGGTTACAAATCCACCGCCAACAGTTAAGATACGCACAAAGAACCCCTCAAATCCCTTTTTGCTCTCATCGGATTATTGGATCTCACGAACCAAATGCTGGAATATTTGGGTCTTCAAACCCACTACCAACAGTTAATATACGAATAGGGAGCCTCTCAAATGAAATCAATGAAATATTAAAGATGTGTATTGTGTGTACGATCAAACGAAAGAATCAATGAAGGATTTTAAAAATATTCTTTAAACAAAGTTTTTATTGAAGAAAGAATCACGATTGAAGGATTCAAACAAAATAAAATGTTATAAAAATTTGTGAAATGTCAGTGTAAATATCTGAATGTAAAAAAATGTATATAATATAGTAGATAAATGCAAGAGTAAAAAATGCGTTAGAGTTTAGCTGTTTGGACGGACGGGCATTCCATAAAGATACTATATATTTCATTAGAGAGGATGCTAGATATATGACGTAAACATAGCTCAAAGATTAATGTCATAAATATTATTGATTTCCTTCTGTCTCTAATATTAAATATATTTTTTGTAATAAAAGTATTGGAAGTTTGTCAATGCAATCTTAGGGAAGTTCTAGTTAATTGAGTAAGGTAGCTCAGTGCTCAACTCTCAATGTTCACTTACAAGAAGAGAAATGTATTTGTTCAGAGAAAATATTTTAGGTTAGTCTATTTTAAACGCCACAAGGCGCTACTTATTGATACCAAAATGAATGCTTTGAGCCTAAAAAGCAAAACACATGATCCCGATCCTTGTAGATCAGTTCACAACTAAATATTCATATAAACAGTACCGTTAACATTACGTGCAATATTATTGTTTAAACTTACTACATATTAAAAAAATAATTCAGTCCAGTCATCTATATATTGAAATTAGTATCGGAATGACACCCTAATTTTTTATTGTTTAACGTTTTTTTATTTAAATATGAATCATTAATTGAACGTTTGTTCCATAACACTGTATTGAGTATTCTTTTTAAAGCCGATAACTTTATATTTAAATAAAACAACAATGTTTTCAATTACGTGCTATTTGTTACTAAATGGAACGGTTCATTAACATCAAGGGGGCACCGAAAAAAATATACGGGGAAACAAATGGTCAAACGAGTGGACTTCCTTGGAGTTAAATGTTTTTAAGGAGTTAAATAAATAATTGTTTGAAGTAGTATTTTTTAATAAATGTACTATTATTAAATATTTTCATGATTTTGAACGATTTCGGAGGTCGACTGAAAGTATTTATTTATGACAAAGTTTTAAAAAATACATATTATATTTAGGGGAGAAAGACTTGACTCAGGGATTGAGACCATTTAAATCCGCCATCGTTCATTTAACTCACTTTCCGTGGAACGGAGTTCCAATTGCGCGTTCCGCTTACATTCCATCTCGCTCACAATGGCAGCAGCACTCTTACCTGATGATTGCTTCCTGATTTCGAACTCCTTTTGCACTTGTGCAAATATTTTCTCAGCGAACTCCTCTTTGGACCGTTCATGGCTTCGTATCCTCTTATTATATACTTTTTCGTTTAGATAAGAAGTCCCTTCCTCACTTCTTCTCTCCAAGTAAATGAGGGGATACCTTCGTCGTATTATGACTTGCATTCCAGAGATGAGCCCTCCATCCTGCTTGATGGAGTCTAAACGCAACCGGAGCCCCCGGGAGCAGTGGAAGCCAAGCTTGGCCCACCAACGAGCACGTCGACAGGAGTTGATATGAAAGACAAACATTGTGGATCGATGTTCGTCCTCTAGAGGACTACAGGGCTCGGAACCCCTCTCTCAAGCTCCCCGCCTTCGATGTACAGCTTCGTTCCGATCCCTATCCGCTCTGCCTTAATCATGTTGGAGATAATGGGCTTCAATGGAGAGGAAATGGAGTACCATCCATCAGAGAGCTCCAAGAACTCCTCATGTATGGAGGCCACGAATAAAATGAGGGCTCTGGATGGGGAGGCGTCTCCTTCGTAGATCTTCTTAAGGGCAGAGCGAGAACTCCCAGCAATCTCTCGATTATAGCGGTATTTAAGTCTCATCAAACCATGGAGGGAGTAAAGAATACCCCTTTAGGAACATGAAGCTTCAGCGAATAAAGGTACATAACAATCCACCTAAAGTGATTGGCTATCCATTTCTTAGATACTTTGGAGGGATCAACAGATGGGAGGCTCAAGAAGCGTTTTGGATCTCTGCAAAGCCGATTTGTCCCCTAGCATCCAAAGAAGGAAAAGCAACTGCTTCCAGGGAGTTGAAAATAGGCCCTTCCTTGTCCTCTAGGGGTTGCAGGGAAAGTTCCTTGAGAGGCATCCTTGACGGAATTTCCTGACGAAGAGTGAGTAAATCCGGGCAAGGGATGCTCGAACTTGTTTCCTTCATGTATATGCGCTCCGTTTCTTCAACTTCTTCTAGGATCTTGGACATCATGTCTTCTTGAGTAAATATATTATCTTCTTCCTTGATGGGCTTCATAGACTCTTCTTCTGCTCGGGAGGCCATTGGGTCGGAAATGAGTCTTCTTTTAGGACCACTCTTTTTGGAGCTATTATCTTCTGGTTCTGGTTTGGAATGAATGGGAGGTGTATCCTTCATAAGTCTTCGGGGTCGCTTAAAGCTATTTTTTGAATACGGCGTTTTTCTTGAAAGATCTTGAGGAGTTATGTTCTTAGTTTTTAAAGGAACAACGCGGCTTTTGTCCGTTCTTTCCTGAAGATTACTATGATTTTGGACTGAAGTAGGGACATTCTTAATATTGGAGTGAACGGAGAGGATGTCTTCATCTTGAAACAAGGATTTGGCTTTGTCTAAGGTAGATTTGCTTATCCCAATAGATTTTCCTGAAGATGAACTAACATAAGTGGGTGTTTTTAACGGTTGAGCATTGACCGCACAGCTAGTCTTTGGATTATTGGATGGAAGACTAGAGATATTCTCATCTTGAAACATATTTTTGGCTTTTTCTAGAGCGGAAGCACTTATTCCAATTGCCTTTCCAGAGGATAGACTAACAAAACCAGGAGAATTTATGGGTTTATCACGATGAGAAGCATCAGTATTATTAGTTTCTAAATCATCAAATGGAAGACTAGATATATTTTCATCTTGAAACATGTTTTTTGCTCTTTCTAGGGCGGATGCACTTATTCCAATTGACTTTCCTGAGGACAAACTAACAAAACCAGGATTTTTTACAGGCTTGTCATAAGAGGGAGCCACTTCAGAGAAGGGGAGACTATATATATTTTCATCTTGAAAGATATTTTTGGCTTTATCAAGGGCAGACTTTGATATTCCAATGGGCTTTCCAGACGATAAACTCACAAAGCCGGGTGTTTTTAAAGGCACAACACTTGGTTTGGGATTGTTGAGTGGAGTATTTTCCTCTTGAAACATACTTTGAGCCCTTTTCAGGGCCGATTCGCTTATTCCAATGGGATTTCCTGAAGAAAGACTCACAAAACAAGGAGTTTTAAAAGATGCATTTTCAAGGGAAGAGAATGAAGCATCATTAGGTTTAGGACTATATATATTTTCATCCTGAAGCATGGCTTTAGCTGATTCGCTGATTTCTATGGCCTTTTCAGAAGCCCCAAATCCTAGAGTTTTTATATCACGAGAAATTGAGATAGTACTTTTAGGTTCGGAGTTTTTGATGAGTGGAAGACTAGAGAGACTTTCATCTTGAAACATACTTTGAGCTCTTTCCATGGCAGACTTACTAATCCCGATGGGTTTCCAGAGGACAGACTCACAAAACCAGGAGTTTTTATAGGTGCATCTTGACCAATGGAACCAAAGATTTTAGATTTTTATGACGTAGATGGCTTAAACTTTCTTCTTGTAACAATCCTTTGGCTTTTTTTAGTGCAAAATCGCTAATTTGAATGGCCTTTCCTGACGTGAGACTCATGAAACCGGGCATTTTATCACAGTTTTGGGGATCCTTAGGAAGAAATTAGTTGTATTCTCATCTTTGAACATATTTTGAGCCTTTTCCATGGAAGTCCTGCTTATTCCAATGGCCTTTCCAGAAGAGAGACTCACAAACATGGGAGTTCTGAAGACTTATCAAAGGGCTCGGTGGTATCCTTGAGATTTGATAAATGTTCCTTTTGAAATAAATTTTGGACTTTTTCCGAAGCTGACTTGCTAATTCCGATGTTTTGTCTCGTATATAGATTCACAAATCCCGGGTTCTGGATGGGATTATCGCTATGAGTTGAAAAGGATTCATTTTTCGTTGGATCTTCAAATGGAATGCTTGGTATTTTATCCTCTTGAAACATGCTCTTGGCTTTTTCAAGTGCAGATTTGCTTATCCCAATAGATTTCCCCGACGCAGCACTCACAAAGCCGGATGTTTTAAAAGTGATATCACAGGGAATAGGAACGACTTTATTAGACTTCAAATCATCCTTTGAAAGAGAACAAGGCATATTTTCATCTTGAAATATATTTTTTTGTTTTTTCCAGGCTGCTTTACTAATTCCAATGGATTCACCAGAGGCCAAACTCACAAAACCAGTTGTTTCATCAAGAGTCTCGCGAGGAAGAGGCGTGACATCATTAGGTTTTGCTTCACTGAGGGGAAGATTTTCATCTTGAAACATATCTATCGCTCTTTCAGAAGCTACTCTACTAATTCCTATGGCTTTCCCTGAGGACAAACTAACAGGATTTTTAAATGCTTATCACGAGAGAGAGTAATGGAATCCTTAAGACTAAAAAGATTTTCATCATGAAACATATTTTTGGCTTTATCCAGGGCAGACTTGCTTATTCCGATGGCCTTTCCAGAAGAAAGACTCACAAACCCAGGTGTTGTTAAGGCACATCACAAGGAGCGGAGAGATATTTTTTAGATTCTTGAGGCAAAGGGGGTTGAACACGCTTGTGAGCATTGTCTGAAAGTGGTTTGTTCAATTCATTAGTTCTCCTGGAATTAATATCCATAGGACCCACTGCATCACACGGAGCAGAGTCTAGTTGTGTATCAGATCCTCCCATCTTCGAGCACAGATCCTCCTCAGAGGCTTTTGAAAACGGATTTTGATGATTGCCCTCAGTTACTTTGATGCTTGATTCCTCACTGCTTTTTTCTGTCTTAGAAGGACATTTTCCCTCTAAATGCGATGATCAAGCGTCCAAGACTCATTTAAATCAAGGATACATTCCTTCATGAACTCATCTTCAATATTATCACCATCCATGGTATTCCTTTTTGGAGCTTCACATCCTTAAGATCTTCTTCAATCTGATTGGCTGTCATTTTGTCTCTCTGTGTGGGAATGCAGGGGCTATGCACCTGGTAAGATGGTGGACTTGTTGCATCTCCAAGGCGTGGACTCAAGGCTGGCGCATGAACCTTAGAAGACTCGATTGACCTTGGGAGCCGAAAGGAATCTCGTTGTAGCTCAGAGATTGATTTAATTGGACTGAATGGGGCCAGAGACTTGAGGGGAGAGTTATCCTTTTGCATTTTGTCAGAAGAGTGGAGCTCATCCGCTAGCGTAAAGGCCTCGTCCAGGGCTGTAACGTTTGTTAGAATAATTGGTGAGTCTTCAGACTTGAACTCCCTATTGGGTGGAGGTGAATTTTGGGATTGAGGTTCTTTTTTGATGTGGGTGGTTTGATCTTCAAATAAATCAGTTTCGCTTTCAGGATCTGAAATCGTTTCAGGCTCAAATAGAGGCTTGAAATCTTTACAATCCTCGGATTTGACACTTGGGAGTAACGAGGAGGATTCCTGAAAGCCTGGAGGGTCTTCGAAGGAAGCTGTATGAGAAGACATGGATGGGACCTGAAATGATAAATAGAATACTATGAATAAAATTGAAACTTTCTGAACTAAAATATACGCATTTGACAATTAATGGAAATTAAATAAATGCATTAAATAATTTGTGAAATGAGAAATGAAGTTTTGAATTAATTTAAAACATTTTACAGAAAAGGACAAAGAAAACTTCATTTGCCTTTGCGATTGAAACGATATCAAATCCTAGTTCGTAGTCCATGGACTCCTCGTTAACGATGAAATGCCGCATGTCCTCTTCAATGGAGTCGATCCCTTCGTCAAAGAGCAGAGACATCTCCCCTCCTCCGTTTCCGTATTTTGTCATGAAGAAATCCGAATGAAGGAGATCGTTCATCAGTTTGGCACATACTTGCAAGCACTTTTAAAATACTGACCTGTGACGTCAGACTTAGACGTCATGCATTTCTGAGGTTGCGTTTTAAGAATCACAATAGAGAAAATATGTAAACATGAAACTATAAAAGAATCATAATAAAATATGTAACCATGAAACTATAAAATAATCAAATAAAATTGAAAATAGCAAGGCCATGACCATAGAAATATAAAGATCTTTATATCTCTATGGCCAAGACAGAGTCTGAAAAGTAAAAAGAGCCTTACATAGGACTATGGGCCGAGTGAGTTCGCAAAACACAAGGTGACAAAATACAAGGGTTACTATAAAAGAAATACTACTGCAGAGTTGACATTCAGTGACGTCACTGAATTAATGAAATGAATTCCTTCTGAAAAATTGTATAATTAAGTGAGTAGTTAAAAAATCAACAAGTTAGACATTCATCTGTCTAAACAAATGTATTAACACTAAAAATATATTTATACTTATTATTCTGTAGTTCTTTAATGTTAAAAATATGCACGAGAATAACACTTCAGGAAAGCTATATTTAATTCATTGGGGGTATTACTTAATATATGGTCTTGCAGCAAAATATATTGAGGACTTTGTCTCCATTATTTAATGATTTTTGTGGATCGCCCCTGACACCTCGGAGCATTTTTATTAACACATATTTCAATATATTCTTTCGGAAGTGACTCGACGACTTTTCTATGTTAGACTCCTTTCAGAAAGGCTTATTGTGAAATAGTCTGAAAAAGATATTTAAATTATATTGGACTTAAGAGTTAATATATGTGTATAATGGTGTAAACTAGTCAAATGCGTAATGGGCTTCAAATCGAAGCATATGGATCTGACTTCAGTTCAGCAGTTTATTATCCTTTTGTTAAAGTAACACCTGTCATCTTGGTCAAAAATGAGTTCACCCTAAACGTCATTGGTTTAATTATCGTTTACATAATATGTAAGCGATAAATTAACCCATAGTAATAATTAATATATAATTTATTATAAAATTGAGTTGGGCGTCCATTGCTTACCCATTCTTGGGTAACGAATGATGCCTCATAAGTAAGAGAAGAGCTTTAAAAAAGGTTGTGCCTTTTCTTAGTCTGTAACAAGGAGAATATAAATATTTATATTCTCCTTGTTTGTAACCATGACTTTCAGCCAATGACGTCATATTGTAAAATCTTAGTCTACTCCGTTTTTGAACACATATTTTGTTTTATAGCCATTTATATTCTATCTAGAAGAAGCCATGCAGGTTAAAGTGTATACATTTATAGATTATCGTGATATTATTTCATTTATCTTAGAATTTGTAGGGAGGTTTTTTGTGAAGCTACTACGAGTTGCTCTAAGTAAAGTAAATATTATAACTATTATGCATTTAAACACAATAAACAACAACGTATTTTTTTAGCAATAAAGTAAAAGTAAATGAAATAAGCTGCAAGACCAGGTCATACTATCTCCCCTTCACTCCCTTTGAACCTGAAGACGTTCCCAGCATCTTGGGACTGTATGCTAGCAAGCTTCTTCACCCCTCCCCATCATTGATATACATATATTTATTATTATTTCTTCTTGCATCCCCTTTCTCTATTATTATGATGTGAATTCTTGTTTATGGATGCTTTGGCTGAGTGGGCGGAATAAGATGGGCCGGCAAGGATGCATTCCTTGGCTCTGATTGGTTCGAATGAAGAAAGAGAGAGAGAGAGAGTGAGCCAGCCCGAAAGAGAAAGAGGCCGCCATCTTTCCTTAGTCGAATCCCAACTTCTTTTCTGTTCAGATCTTCTCTAGCTGTTGGTCGTTTTCTCTTTGGTTCTCTTAGTTTCATTTGTGTCCCTTCCCATCCTTGATTGTGCCGAGTGTAAGTGAATCTTGTTTTTCTTAAGTGGGTGGTTCTTCTTCGGTGGTTCTTCTTTCCTGTGTTCTTCCCTCTCTAGTTGTTGTTGTTTCTTATTGTTCTAGGTATGAAGTGAGTGATCGGAGTGTGGTAGTTGTTGCCTGTTCTCCTTGTGTTGGTTGGTTGTTTGTTTGCGGCGCGATGAGCAGTGGCCGTGGTTCCCGTGGGGGATACAAGGTCCTCTGCGTCTCCTGCCTGCACCCCAAGGCCAGCGATGACGTGATCCGTGAGAGCCTCTACCGGGAGTATAACAAGAAATACGGGGACGTCTCTGTCCGGGTCATGCACGAGCCGGACGAGCGCGTGGCCTACGTCTACTTCCGGAACTTTGATGACGCCCGTGACGCCAAGCACGCCAAGTCCCGCATCATCCTCTTCGACAAGGCCGCTGTGGTGGAGCCCGTCTACGAAAACCGTCGTCGAAGCCCCTCTCCACCACCACCTCCACCCCCACCCCTCTCACACCCTGCTGCTGCATCCTCCTCCTCCTCTTCCAACTTCTATCACCACAACCATCATGCCCCACGATACAGTCGCTCACGGAGCCCCTCCGACACGCTCACCACGCTCCCTCTGGAGGAGGTGGAGGAGGAGACTACCATCATCATAATCGAGATGGAGACTCCTATGCATCCTACGATCGCCCCCCACATCACCACAACCACCAACAGCAGCAACAACATGTCCCACGGAGATATCCCTACTCTGAAGCACATCATCGACGCTACACCAAGGACAATCGAGCCTCTGGTGCTCCTCCTGCTGACCACCACCATCATCATACCCACCACCCCTCACATCATCACGGAGGAGGAGGAGGCGGAGGACCCCATCACCACCACGCACAGCAACAGAGCCACCATCACCACAATAATCACCACAATCTTCCACCCCGCCATCCCCTCTATCCAACAAAAAGGACAAATTCCCCAACTACCTCAACCACATCCCACCCGAGGACGACCCCCTGGCCACACGGACGCTCTTCACGGGAAACCTGGAGCTCAACATCACGGAGGAAGAAATGCGAAGGATCTTTGGGCGCTATGGGAAGCTCGTGGATATTGACATCAAGCGACCCCCGCCCGGAACAGGGAATGCTTACGCCTTCATACGCTACGAGAACCTGGACCAGGCACACAGAGCCAAACTTGAGCTCTCAGGGCAGTACATCGGGAAGTTTCAGTGCAAGATCGGCTATGGGAAGGTGAATCCCACGCCCAAGGTCTGGGTGGGCGGACTGGGCTCATGGGCCTCTGGAGGACTCCTGGAGTCCGAGTTCGATCGCTTCGGGGCCATTCAAAAGGTGGACTACAGAAAGGGGGATCCCCACGCCTACATCTACTTTGAAAGCATCGAGGCGGCTCAGGCAGCTGTCCAAGAAATGCGGGGCTATCCTCTAGGGGGGCAGGAACGAAGGCTGCGCATGGACTTTGCAGACATGGAGGACAGCGCAGCACCGCCCGCCGTGGCTGGTGGAGACCGCTACAGGGGGGAATCCTCCTCCTCATCATCTTACCATGCTAACTACGCAGCTGGGAGCAACAACAGTGGTGCACGAGGCGGCGGCGCTGGTGGTGGGAACAGCTACCCTCCCCGAAGACCCTATGACATCGAGGAACCCGGAAGAGCTTCGCGGGTTCGAAGACGCTCAGAAGAAGACCTACGCCGACGCTACGAAGGGCCCGAGGAAGAAGATGAGGGAGAAGACGATGAAGAGCCAGAGGAAGGTGGACTAGAGCCCTCAGGCGGTGGCACCTCCGGCATTCGATCCCTCTCGGAAATCACGAAAAAGACCCCCAACGTCTGGGACGGAGGACTCATACTCAAAAACTCCCTCTTCCCCACAAAACTCCATCTCATCGAGGGTAGCGAAGAAGTCGTGGACTCACTCAAAGACGAGACGGATAAACCCCACCTCAAAATCACCCAGCGCCTCCGACTTGACCAGGGAAAGCTGGACGACGTGAGCAAGAGGATGAAGACCTCGGGGGCACACGCCATATTCTTGGGTGTATCAGACTCAAATGAGCTCACACACGAAAACCCAGACATACAGAGCAGACCCCTCAGGAACCTCGTCACCTACCTCAAGCAAAAAGAGGCCGCAGGAGTGATTTCACTCAATCACGGTGGCGGTAGTAGTGCAGGGAATAATAGTAGTAGCAGTGGAAGTGGCAACAAGGAGGAAAATGGTGCCGGAGGAGGAGTCCTATACTGCTTCCCTCCTGTCCCTTCTCCCTGGATCTACTACGAAACGAGTTCAGCAACATCGATGAAGGGGGGATCAAAGAGGATCACCTCGTCATCGTTGTTGTGTGGGGGAAATTAAATCAGGAAATTAGAATATAGAGTAGAAAAAAAGCACAGCCTTCAGCAAGGTATAAGTAAAGAAACCCACCCAAATACCATCATTTTCTCCCTATGAAATCATTACTATTATTTTAACGAAAATATTATTAGTATTATTATTATTATTATATTTTCTTCATTTTCTTTCTGTCTATATATTTTCTTCTTCCTCTTACTTGACCCTTAGAAAGTGACTCACGCAGGAGGAAGAGCCTGGCTATTATTAATAAATATTGTTTCTATATCACACCTGATTCATAGCCAGAGTTTATAGCCTCAACAAAGGAGGATAAAGTGCTTTTGTTACTACTACAACTACTACTTGTGCTGCTGGTGGTCGTGCGTGATTGCAGAGAGTGAAACTGGGCCCAGGCCACCACCTACTTATGTGTGTCTCTAATGGCCTGGAATACCCTTGTAATCTTAAAAAAAGGAAATAAGTGCGCAGTGTAAAGTTCTTCATGGAATAAGATATAGTGAGAGCCTCCTTCCCCACCCGTGTTCAATATTATACATATATATATTCCAATCCCACTTTTAAGTTAATAAATTGTGCGTCTGTTCGAAGAAAGAAAAGCAGCAGCAGCAGCAGTGTTGATTGTTTTCTTACTTAGTGCCCCACCAATCTCATATTGTGTGCGTGAAAAAGTTTTTAGTATGTGAAGCAACAAGGAAATAAAAAGTGGTAGTGCTCCTGTGATCCCATTTATTTAAGTGCGCTATTTAGTGTGTTAGTGCTCGTGTTTGTGTTTGTGCTTATTATTATTATTACCACCATCAAAAGTACTACTCCACCTACAAATGAATAACTAAATAATAATACATTTAATTATAATTTCGAATCAAATATAACACGTATTACATATGAACTGCATTAGATTTGTTATTATTATTATCATCATCATATATCTTCTACATCAATCAAGGGGATATTTATTTAGTCTTTTTCCGTTCTTGGCCTGCTTCAAGTACTCCTTGAGCTTGTCTCGAAGCCCCGTGGACTTTCCGCTGGATGCCTTTTTATTATTACTACTACTGATGGTCGTTGTTTTCTTCTTGAGCGCCCGTCGGCTCTTGCTCCGGTACTTCTTGGACTTTTTCCTTCCTGACGCCTCTGAGGATGAAGAGGAGTATGAGCTGGATGATGAGTCCGAGGAATCCGAAGAACTGCTGCTGCTCGAATCTGAAGAGGATTCTGAGGATGAGGAGTTTGAAGAAGAAGAGCTGCTCATGCTGTCGGAAGAGTCGCTGGACTCCGAGGAAGAAGATCGCCTCCTTCTACGCTGAGTCGCACTCCCACGATGACGGCTACTGCTCTTCTTACTTGGAAGGGACTTGACTTCCCCACGAGGCTTTCTTCTTCTTCGTTGAAGAGATTCTTCCACATCGTCCTCGTCGTTGTTGCCTCTCCTATTCATCCTTGGCTCCTCCTCTTCTTCCACTTCATCATCCATGTGATAGCTCTTCTTCCTCCCTCGGATCCGGTGTCTTGCGTCCTCCACCTTCACTACAGTGGAGTGAAGGCCCATCACACGCCGAACAGGCGGGGGAGACACTGAAGAGTCACGGCGACTCCGTCTCTCCACGACACGGGAGCTGCTTCGCTCCCCGAGACGACTGCGAAGAGAAGAACCCAAACGGGACTCAAAACTGCTACTGTTGTGACTCACTTCCTCCGCGTTATTTAAGCGAAGGCGAAGGTCCTTACTGCTATGTATACCACCACTGGATCGGAACTCCTCCTCTTCCTCTATTTCATCCAATTGAAGAATTTTAACGCTTTTTCTCTCCTCTATTTTACGCCTGGCTCCTTGGAAGACGCGAAGGCTCATCTGCTTAGCTGAGACCTTATCCGCAATCATGCTCATGCGAGGCTTCTTCAAACGCGAGTTCCATTGCTCATCATCATCTGAACCTTCACTTTGATTGCTGAGATCGCCGTCTTCTTCCATGCTTAGAGAGTCTCTTTTCCGCTTCTTGTTCAATCGATGATGGGCCAACGAGGAAGAAGTGGGAGGAGGATGATCTCCCCCCTTCTCTCGTCAACGGCATCTGGGGCATCCCAGTCCTTGATCCGTGCAGAGGGAAGGATTACTTCACGGGGAACGGGAATGCTGCCGCCGCACTCAATGCCCCTGGATGAGCGGCTCTGGGACCATGACTCGGCGATGGAGCCCAGGGGTTCTTTCCCACGGGCCCAAGGTACTTCTTCCGCTCCTCTTGCTGATGACGAAGCTCCTGCTCTTGGATCATGGCGTCACGCATCTTACGCTTCAGGGAGGAGGAAATGATGCCCTCATGCTTGACTGAAAAAGAAGAGAGAGAGAGAGAAAAGCTTGAGATTTATGCATTTAAATTAGGTGGTGTGGAAATCTTCTGCTCAATTAGCATCTGTCATGATATGTATAACCAGGTCATGGTGTCAAATTGGGACCGATCAAGTCACAAATCCGACGACTGTCTTATTTGATATAAAGAGATTAAAAAAGCGTCTCATAGGCCTATTTGACAGTAACGAACAGTCGAACTACTCCTTTGCAAGGATAATTAACTTTTTTAATGTACAGCTAATCAATTGCAAATCGGTTTGAAACTAGTGATCAATCTACTGGTTGGGTGCACTAAAGCGTTAAAGTAAAGTAGCGCATGCATAACATAAAATTCTTCCTTTTTTCCCAAAAAATTTGGACTAAATATTAGTTCTTCTTTAGTCCGTAAGGGGCGCTTTTATGCTAGAGCTCTTTGAAAATAATAACAAAGTCCTTTTATATTTATATTGGAGACGTTTTTCATCTTGTAGTTATTTGATATATTTCAAATCATCAAATTTAATACCTTTAAACCGGTTTTAAATAGGATTGTGACGTAATTCATGGACAACGACATCTAACGTTAAAGGAAATTACAAATTTGGCCAATTTTTTTGTGTTACTTTTTCCTTGCATGCGCTACTTTACTTTAACGCTTTAGGGTGCACCAGATCTATATGGTTTTATTATAAGGGAATCCATTGAATTAAAAATAAGGCTGAAGAAGTATTAAGAAAGAGGGGGTCAAATGATTACAACTGGCATATAAATAGTTAAGTTGAAAGCAAAATGTTCACATTGCTAGGAAGAAAAGGATAATTATGATGTAATGATCAATTTGCATTAAAAAATCGTTAATATAATGACTTCAAATAACCAATGAAGACACAACGTATTAGTATTTGTCAGTCTATATTACTTTGTAGAGTTGTATTATCATGATATAACTACGTTATTTATATAGAACAATCTATTGAATCATCTTGAGTTATTTGACAAAAACGTAGCAATATTAAAATTGATTACATTTTAAAGAAGGAACTTCCAATAATTGCAGTTATTCTCGATTCAGCTGTCCTCTTTCTGACAAGCTTGAATGAATATTGCTTTTTTGAATGTTAACGGTAATATGCTTACTATTGAATAGTTCACTGAACAAAAGACAAAAACATTTGAGAATATAAAACAATAATTATGAATTTAAAAAATAATACAATTTATAGAAATATTGTATCAAATGTTAGTGACAGTTGAATCAATCCATTAAAAAATGCTTGTCAATGCTGTTGACATTGTTGTAAGTTTTGGAACATAAATTGGACTCAAGAATCCTTCCTTCAAGGTGATATTTTTTACATCGGGTTGTGAGGGATATTTAGATCACTATGTTAACTTATTTACTTAAATTGTTAAGACAAAAATCTTGATAACTTTGTAAGATTTCAGTCCTTGTTAGAAAATAATTAAATTTTGTTTTTTTCCTTCTAGTTTTAAAGATTTTAAATATTCAGGTTGTTTTAGGTTCTTCTTCTTTGTATTGGACTTTTTGTTTGCCAATCAACTTACTCGATGAGTGATGGTGATTCTTTTGGGTTCCATTGCTGCGGTAGGCGAATTTCATAAAAATAAATGAGCTAAACTCCGATGGCTTTCCGAAACGCCAGGGACCCTCATCCGGAATGACGATGGAGTCTCCTACTTCATTCGTATAGATCGGAGTGTTGCTGGGCTCCTTGAACTGCAATTAAGAAGGACACGATATAGGTACAAGATAAATAACTCTTATATGCTCGTTTATACATAAAAATAGGCCCTTTTTAACATCAATAGTTTGCCCTTGAATGACACAATAAATAAAACCGTGTACTATAGTGTGGCTCATGTTGATGAAAAATAGATGGAAATATCGCCATAAGAAACAAGATTTTTTTCATTTAATTATTTCTTAATTCAATATGATGGACCAAAATAAACATACAATATTCCCCGAGCTGTTGCTTTATTCTATTAATATTCATAGATGAGAGGCGTCCATGCAGAGGACTCGACATGAATGTAAGCCCATGAAGAAGAGATCATTAGTATTGTTTTAAGAATGAATTTCTTCTCAAGGTCCTCCTCAACATAAGGAAACTATACATATAGATATTAATAAGAGTTATTTCTCAAATGGTGCCCCCACAATGTTATTATTGCAAGGCTAAAAACAAAACCCATCATCATCCAGCTGTTCATTCCTATAACCCCACGTTAGAGAATCTCGATTCGAGACGCGTAGTTACTAGCTCTGATTTCCCCTAGAAAAGACCCTCTCATAGATCTGAGGATCTTCCGAAAACTTGACCTCGGACCATTGTGATGGTATGGTATAATAAGTGTTGGTCGAATATTACTTTGAAAGTAGTATGTAACATACTACTTTTTACTGCGTAGTAATATTTTAAAAAATATTAGTTATTACTTCTCAAAAGTAATATACTACTTATATTAGAACTTACTTTTTTGAGCATTCCGAAACGATAGTAAGTAAAGGCAATTTAAACATGATTTGTAAAAATCCTCACAAAACCAAGTTAGCATTTTTATGTCCACTGGGTGACCGTCACATAATACATTCACAGTTCATTAATTTTCATCAAAAATGTTTGTCGAATATTTTTCCCACGAAGTTAATATGTAACTAGAATATTACATATTAGTTATTACTTGAAAGTAATATCTAATGTTTGTTCTCTCTAGTTAGTCGCAGTAATATAACTAAGTAATATATTACTCGCACGCGCGTTAGGGAACAACACTGGGTATAATATATATACACTCTGGGGGTATAAGATATTACTACTACGGAACAACATATGCAAATACACAAGGCGAGATCATCATGTAATATTAATAAAACTATAGATTTTTTTGTACTAACAAAGTGAAGAGTGATTTTTTTGTGTCTTCACGAATTGATTTGTGGACTGTGGAACGAATGAATATCATTTAGTTAAATATTCTCACACTAAACAACTCATGTTTGATTTTGACCTTCAACATTATACAATCGTAAATTATAATAAAATGACTTACAAAATTGTCTAGAATTCGTTGTCTTGCCATGTGAGATTTCTTTATAAAGAATTGAAGTTTAGACTCTTTCTCCCTTAAAAATATTCACAAAAAGTCTTGTCGTATGACTTCATCAGTTACTTTTTCGATCATTTCTGTTGTGCAAATTAGAGGCTCAAAAGTTGTTTGAAGACAGCCGAATTTCATACCTTATGTGTTCTCCCTACCTTGTCGTCTTTGACCTCAACAATCATTTAATATTTTTCATTGAGAAAAAATAAACCATGAAACATCTTCTTACTTTTTAATATTTTTTGGGTACGATTCTTTTGCAATGTGTGATTTATATTGCTTCTAATTTGGAAAATACAATTATGTACCTATGAAGATGAAATACTTAACTTTTTTAAAGTATTATTATTATTTCTTGAATCGTCGTAGGTATACAATTCTTGGGTCTCCCCAACAAAAAATCGAAATGTAGGATTAGGAGAACGCGAAGAGAAACTTCAACTTGTTAAGGAAATCTATTATATTTTATAGGGCGACCTTTCTCTCTTGCAGCCATCTAACTTTTGGGATCGCGAAATTATCTCGGAGGACTGCCAAAAGCAAGTGCGCAAAATGGATGTTGTGTCCGACGCTGATGGTATCGTCTGGTTATGACGCCCGTTAGATTCATTTACGGAATTCATAGTTAAATCCATAATTTTTGATTGTCAAATATGAGCATATATATATAATATTATATATATATTTATATAATAATATATATGTTGAACAAAATGTCTATTGGTGAATTCACGAGATTACCATAATGACATTTCCATTGAAAAATTCCATTTTGAGAAAAACAAAATTAAAAGAATTGGTATCAATACTGATGAGAGGGATTCAGAGGGAGTAGATTGGGATTCGATGGGGAAAATCTACTATCATTAGTCGTTTTAAAAACGTATTTAAAAGATAACTTAAAAACATCAACATGAGTACTCTTTTTCTTTTTCCTTCTTGAAACTATAAAGAACCCTAGTAGGAGCTGTTATTTAAAAAATGGTTGGTGCGTCAGCACTCATGTTCATTTATTGGCACTAAATATTATTTGACGAAAATTCTAAGTCATAAATTGATCATAGCTAAATTTAGTAAAACTAATTCTTTCAAAATAAGTAATAACAAAAAAGTTTTGCTTCATAACGAAACCTTTGACACCAGTGACGTCCGATTTCTAACAATGCTAGAGATTTTAAATTAGATATTCGTTTTCAGCATCAAAAAATGAACCAGAATCGCTGGGTATATGTAAAAGAACTAAAAAAGTGGATTTTTGGGAGGTCACAGCTTTAAAAGGTGATAACATAGAGATAAAAATATATAGAGAGCTTATTCCCTCATCTGTATTTTTGTATCCAATATAAATAAAGTAATTTGTACACCGTCATCGTAAGCTGATCATAGAGATAGATTCTATCTCTATGATCAGCTTAGGATGACGTAGGTCAAATTGCTTTGTTTATAGTGGACACACAGAATACAGCTGAGTGACGATGTTTCTCTGCTATTGAAGGGAATCAGCTCTCTTTATATTTACATCTCTATGGTTGAGAATCAGTGAACTACTGGATAAGGAGATGGGAAGAATACAATACCATTGTCGACTCAACAAATAATAATACTGACCTACATTAAATAGTGAATACTGTGATATATTTAATTGTTATCTGTCCAACTGTAATGATTTATATATTTAAACATCGTCAGCATAGGCAGCAATATACCTATTTCAGAGAAATTATCAAATCCCTTTTCTTGTCTTGAGGGAGTATGCCCTCTATATATTTTTTTTACCAGGAAACGACCGGGACACTTTTTTTCGCCGGGACCCGGGCCGGGCCAAAACCCGGCCGGACTTCTGTATATTTCGTTCCTTCGTCATTTTTAGAGAAAAAAATTCTTACACAAAAAATTCTGGAAAAGTGACGACGTTTAAAAAAAAAAGAATTTCCTAAAAAAGTCCATGCCGGGTACCCAGTCGTTTCCTGATTTTTACTTATTTGGAAAAAGGTATCTATTTTGACGCGGATATCTAGGCCCAAATATTACATAAGTGAATTTATATACGAATGATCGTCGTCAAGCATCGTATTGAGTATTATTATTCATGTATATTGAATCCAAAACCATAGAAGATTCGAATTTATTTGAATGTCGTGAGTAATGGATTAGGATTATTATTTATACCTATATTATAAATGTAATTAATTAAAGTGGATGCTTTTAAGTGATATGTTGGCTATTGACAAATTTCAATCTTTCATCATTTTTGAGTTATACTTTCAATTGCAACCATTTTTTTCCTAATAACTTAAAAAAAGAAATAAAAGTATATGTTTCTTATGCATCTACTCGAATAAAGTAAGGCTTCTGTTCGTATACTTGAGTCCCCCAGACGATCCATTGAATCTTGACAAAAAAATGTCAGTTTTGAGGGCTCAGGAAGTAATGTTTGATTGGTGGTGGACCTTCAGGAAAATTCAATATCACCATGCTTATTGCATTCGCCAGACGTTTTTTTGCGATTTATTAAAATTACAAAGTTAAATATGTAACCACTTTTCCGTGGATGACTTTGAGGCGTTAATATGTGTTTTTGGACTATTAGGTTTTTCCTTGTGTTGATTGTTGATTGTTGATAAGAAACTATATTTTTGAGTGTGTAAATAAATAACTATGAAATTCGTTTTTTTGTTCGTTCGGACTCTCTAAGCACTAAGTTTGATCAACTTTCTAAGGTTAAGTTTGAGGTGCGAAGGAAATATTAGGTCATCGTGGCTACCATTCGCAGGTAAGTTAATAGTTCAATTAAGTACTCAACTTCACTTACTTTTTCCTCCACAAACATCCGTATTAAGTCCCTCAGTCTCCACTCCGCTTTGCACATCTATTTCCATATCTGAGGTCTCCAAGAGGGGTCGACTGAGTGCGAGCATGGCCTTGGCCGCAAGGGATGGAAGTCCCCATATCACATTGATGACATGGAGCTGATCCACTCAAAAGAGTCCGGGCTAAAGTCACCAAAGTATGCATGAAAGTCCTTGCTCAACACGCTCCGCTTCGTCTTTCGAAGGACGATATGAATGGCGTCCAGGCGGTGAGAGCGTTCTTGGTATTGACTCCGAGCCCTCATAGAGGATCTCAAGGTCCTCTGGCGGACTGGGGTCAGCCAAATTGAAACGCTTGGCTCGGGCCTCCAAGCGCTCCTTGGAGACGCAGACCCTGCTCTCACTGCTCAAGATTGAGGACAAACCCCTGATGATCCACCCCCAATGCCTTGAAGAAGGTCCTGGAAGACAAACACGGAACATGATAACATATATTTTCATAAAAGAGCATAAAATGAAGCAATGGCAGGAGTTAAATCATTGTACAAAAACGCCAAAAGCCCTGTGCTGAAACACATATGCAATGGATTAGATGTATATGTGGCAAATTAACATATATAACTATTTGATATTATTGTATTTCTATACAGTAGGATCTTAAAAATATTTGAACAATTCATCAAAACCATTGTATTGCCTATTGGAATGGAAAAGATTAAAGCAACTGTTTTAGTGAGCAAGTGTCAATTTATGACGTATCCATATACTCAAAATATTAAATTTAATAGTTATTACATTTAATAAATCAATATGCACACGAAGAATCGCCGTAAAAACAACGAACATATATATAAATATTGAGGAAAAACAATATTTGAAAAGTCAATTGAGGCAGCGTGATGTTTTTTTTTAATGGCTGCATCTATTTATAATAAAAGCAACGAATGCGTATTATATTAATACCGAATTACATACTATATATATATACACCTTCATAGGTTTTTACATGTAAACATTTATAAATCTTGCAAGAAAGAAAAACGTCATAAATTTTATTATTATATTGCGAAAAACAACAACAAAAATTTCGAACTGAAAAATAACAATACAATTTCCTTTTATCATTAAAAACTCATCTTCCAATCAGCGAATCAACGATACACAATATGTACTGATAATACCATCAATGATATATAAAAAACAATATTCTACAATCCTTTTAACAGTGTATCGTCTATCATTCCTCATTAGCGATGAACTTTATAAAAATAATGATAAACGAATAAAAAAGTCTGGCGCACAGATAATTATTGCTTATTGCTCCTTTTAAGATATACAGAGTGTTTAAGAGATTTTTAGATACATACTATTCTATGACTCTTCCTTTATAAGTTTGAAAATAAAAATGACCATTTTTTGCCAGATGTTTGGGAAAATGAATTTTTAAAGCTATCGACCTACAAGGAATTATGGCCTCAGCTGTAGCCATGTACACGATTACT
>CP045900.1:9000672-9070468 GCA_013387185.1 Caligus rogercresseyi
ATATATATATATATACATGGGCTGAAAAGTCCTCGGGCCTAACAAGAAAACATATTTTTTTTGTTCGAATTAGCTTTACTCATCAACGTAATCTCCATCAAGAGCAAAGCAATCATTCCCAGCGCCGCTCTAACTTTCAATACACTTTTGTAGAACGATCCATCTTTTCCCCTCCAAAATAGGCCTCAGTTTGAGCGACAACCCTTTCATTCGTGCGAAATTACTTACCGGCGAGGCATTTTTTCCCAGGTCAAGAACAACCAGTAGTCGCTGTGAGTCAAATCTGCGAATACTGTATATTGGAACAACTCGAAGTTCAATTCGTCACGCCATTGTTTTGATTGACTTGTGACAGGGTGCGTGTCTAGATAAACAAAAAAAAATTCGCCATATGTGCGGTCGTCGTTTCTTTTGCAATTTCGGCCTTCAAACGCTCCAATAACGCTATTTAATATTCACTGTTGATGGTATTTCCTTTCTCAAATAGTCGATGAATATTAAAACCACGCATATCCCCAAATACCGAGGCCATAATCTTTCCATACATCATGAATAAGGAATGATTCTGTTAAAAGAGACGAAAAAGTCATACAGAACTTAAAAAACAAACAGGAATTCTACTTCAATCAGCAAGTTTTTTTTTCTCCAATAAAGTCTGCACTTATCGCCCAGAATTCATATTATTATATTTGTTTGTATAATCAGCCTTTTTGTATATTTTTTAAGCTTATTAGTCAAACAATTCTGCATATTTCTATGCATAAACGACATTGTTTTTTGTTGTTTCAAACTCCTACAGTCCTGGTCCTAACATATTTGCAGTTAAGGACATCAAAAAATGCTGACATTCGACAAATGTTTGAACACCTTTCACCTCTTAGCATTCGGTCTATTAAATATTTGGCTTTGTGCGCCAGACATATGCTAGCTTTAACCCGTAGTATTTGTAAAAGGAAGGAAGGATTAACATTATAGATTTATCTTAATTTTAGCACCATGCTTTTGTTTTTGAAAACTATTACAAAAACCACCTCAAAATGTGTTTTTTCTAATATTTAAAAAAGGCTTTATTTTTAAATATGGCTAATTACAATGGAAATCTAGTTTTCCGATATTGGCTTTTATGTTTCATGTTGAATAGCAATATTTTCCCCATCTTGTGCACATTTTTTTCTCTAAAATTGCTTTAAAGCGTTTCAAACTACTAATATTTTGTAAATATTCCTTATTTAAATCTATTTCCTCATTTCCCCAGCTTTTATGTGTGAAATATTAAAGACGTTAAGGCCTGTTCAACTTTCAACGTTGGGGGTGCAGGTTCGAATCCCGAGAGGGGAATGTCAATTTCGCTCAACCTCATTACGTATATCCAAGGTTGAATATACTACTAATATACACGCTAATATGCTTATATCCAGTCAGTCCATTGCTGTTTTATCGAACCAATTATGCACCCAAAAAAGTTGTTGCGAATCTCTTAAAATATCGTATTTGATATCTCTTTAGTCAGCTATATCTAATGATCCTTTCATGTTCCTTCCATAGAGATATAAAGATATAGAGAACTGATTTCCCACCAATTAGCAGAGAAACATCATTCAGCTGTATTCTGTGTGTCCATTATTTACAAACTAATTTGTTCTACGTCATCGTAAGCTGATCATAGAGATATATTATATCTCTATGATCAGTTTACGATGGCGTAGATCAAATTACTTTGTTTATATTGGACACAAAATACAGATGATGGGAATAGCTCTCTATATCTTTATATCTTATGGGTTAACTATCAGGAGTTATAAAATAATATTTTCACTCTAAATTGTAAACACTTCCTAAACTATAAAGTAATATAAAAAGACTTGAAGATCTCTAGTTCGAGTACTGCCTTTTCATAAAATAAACATAGTTTTTTTTAAACTACATAATTTTTTTTTTTGAGTATCTTGGATATTTTTTGTTATGATAATTGTCTAATTCAGCGGTGCTCAACCTTGTCCTAATTAAGTGTTAAAGTAATGTAGCGCATGCATAACATAAAATTCTTCCTTTTTTAGCAAAGGAATGGCCAAAATTTTAGTTCTTCTTTAGTCCGACAGGGCGCCGCTTTGATGCTAGAGCTCTTTGAAAATATTAACAAAGTCCTTTTATTTATTTATATTTGGAGACGTAGTGATTTGATATATTTCATATCATCAAACTTAATCCCTTTAAACCGTTTTAAATAGGATTGTGACGTACTTTCATGGACTAACGACATTTAACGTTAAAGAAAGTAACCAAAATTTTGGCCAATTTTTTTTTGTTTACTTTTTTCCTTGCATGCGCTACTTTACTTTCACGCTTTAGTCCTTATCAGGAGACAAATTAACGAAATATATTTTTTTCAAGAGCCTTGTAGCACCACATTATGTAATAATCAGAAACGACACTTTTTTTTCGCCGGGAGCCGAGCCGGGACTTAATTTTTTCAAGCCGGGCCGGGCCATTAATATATTCGTTCCTTCGTCATTCTGAAAGTGAAGAATATTTGCTATTCATTTTTTAAATTTAAATATTATTTTAAAAGAAAGTGATAACGTTTTGTTAGGAAATATTTTTTAAATATTTTAAAAATTAATTTCTTTAAAAAAAACGTCGTCGTCAGTTGGACTTAAAGAGTAGTCTTAAAGGAGCGCATGCGGCTAACAAGCCGTGGTTGAGTATCGCTGGTCTAATTTTTTGTCACTGTGTGAAGAAAAGATTTCATAGATGCCAAATACGTGTTTACAAAACCTTATAATAATTATCTGTTTATTACTTCAAGGCTAGATGTACCTCTAATCATAGAGATAAAAAGATATAGAGAGCTTATTCCCTTCCTCTGTTGTCTGTTGTTCAAATAAACAAAGTAATTTGACCTACGTCATCGTAAACTGATCATAGAGATAGAATCTATCTCTATGATCAATTTACGATGACGTAGGTCAAATTACTTTGTGTAGTTTGGGCAATGGCGACAGCTGAACGACGATGTTTCTCTGCTATTGAAGGGAATCAGCTCTCTCTATCTTTATATCTCTATGCCTCTAATATGTTCTTTAAAAAAATAGTAGCCTGGAAACAATCATCCATGCAGCAGAGCCCATAATTAATGAGCTATAATCTTTTGTTAATCTCTAAATATCCTGTTGTATTGATTCTATAAACTATGCTCGTTCTTAGCCCCTCTCCTCCTATGACGCAACGTGTTTTCAATTTGTCAAAATAATAATAACTTCTCATGATGCAATCATCATTTATTCCTATATAAACTATTACTCCGGAGATCCAAAGTCATCCTATATCAAATATCATGCAGCCTATCCTATAATGTGTCATAATCAAGCTAAGGGGGAACCCCTCCAACCTGCGTTCTTCTTTAAACAAATTCATTGCTTTTTAACGTTTGTAGCAGTTTCCTTCTCTCTGCTCCTATATGTACCTCCTTTAATATTTAATAAACTGTTTTATTAACGTGGACCAAAGCATAGAGATACAGAGAGCTGATTAATGCTTCATGACATAAGCTAACTGTTTTATATTTTTAATCCCTCTCCCTTTCTTCAATCAATCACGTTCGAGAAAAGGTGCCAGACTGAGGTCCTTACCTATGAACAACGGAAAGTTGTCATGTATAAAACTAATCGACAAATCATCTAATTAATAAATTAATTGTCTTGTTACTTGCATGGCTCATTGGCTACAATATTATTTATATAACCAAGTCATTGTGCGCCATTTATACCATGCTGACCATACAGATATAAGCTTATTCCCATCAATAGCAGAGAACATCCGTTCAGCTGTCGCCTGTGCCCAATATAAAGAAAGTAATTTGATTTACGTCAACATAAGTTGATCATAGATATATTTAAGATTTATTTATATTGGGCACAATGACGTATTTCTCTGAAGAATCCATAGATATAAAACCAAGGAATACTAGAAACTAACTAGCTAGCTTCTAGTATTCCTTGATAAAAACATAGAGAGCTTATTGGATTCCTCAGAAAAATGCGTTTTTGTGCCCAATATAACAAACCTTTCTATACCTATTATCAACTTACAATGACGTAGTACCATAAAGATATAAAGATATAGAGAGCTGATTCCCTTCCATAGCAGAGAAACAGCGTTCTGTTGTTTCTGTGTGTTCAAAATAACAAGTAATTTGATCTACGTCATCGTAAGCTGATCATATAGATAGATTATATCTCTATGATCAGCTTACGATGACGTAGACCAAATTACTTTGTTTATACTGGACAAACAGAATACATCTGAACGTTGTTTCTCTGCTATGGAAGGGAATCAGCTCTCTATATCATTATATCTCTATGACCAAAGGGATTAAGGACTAACACCTTCGGTTATTTTGTCTAAACTGATCTGTATTTCGTAAGAGCTATTTCTTTTTATACCTCTTTTTATAAATATAATATTCTTACACAAGTTTTTATTAAATATAAACGGAAAATGGAGGTACATATATAGGAGCAGAGAGAGAAGGACTCTGCTACACGTTTGCTTGGTTGATCCTTGAAAGATTGCGAGAAGTTCATGTGTCACGTCTTAACTTTTTCGATATTCCTTATAATAATAGCCTTCCATGACCTCTACTTGCTTGTGTGATAATAATTCTATGAAAATATTATCAAAAAACAATAAAATACCTTTTTTCAATAATGTTGCATGTATAATCAACTTCGTTCTTTCATTTTATGCAATATATGTTATTATTATTTTTCTTATATATATATATATATATATATATATATATGGCCAAAGATAATAGATAATACAAGATGCGCAGAACGCAATGCTTAGATTCCTCTGATTAGAAAAGAAAAACTGAAACGTCACACATGACGTCACATTATCGATTTGTTATGATTTATGGCATAAAAATATCTATATTCTCTTTCTTTTCTCTCATTATCTTTCTGTCTGTTTGATAGAAAGGACTACTACTTTTTTGGACTAGTCAAAATATAAATAATAATCAAACCTTTTCAGATGTTAATAAATTGGCATAGTTTCGGCCAGAAAATCTAATGAAAATAACATATTATTAACCGATTTCATTTTTTTTGCTGAAAATCATGTGCATGTATGTAGTTACACAGAGTCATAAAAATCTTATTCTTTATATGAAATTATATACGAGGTTGTGTGGCTTCATCGATATTAGTCCACCATATTATTATTTATTATAGTTATTTATTTAGATGGTGTAGGTATTAGATATACAGGCAAATCGTCTAAGTCAGTGGTTCCCAACTGGATTCGGCTCGTGGACCCCTAACGGTCTTCGGGCACTCTCCGTGGACCCCGCCTCAATTTTGTCAAAAACGCGAATTTCAATGCGAGACATCTGCGAAGTACAATTATATTTTATTTTTGACTTACATCCAGGCTTGTGAGCGTTCAGCTTTTTTTGTGTTCAGCGTTCAAAAAAAAAAAAAGCGTTCAGTAACGACATTTTTTTAGAAAAGAATCTCCAGAAAAGTGACGACGTTTTTTTTTAGAAAAGAATCTCCAAAAAAGTGAGGACGTTTTTAGACTCTAAGTGATGACGTCTCATTTTTTTGATATTTATTATTGGAAATATCCCTTTTTGTTTACATGATTCTGCATCCCCCCCCCCCCCCCTGATATATGGCCAAATATTATATATAGATTTGTCAGCATAAAACACTCCACCTCAACAGTGCCTCGGTAAAAAGTGGCATATATTATATTATCAAGATCTTATTTGTAGTTTTATTTATGTTATAGTAAGAAGCCGTACTCAGGGGTTATATTATATTTATTCATTTTGGGCCATGGTATTCCAACAAGCTACAGTTGTAATTATTAAAAGTTGTTCTACAAGCCTCTATTCTTTTGAGCCTTTGTATGACTTAGGACGTTTGGGGACTCAAACAAAGCGGATCCGGGCTCTTGAAGGGTATTAACGGATGTCGAATCCAAAAGTGAGCGCTATGGTATGGAACGCTTTGGATGCAAAATATTCAAGACCAGTGCAGCTTTTTAATTAAAATATGTTTTTTCTACGAGAAAACAGCATGCGTTAGATTACAATCAAATCAATAAAGGCTAATAAAACTGCTGGGATCCAGTGAATACTTGTAACCACTGTCACTCCAAGTGAAATCTACTGCACTCTACCTCTCATTGAAAATCAAGCTCTGAATATACTTCAATTTTACAATAGTGAGAGTTCACAACCCAATCTCCCAGTAGGTCATATTACCCGCAATCAGTGTTGGTCGAATATTACTTTGAAAGTCGTATGTAATACTACTTTTTTACTGCGTAGTAATATTTTTTTAAATATTAGTTATTACTTCTCAAAAGTAATATCTACTTTATATTAGATATTACTTTTTTGAGCATTCTGAACCAATAGTAAGTAAAGGAAATTCAAACAGGATGATTTGTAAAATCCTCACCAACCTAGTTTGCATTTGTCCACTGCTTGACGTCACATAATACATTCACAGTTCATTACTTTTCATCAAAAAGGCCTGTCGAATATGTTTTTTCCACGAAAGTAATATGTAACTAGGATATTTCATATTAGTTATTACTTGAAAGTATATCTATATGTTTGTTCTCTCTAGTTAGTCGCAGTAATATAACTAAGTAATATATTACTCGCACGCGCGTTAGGGAACAACACTGGGTATAATACCTAGCTGTGTGTTATGTTACTGCAATATATACAAATAGATGTCAAGGAACCACATAGAGATACACCAAAAGCCCCTCAAATCACATATATTTATTTAAATGAAGCCTAAGCATTTTTTCTCCATAAAAGGGGATCTTCATTTAACAAATAAATATAGTAATTATTCTTTTTTTTAAATGTAATGTCAAAGTTTATCAGCCGCCGCTCAAGTTGTCCCTGTAGATGATGATAAATTAAGTACTAAACCTTCTCTGCCAGCTCTGTCTCAAATAGGGTCTTTATTTCGAGGGTTCCTTTTGAGCAGCGGCCACTAAGGAGGTTTTTTTTTTACCAAGGTAAAACTTTATTCACATGATATTATATCTTATAATATTCATAAAAATACATAAAACGTTGTGTTATTAACAATATAATCAACCAGAAAGTAAAATTTTAGGGTAGGAACCGAGTCGAGTAGATCACTAAGGAGGGGGTTTGATTGAATTCACTTATTAATGCATGGGTCTCATAGCACACAAGTCCATTATTATGCTGTCCTTTCGTGTAGAGGTAATAAATGTACTTGCATGATATTGCAGAAAGTGTGTTTATATTTATTTTTGCTACTCATCTTTGGAAAACATAACCACCTTGGGTTGATGAGTTAGAGGATGAGGTCCCATTTGTTCTACTTTAAGAAGGATCATAAATTCATATAAATATTCATGAGCTCAAGGTCAATCTTGCATATTATTATTATTACTATGAAGACCTCCGGGGCTTGAGAGGAGGAATATATATATATATATTTTCCTATTTAGGACAAATGCACCTTTCATACAAAGTTTTATTAAACACACATATTTAGTTGCTAGGTAGTATTTTAACTTAATTATATTATTATTATTCGACGAAAGTGCTTAAGTTTCTTCTCCCATTGTAGTATTACGCAAAAAAATCGCTACACTACTATAATGTATATAGAAACCGTAACAGGACTAGCACCCCCTGTTACTAATATTTCTTATCTCTTTAAGTCCTGTTATGAAGTTAATAATTATGTTTTCTTTTCCATTGGTGTTTTAAACCTATGTTCCTAATATCGGCCATATAAAACATATGACCGATATTAGGAACATAGGTTTAAAACACTAATGCAAAAGATAACATAGATAGCTTCATAAGTGGACTTTAAGGAATACGAAATATTAGTAATGGGGGGTAAATGCCCAAGGGGGGATGGTAGTCCTTAACTCTATAGAACGTGATATTTAATGGTTTAATGCTTAGTGAAACATCATTATTTTCATATTATTATATTTGTGACCTATCAAAAAAAATATTGTAACAATATATTATGATGACGACAGAGAGAAGAAACACAAGAAATATATGTTTTTATTTACGTCTTGTCGGTGTGACGTCATTAAAAATCGCCAGCAAGCGAATAGTCAGCTTTCTTGGCGCACTATGGAATGTTCTTGTTTGTCAATACTCCTTAGCGAAAGCAATATGTTGCGTTTTAAAGTGTAATGGATATGTTATAGTAAAAAGGCGTAATCACTAGAAGAATATATTGTGTTCAATCCGCCAATATTAATGTTTATATAGGGTTCAACCCACGGTCAATGAACCCCTTGGCATCCTCCGGGCCGCAATTATGATATACATTTGGGTTTGAAGGCAAGAGTTCTTCATGTTCATATTATTGGCCAATATACATCAGGGAATACTACATTAACCTGGAAGTGGAACTCCCTTCCTTGGTATGTTAACTACCTCCGTAAAAAAGGAGAAAGATCCTTATAAGAACTCCCTCTTTTTTACGGAAGTAGTTAAACCTTGACGTAAAAAGGAGGGAGTTCCTATTCCAGGTTAATGTAGTATTCCCTGATCTAATTGAGCAAAGGGTATATATGTATAATGATTAGAAAAAAGCAGTGCTTTTTGAGCTTTGATTGGTTGAAGGAATAATAAGAAAGGCAGTTGGCATTATGCTACAAAGACTCACATCACTACGGGCTGCTGTTGAGGTGTGAACATCGACAATTTAGATAGAAGAAATGTATCCTTCAAAATGCACATTGTTCTTCTCTTCATGGGCCTAAATCCATGACGTCATATTATAATCCACTTGTTCCACCTATTAATATCAATGGAGTAACTCCGTATGCTCATAAGAAAAAGAAATGTTTATTTGTTTATTCATATCTGACGATGAATGGCTTCTGGCCATGAGACGTAGAAAAAATATGTAAAACAAAGTTGTCAAATTTCATGTTTATTTGTAAGTTTGGAGAACAACCTTTTATGATCCCTGGTTAATAAATGCACACATATTGGCTACATTGGCTCACACATACGAATGGTGGCACCACTAAGTCTAAGGGATTACGAGCTTTTTCTATTGTATCATGGTTCAACTGAGGCATGTTTAGGGCTCCAGTTTTGATAAATAAGATTGCAAAGCTTTTATTAGTAACACATTTTTCATAGAAAAAAAGAATGTTTATTTGTTTGATCATATGTGTCGATAATTGGATCATGCTCCTGGCTATCGGACGTAGAAAAATAAAGTAATAAACAGTGTACTCAAATCATAGAGATATAGAGAGTTTATTCCCTCCAATTAGCAGAGAAACATCCTCGTTCAGCTGTATTCAGGACACAGTGACGTTTTTCGTTGAAGAATCCATCCTCCAATAGCAGAGAAATATTGTCGTTCAGTTGTATTCTGGACACAATGACGCATTTCTCTGAGGAATCCATTAAGCTCTATATCTTAATATCTCTATGATTCAAATGAAGTAAAAACAAACTATTCCCCAGTGAGTTTGCGAGATCAACCTTTTTGATATCATCAAGTTATAATTGCATAAAAATAGGAATAAAAACTGTTAGCTTGCGAGATTTTTATTCACAAACAATTTATATTTTATAAATCCTACAAACATATATGTGAACCTCACTTACCAATTGACTATCATGGCACCATAAGCGATGGGGAGATGTTTGGTTTGGGGGGGGGCAGCATTCAATTTGCCCGAATTTTAACAAGAACTGTTAAATCGGTGAAAAAATAATCGAGTGAAGAAAGCTATGTAGATTAATATTTTTCTTTATAGTTATTACATACTATTCATTACATTATATTTATTTGGTTATAATTAAAAATCCGGTTGCTTTCATAATTTTATATTTTTTCTTCAACTTAAATGCCCAAATACCTCAACCAATTTGCCCGAATTTGAGAACTCACCCGAATTTTGGGAATGGCAGTTGCCCCCCTGTCTCCTACGCCTATGCATGGCACCACTATTCCACAAAATTGCATTAAATGTATTTTTCAAATCCCTCTTTTGACAAAAAAAAAATCTTATTTTTTTTATGGGATACATTTTTCTTTTAAATATGTCAAATCCATTAGTAAAATGATGATGGTAAATATTATTAGTATAATATACTCACTCAGTTACTTTGCATCGAATCCATTTACTTTCATCATAATAAATCCTTCTTTTGACAACTTTCAATATGTATTAAGTATATCAATATATATAAGAAATATATTTTAGGGGGAAAGGTTGTTTGTAAGTTGTTATTTACATTTTTGCATCAAGTATTTCTTTATACGGTGGCTGTGCTAGTGAGAACAAAAATTGTTTTTTACCACATTAAATTACCACTTCTGTCAATATGCTAAATGTCAATATGGAGGAAATTATTTAGCAAAAAAATATTTTAAAAACATTTGCAGAAGTTATATTCCTGGTTTTTTGCATCATTGTTTAAAGTATATAGATATATGTTTATCTGGTTGCTTTGTGAATATCACTCAATTGTTCATTTTTAGTACTCGTACCTCTTATAGTATATTGAATACCACAAATGCAACGATACTTTCAAATGATTTTTGGTCTCTGTCAGAGTTTAATTAATTCTCAAACAACTTATATAATGGTATATAAGAGTTTTAGCTGAAGAAACATCACAAAGGCCTTGATAGCAAAGAAGCTTGCAAAATATGAACCATAAGACCGGGAGAAATCAGAGGGATCTTGCTTGGAGCTGCGGGAAGATACGCAGCCTTTTCACTCAAAATACCATCGTTGGACGGTTCATCATGGACATTCGCGGCTGAATTGATATAATATTACCCCACTCAAAGTCATTGCTTTTGCCAAATTTTGAGGAAAATAATCAAGAATGTTAAGAAATTTGCTTATTCTTTTAATATTTGTTAATTAGATAAAAAATTATTGTTTGTTCAAGTTTGGTGCTGAATTTTAAGCTATAATGTTTTTTTTTGTATTTTATACGTATTAGCATCGTTTTTATATATCTGTGATATATATATATGTGAACAGTTTAATAATAATAAAACATCCTTGGACATCTATGTGAATGGCCTTACGCCTTTGACATTCTTTTGTTACCATTAAACAGCTATCACTCATTGATGGCAATGGTCTGGTAGTATTAAAAAATACTTCTTATGATTTGAAGCTCCTCCATAATACTTGGGATTAATAATTTCTCCTTTGAGTGATCAATTATTGTATTAACATCCATTCTAATAAAAAGACGACCGCTTTGGCGTACTTCTTATAATTTTTATATATAAAAGCCCACCTAGAAAGCACTTTTGGCTTACTTATCAGTATATATAACTTATTCGAAAGAACTAATATGATAAGACATGTGTCCTATACTCTACCTACTTACATACTTACTATGTGACTTACCAACTTCATTCCAAATCCCTTTTGTGACAACTTTTATTACTATTTTTCCTTGGTGTAGAAGTACATACATATATTTTTTACAATAAATATACCTTCTTTGACAAGTAAAAAATAATATAATTTCCTTTCTTTTTTGCCTTGCATGATCTCAATTTAATTATATATAATATAAACCTCTTTAGTGTGGCCAGGGAATCTAATAATAGTGGTCGCTAGTTACAGACGATTTATAATACGATCAAACCTGTTTATCGCGGTCATTCAAGGTACCCTTAGAGACATGTGAGTAACAAAAGTTTTAATACGATTTTTTTCTTTTGTGGCCGTTAATGACGAGTGGTCGTTTAATACGGGTTTGATTGTAGTTATTTTTTCTTCAGTGAAATATGGGGAAGTGACTCTGCTATAGACAGATTTGTGACACTAAATATACCGGGGCCGTCACGAGAAAGACGAAGAGCACTTTGGCCGGGAATTGTGGCTATAATGTGAATATTACGGAAAACGATATTTAAATAAATGATGAGTTTATTATTGGGGAGATTGTTTACTAAAATTTACCACGTTGGACCACAACGACGACGCAGAAGCAGAGTAAAGCTATTTTCAAGAAAATTGTTGGGAACAAGATGCTGGCCTCTATCCACTTCTACCGAAGTGGGACATCATTATAAGGACCACTCAGTAGATGATTCATTATCAGAACTGAGAAGTTGACTCACACTAACTGAACATTCTGAAATATAAGTCGTTTACAAAATATTCAACAATGTGATTAATTCTTGAACCACAAAATTATGCATTTAAAAATAAAATAGACATAATATATACTCTTATGGTTCAATGGTTATCCATCTGGTTCCGATTTGAATGGCGACTGGATCCAACCCGTTTTATACAATATAATTAATATATTTCATGCTGCCATGGATAGTAAAAAAAACATACACCTAATTATTATGTTGACTTAATCCAAAATATATGTTGCTATGTTATTCTTCTGACTTGCTGGTGGGGTTTAATGACGTCAACAGGGCAAGCAAAAAGTCAGCAGCTCTATTAGCAATATGGGCATACCTTGAGCTTCAATATATCTTGATAATAGATATATAATATAAGATATCATCGTATCATCTGTAGGATTAGAACCAAAATAATGATGTCGTAATTGCCCTGAATATGCGGAAATATTAACGAAATAGGCAGACAAATAAGCAAAAATGGCTAAATATGCTAAACAAGTATTAAAAAATGCTTTGTGTGCGAAAAGTGACGAGTTTTTTAAGAAAATAAGTTCAATAAATGTTTGTTAATGTCATTCGGATATAAGTGATAGCGGGCTTTTTATTTATACAGTCGTCCCTCGCAAAGTTGCGACGCCCCGATCCACTACACGACCACCGTGTATATATAAAATTCTACCATTAAGTTTATATGGGACGTTTTGCCATGAAAAAACGGAGCCAAGCCGTCGTCGCGTAGTAAAAGAACTGCGAGATGTCGAGGGGCGAAGTAGCGAGGACAAAACTGTATATCTACAAAACGTCCCTCCTGCGGCAACTTTTTTCTAGTAAAAGAAGTCACAACCTTCTCAAAATTTGTAAAATTATGCGATAAATAAGTATTAAAAAATTCAATTATGCGTGTTAATTGTTAAAAGGTCGCCTATATCCAGAAAGTTTATGCGATTCCTACAGCCTTATCAGCTTCATTGTGCTTTCAACATGAGAAAGAGTCCCAAAATTACCAGGTCTTCTGGCTCTATAAGAAAATATTAGGAAACTATAGGTTAATAGTCACTACTTAAAGTGTTTTTATAGAGTCCGTTGATGAGAGTCATTTTAAATCAAAGAACGCTTAATGCGGGCAGTCAAAGTAATGTGACTTTCACTTTCTAACAAATATAACCCGCATTTCTCCTCAAAAAAGAGAAGCCCTCATTTATATGTGAGGTTATAATTTTGATGATATTTTCTTTTTTATCATTTATATATCATATTAATTTGCTTTGTTTTTTGTGTGTGTATTTATAGAGGCTGCCGAGGTGATGCGGGACATTTGCTCTGCTATTACGCATCTCCACGACATGAACATTGCGCATCGTGACCTCAAACCCGAGAATCTTCTCTATACCAACAAAGGTAAGTCCGCACCGTTAAGGCTATCATTTTTTTGCCTATTTAGTTCGATTATTCTTAACATCGTCCAATTGGATAGGCATCTTAGCCTGTAAATTAAAGCGTTAAAGTAGTGCATGCAGTACATAAAATTCTTCCTTTTTTGTCCCAAAAAGAATTGACCAAATTTTAGTTCTTCTTTAGTCCGACAGGGCGCGCTTTGAAAATAAAGGCCTTTTATTATTTTATTTGGAATTTCGCAATATGTTTTAGTCAAACTTAATCCCTTTAAACCGGTTTTAAATAGGATTGTGACGTAATTTCATGGACTAGCGACATCTAATGTTAAAGAGAATAACCAAAATTTTGGCCATTTTTTTTTGTTTACTTTTTTCCTTGCATGCGCTACTTTACTTTAACGCTTTAGTGTAAATGAGCCGAATATCTATTCAATGAGGAGGTTGAGAAGTCAAACATGCCTCCACTGAGCTCTAACTCGCGCTCCATCCATTATACCTGTATGGACATCTAATCAGGACTCTCTTTGCCTTCAATCCAAATGCCACCTAATTATATGCTTATAAGCAAGGAATAAAGGTAACGATTGGTTGCTTGAGGAAAGAAAATGAACATAGAATTTCTTCCAAAGATTTATTCTTGGCTTCATACATTAAAGAGTACAAAACCTGATGGGTAACCGATGTTCCGACAAACGATCGACCGAATATATAGACGATGTTACCAAGGACGTGTATCAGGAAATTTTGCATCCGATAATTGTATATAGAGGGGGTAGAAATTTCAAACGATTAATCAGCTGTGTTGGATTTTTCCTATAAAAGCTATGAGTACTATATATTTACCCTTCAAAATCTACCTCCATTTTCGATCCTATAATATTTTATGGAGATTCAAAATGAATTTTTGTTTTGTTGCTTTTGACGTCAATTAAAGGTAGTTATTTTATTAAAGCCTGTTATATATCTGATATCGCATAATCCACTATATATAATAACTGACAATAAGACCTATTCTTCACATCGCATCTCAACCGCTGTTTTGCAAGATATATTTTTCAGATGTGCTGTGGTATCAATTTAATACATATAAAAACGAGTCATAACTTTCTTAGATGTCACTAAGATTCATTTTGTAGTAGGTCTTTCGTTCGTGAGTCCCGTTTTTGTCGGGATAGCGATGAGACATCTGCTCACACTTGTCGACAGTGTGATTTCTTAAATTAATTATATCTCAAACGTGCTTTAACCAACATCCTCAAGAGCTAAAGCAAATTCCAGCCGTTCTTAGAACACCATTGATTACTTCCTGTTTTTTACTCCAGATTTGCCCAGCCCACATCAAAATTATACGCAAAAGAAAGATTATTTTTATGTAAATAAAACAAAAGTCCACAGACAGAAAGAGAGTTCATACTTTTAAAGTATAAGATGGACCTTCTTTGGGATTGTCCAGAGCTTTTAAAGCCCAATAATCTGGAACCAAAAAAAGTGTAAAATGTGGAAAAACTGAAGGAATATGCAAAATATCATGAAAAAATATCCCTTTCTAAAAAGGAAAGACGGTTGCTGTAGACAACAAAAAGAAAGGGAGAGAGTCACCCAGTAAGAGTGCAAAGAAGTAGGAGCTGCGATCGCGTTATGCATAATAAACTGCAATCCGGTCGACTGTTCTTCTCTAGATTTGTCAATCTGCAAAGCTAGAAATCAGCGAAATTGCGAGGGCGAAATGGCAAAACATACAGCTTGTTTTCTTTCCAGATTTTTATTGCCATATTTCAGTCGTTATCATGTTACAATTAAGTAAAAAAGGCACTTCGGCGCATACTTCAAATATATATCCCTGCCAGGGAGCAGATCTTCTTTATTTTTCTTGCAGAGGTAGCTGCTGGGCTTATGGATTCTCTGAATAAATCAAAAACATTAAGAGGGGGATCTCAACGTGATTCTGACAAAGAGACACATTCCAACTAGAGGACCTAATTTACTTCTGTTAAATTGAGATTTCACTTTGAATAATATAAACGCTTGGCATTTTTACTTTGTTTTTTCTTTGTCTTTAGTTATGGTACTCCTAATTGCTCTTCCTATGATTGTTTTTCAATCGCAAATTGTCCTTTTTTATTAATTGATGATATCGAGGGTATGCATGATGATATTATAATGCTCAAAAATTACTCTTACTTGTTTGTTTGTTTAACTCCTAGGTAAACCCCACCCACCGGAACCCAATCGGTATCAGCCGGTGAACGTTTACTTAGGAGCTAAGATCTTTATTATGGAATAAGTTGAATTTACAGAAAAATATCAATATTTTCAAGCATTGAGCTTCCATTGGTGTCTTCTTAGCTTTGGACTCCTCGGCGAGCTGGCACATCTCCTTTACGGTGCGGGCACAGTAAAAAAAATGAGATGAATCGGCGTTTTCCTCCTTGCAGAGAACACAAGTTGAACTCTGTGCTCTCCTATCTTAATAAGTGACTATTAAAACCAATATGGCGCTGACAATGCTCACAATATTCATAATTCTTACTTGCAATTATTTGAAAGGCTGCTGCTGGAGAGGTAAATAATGAATCGGTGGTTCCATGAATGGTCTTCATAATTGCATAGCCTTCACAACTAAGTCATGTTCCATACTTATTCATAAGTCTTTGACACAATAAGACGTCCTTTCATATTGTATATAATGAGTACAATTATTCGTAGAAATACGGAAGACACAGAAGGGTGTCAACAGAAATTATTATTACTTTGTGTCCTTGTATATTTGACACAAACATTCGATAGGAGCTCGAAAGGGACTGATAGCCGTGCGTGTTAAGGCGTGCTCACACTCTCAATGTTGGGGGCGCAGGTTCGAATCCCGAGAGGGGATGGTCATATTTGGTCTACCTCATTGATAAGATCCTAGTTCGATAGACTAATTATCCGCATAATGGTATTTATATCCTTTCGGATGCAATTCATCGAACCATATAGGCAAAAAAAAAAAAAAAAAAAAAAAAACATTTTATATTGTGAGTCCATGCAGGGAATACAAATTAACCTGGAAATGGAACTCCCTCCTTTTTATGTCAATGTTTAACTACCTTCGTAAGAAAAGGGTAAAGAAGAGAGTTCCTAAAAAGGAACTTTTCCCCTTTTTACGACGGTAGTTAAACCTCGACATAAAAAGGAGGAAGTTCCTATTCCAGGTTAATTTATTATTCCTGGTCCATCCATCAACGCGCAGTATCACCTCATTTTAAAGAATAAAAATATGTAGCTATGCTAATAGTATAAAAGGAAATTGATTGATCACGATAGATACGAAGCGCGCTTAGTTTCCATCTGTAAAAACCGTGTTTTTTGTTCAAATTGAATGATAAATGTATCTAGGCGAGTAGGTTGCTTATACCTTAACAAACTGTGTTGCAATAATTTGACATTGGTGGAAGGAGCTCAAGAATGGAAAATTGTCGTTCAACAAATCAAATGAAGGGAGCATTCTCCTTCTCTCAAAGGTTACAAACTCTTCGTAACCGAAAACTTGATCTTGGACTGGCAATTAGGTCCTACTACAAAGGGCTTACGATGGATTGCTTATGGGCGCATCAAACGTGAGGAAAGCAATTGTTTTCTTTCAACCACCAAATTCAACCTAGAAGTCACTCCATCTTACAAGAAAAAAGCTATTCAAAATTCGCTAGAAACAGACTAGAAGAGTTGGTTTTCTCTCATGCAGCTTCATTTAAAATAATCCTAGTCATATTGATGTTCCTAACGATGACCATATTTTGAGGATGAATTTAAGCATCCACATCAAACTCATGCCTGGGAAATGAAAATCTTTCCACGCTCCTAATGAACGGATCGAATCTGCGAGAACAAGCAGACCACACAACAAAGTAATATGTGAGAAGAATCGTAGGAAAGTTTTTTTTACACTCTGCAATTGAAAGGATGGTAGAAAAAGAATAATATATGGTTATCTAACTTTTACCTCTCACTTTGTCTACAAGATGTATACCAAGTATATATTTTTGTGGTGTGTAATCGAGTATATTTGCCATGAGGTGCATTAGTTACATTTGTAATGAGTCTAAAATAAATAAATAAAAACTCTAAAAAAAATAAATAAAAGGCCAATGATGCCTCATTGGCCTTTTATTATTTATTTTTATGTGGAAGGCTGCGTCCAATGACCCTAGCTGCGTATTTCATACAATGGCTCAAAACCATATCGACTTTATTTTTAGCAAAAGGCATAACCTAGAATCTTCTTCCTGATTAGTCTCCGACCGAAAATCCGTGAGCATTAATCAAACTACCTATATACAGTCGTCCCTCGCAAAGTCGCAACGGCCCGGATTCACTACACGACCACCGCGAATTATATGAGGGTCGCGATGTTGATATATATTCTGCCATTGAGTTCATATGGGGACGTTTTGCCGTGAAAAAACGGGAGCCAAGCCTTCGTCGCGTAGTAAAAGAACTGCGAGATGTCGAGGGCCCGACTGTATCTTAAGGTATACTACTCAGTATTACCCGATATTTTAAACCTCCATAAATCTATCTTATTTTAAATAGGATATATATTGTATTAACTTACATATTAAGGAGGCTAATGCAATATACTATTCACTTATTATTGATTATAATATATATATTATTATAGGATAGATGTAATTCTGCTCAAAATTTACTCCGTCCTGTTAATGATTTGAAGGCATGGTAAGCAAGGAAGCGATAATGATGGATTCATGCTTTCAGTTTGTTTGTTTTTATATAGTTTTAAAAAACAAGGCAAGAAATGCTTGAAAAGCTTTTTTACACTCTGCAAAGAAGGTAGAAAAAGAATCGATACATATGATCAAACTTTTACTTGTCAAAGACATTTTGTTCAGAGTTTGTTTTCGTGATACCACAATGTGACGACCATGGTCGTATCAAATTATTTTTGAGATATTTGTTTTTTTGCAACGTGATTAGATTAATGAAAGTACTGTGAATAATAACAGTTACCATTCTACTACAAAGGATCACATCACTACCGGCTGCTGTTGAGGCGTGAACATCGACAATTCAGAGAGGGAAATGTATCCTTCAAATACTTCTCTTCATGGGCCTAAATCCATGACCTCATATTATAATCCACTTGTTCCACCTATTAATATCAATGGAGTAACTCCGCATGCTCAATAAGAAAAAAGAATGTTTATTTGTCTGCTCATATCTGACGATGAATGGCCTCTGATCATAAGACGTAGAAAAATAAGTCAAACAATGTTGTCAAATTGCATATTATTTGTAAGCTTGGAAGATCAACCTTTTTCATATCCCTGGTTAATAAATGCACACAAATTGGCTACATTGGCTCACACATACGAATGGTGGCACCACTAAGTCTAAGGGATTACCGAGCTTTTTCTATTGTATCATGGTTCAACTGAGGCTGTTGATGCCTCTCTTATTGAAGCTCAAGGCTCTTGATAATACATATTACAAGACTTATTATAAAATATATACATTTTTCATAGAACCTTAAACGAATGATGGGTAAACATAGAAACTGTCTCTATTCCCTGACTCATCACCCCTTGACGATGCTCCAAAACGAGTCATCCTTTGTTATTATGTGATGGGGGGAAAAGAAATTAATAATAAATTATTTATGAAGAAATGTTGTAAATTTCAACATCATTTTCTTCTTCATGAAAATAACTATTTTTAATATATTTTTAATATTGTGACCCTCCTTCACTTGTGTGCAATCATAAGCTTTTATCAATATAAGAAAGGGAAAAAATAGTTTTTTAATAATGTGAAAGGCTAAAAAAGAAGAGTTTCCTTTCCTTACTGTTTTTTTTTTTGTTTGCTGTGCTTCATTTATTGAAAAGTAATTTCAAATACATATATATGTAAGTGGATTGTTGGAAGAACATAAAATAGTATGGACATTTTTTAAAGTTAATATGCTTAAAAATTTGTATGAAAAATCCATAAAAGAGAATTAAAAAATAGAGAATGATTAGATAATAATTTATTATTAGAGATGAAAAAAAGGTAGTGGCTTTTTAAACTTGATTGGTTGAAAGAAAGGAGAGAAAAATAATATAAAAATAAGTTGGCATTGTTATAAACCAGCGGTCTCACCTTGTCCTAATCAGGAGCCACATTAACGAAAAATGTTTTGCAAGAGGCCAATTAACACCACAATATCTAATAATCAGGAAACGATTGGGACACTTTTTTTCGCCGGGATCCAGGCCGGGCCTTTAATATATTCGTTCCTTCGGCATTTCTGAAAGTGACAACGTTTTTTATTGTTTTTTTAGAAAAAAAAATTGCCTATAATTTTTTTTTAATTTAAAATTTTCTAAAAGAAAGATAAATAATTTTTTTTTAAATATAAAAATTATTTTCTAAAACTAAAGGCATATATACACTCAGAGAGTGCAAACCTCCGCCGTCACGGGTCCTTATGAGCCTTCCGAGGCGAATTTTTCACGACTGGGGAGCGTAGAGGGACGGGGGAGGGTTCCCCTCGACGGAAATTCCGAGAGGAAGACGCTCCCGGCACCCGATTTCACAGCACAGCGACATCTATTGGCAGAGTAGGCTAACTTGAAATATTTATTAGTATTTAGCTCATTTTGCATCTTAATCTGCACTCAGAGATGCCAAAATTTAATCACTTGTTCCTTTTGGCAATTTTCAACAACTCCACAAAATTTCATCCGAATCCGTTCAGTACTTTTTGAGTTATCCTGCTGACAAACCAACAAACCACATCAGTGAAAACAATACCTCCTTCGGCGGAGGTAATAAACGTCGTCACTTTCAGAATGACAAAAATACCCGGTTGTTTCTCAATTGGGACTCAAAAGAGCCGCAACTAGTACTAGTCAGGTTGAGTATCACTGCTATAAACTATCACTTCACTGTGGACTGAACATCAAGTCAGAGAGAGAAAATGCATCCTTCAAAATACTAATTGTCTCTTCTTCATTGTAGCCTACATCTATGTCCATCATTTAATATAATTAAGCAATACTGCTCTCTTACTCAAGAATGTGTATTTGTTTCGCTCATATCTGTTGATAATTGGATCACATGCCTCTGACTATCGAACGTAGAAAAAGAATGAAACCGTCTACTCATATGAAGTAAGAAATATCTTTTTTCAATAAGTTTGAGAAAACAACCTTTTCTCTATATATCTATTATATATCGTAGATCAAGGACAAAAACCCAGATATTTGATGTGTTTTCATGGAAACGTCGGGTATCTTATTATTTCATTATGCGAGTCATACATATATTGTAGCAATAGATTTTGATAAGGAGAAAGCATAGAGCTATAAAGATATTGAGAGCTTATTCCCTCCGATTAGCAGAGAAACATCGTTGAGCTGTATTCAGGACACAATGACGTATTCCTCTGAAGAATCAATCCAATAAGCTCTCTATGTCTTTATATTCTATGCCTCCAATAGCAGAGAAACATCGTTAAGTTGTATTCTGGACACAATGACGTATTTCTCTGAATAATTCAATAAGCTCTCTATATCTCTATGGGAGAAAGGGGTAAGAAACACATTAATCAACATTATTCACTTGCCGGTGTGACGTCATTTTAAAATCAGCTCTCATGATAATATGGACGACGGGCCTTGTTTTTCAATAGTCCTGTATTGTGATTAATATGTACAGGATTATTTAGGGAAATATCTTAAGTGCAAGACTAGTGACTCCTGGGACAGATATGACTTTCCTTATGGGTTAACGTGTCCTCGACTTTTTAAAAAAGAACGGACAAATTACTGTCTATCAACAGCTTTGATGTATAATTGGTTGTCAATATATCGGCTGCAGAACGGTTTGCACATGAAAATAACTGATTTTCCTTTGTTGTCTTGTGGCATCGACTTTTTGGTTCTAATACGCCAATATAATCAAAGAGATACTGCACCAATGGATTTAAAATATTAGATAGCAGCAGTTTCAGTAGAACATCTGGCATATTCTATTTTTTTAGTTATAATAATAGCTCACCTGGAAAAATATCTGCTTTCGTATTATTATTTTTGTCAAACTACTTTTGTTCGAGATGTTCCTTTGCCATTTTTCACTATAAAGAAACAGCGATGTCATGGCATTTCAACGATGGAGTAAACTTCAATTTTGCTTGAAATAACTAAGTTGCTAATTATCATAATCATTCAACCAAAAATCAAAAGTCAAAAATAAATAATTCAAAAGTGAAAGTCCTAAGGATTCAATTGTTGACGTTATGATCTTAATGTCAGACCTTTTTCTTCGGAGCCACGTGAAGGCCCTAGTCTCTCTATACCAGTAATCAGTTGACATAAGAAGAGTTCACAACAAATATTCAACGCAAAACGTCTGCAGTTTCAGCTAATTTAGACGTAAAGGTATTAGAGAATGAGGTTCAACCATTGGACTTTGTAAAATGTACACATGGTGATCATTCAAAATACATCAAATTTCATTCATAAATTATCTTTAATGTATTTTAACGGTAAATAAAGAAATCTTTGATATCTCGAAACGTTTTCGTTTTATATATTTTAAAAAATAAGAGTACTTTTAATGAAAAAACGCTTAGATTTCAAAAACACTGTACAATATGCGTCCTTTAAAATAGAAGTGACCAAATGTTAAACCCATTTAATGTTTTAATGGTTGTAGTAGGTCTGGCTCATAGATATATAAAACATAGAGAGAGCTTATTCCCTTCAATAGCAGAGAAACATCGTCGTTCAGCTGTCGCTTGTGCCCTATATAAACAAAGTAATATATTACGTCATCGTAAGTTGATTATAGAGATATAATTTTTTTATTGATATTGGGCAATATGACGTATTTCTCGGAAGAATCCAATAAGCTCTCTATGTCTTTATATCTCTATGGGATAAACACATAACAAAATGTAAACTCTTCTTTATGATTGACACAAAAACGGTTTCCTCTGAAGAATCCAATAATCTCTCTATGCCTTATATATCTATTGCTTATTCCTTCAATAGCAGAGAAGCATCGTTCAGCTATCGCCTGTGCCTAAACTAACCAAAGTAATTTATATTACGTCATCGTAAGTTGATCATATAGATTTAATATTGTTTATATTGGGCAATATGACGTATACCTTTGAAGAATCCAATAAGCTCTCTATGTTTTTATATCTAGTATATGGCTGGATCCGTATAGGACCGCAGTCCTTCAGTTAGGGACCCCTGCTATAGAGGTTTATTTTCAAGAAAGCATAAATGAGGCATTACGTCGTCAAATATAAAAGTATTTTCTTTTAATAAAAATAATGCCGGCATCCATTCATTTGATCTACATCAAGGTATATAGAATATGTACGTCATTAAAATCACCGGTAAGCGAAAAAGCAGTTTAGGTTGCAATATTGGCGTATGGTTACCTTGGACTATGTGATATATTACTCTGTTTATCAAGACCTATATTTGTTTGTTTAGAGGATAATCCTTGAGATATAAGATATAGAGAGCTTATTGGATTCGTCAGAGAATACGTCATTGTGTAAAAAATACAGCTGAACGATGTTTTCTCTGCTATTGGAGGGGGAGAAATACGTCATTGTATTCAAAATACAGCTGAACGATGTTCTCTGCTAATTGGATATAATAAGCTCTCTGTATGTTTATATCTCTATGGAGAGAATCTATCTCTATGACTAAAGCGTTAAAGTAAAGTAGCGCATGCAAGGAAAAGTAAACAAAAAAAATTGACCAAAATTTTGTAATTTCTTTAACGGTAGATGTCGTTGTCCATGAATTACGTCACAACCCTATTTAAAACCGGTTTTAAAGGGATTAAATTTGATGATTTGAAATTATCAAATAACTACAAGATAAAAAACGTCTCCAAATATAAATATAAAAGGACTTTGTTATTATTTTTCAAAAAGCTCTAGCATAAAAGCGCCCCTTACGGACTTAAGAAGAACTAATATAAGTCCAATTTTTTGGGGGAAAAAAGGAAAATTTTATGTTATGCATGCGCTACTTCACTTTAACGCTTTATCTATGACCAGCTCACGATGACGTAGTCAAATTACTTTGTTTATTTTGAACACACAGAATACAGCTGAACGTTGTTTCTTTGCTATTGAAGGGAACAGCTCTCTATATCTTTATATCTCTTTGGGATAATCCGATAGCCTTGTTTTCTTCTTCTTAGAACCGAACTCTGTTTTGAAGCTGACGGACTTTGGCTTCGCGAAGGAGACTCTGACACGAGATACCCTTGAGACCCTTGCTATACTCCTTACTACGTTGGTGAGTTCTGAATTGACTGCAAATTGGAAGGCATCCTTATAATTTTGTTATTTTTTTTTCATGATATAGCACCGGAGGTCTTGGGTCCGGAAAAGTATGACAAGTCCTGCGACATTTGGTCCTTGGCGTCATTATGTCTATACTGTAAGTATGAAGAGCAAACTCGGAAGAACCAATCAGCTCCCTCCGCGCCACACATGAAAATCCTGGCATTAATAGTTTTTTAATAAATCCCTTAAGGATCAACCTTTTGTACACTTACATACATTCCTTGCATTCCTTTTTTTAACCCAAATTCACTCCTTTTATTCATGAAAAACAATCTGCGGATTTTAAACTTCTTTTTTTTCTATTTTCACCCTTTGCATTAAAATCTCACAAATCATTACGTCAATATGTATTATATTAGAGTGTGGTGCCGCATATAAATATATATATATAATACCACACACCCAATTATTTTCCAAAGTTCTTAATTTGTATAAAGCCTTGATGCAAACACCAAAAAATATTTATTTAATATTGTGTAAACTAACTAGCATAAATAACGATGTTTATTTATGGTTTGTTTACACAGTTTTTCAGAAGAAGTTGGTTATTTTAGTGTATTTTTTTCTAAATTTATTGTATATAAAAGAAATCACAATGAAAACATCAGCTACACGTCTTTTTTTCTCCTCTTTGTGGTGCTGAAAAGCGCCTTATTTATTTTTATAACTATGTATTAGACCAGACATGCGCAAACTAAGGCCTGCGGGCCGTATGCGGCTCGTTGGACAATTTAATCCGGCCCGCCGAGCTTGTCCAGTAAATAATAATAATGCTTCACAAATAATTCATTACGTCTTGTCCATACAATACTGCGTTTCACCAATAGATGGCGTGCTGAAATTTAGGCTGCACCTTACTCTTTATTTCTCTCTTGAACTTTCTCATTGCCATTTGAGCCCTTCAGTAAAAATGAACGTACCAAAGAAAAAGAAAGTGGACAGTGAATGTACTGCTTTGGTCCCTTTTTCAAATTTTATAGCCCATTGTGGCCCGCAAGTCAAAAAGTTTGTCTTTCCCTGCTTTAGACGCATATTAATGTATTTTTGCTTTCAAATACATCGTTAGCGTTCATGATTAGTTCTTTTTATTGGTGATTCGATGGAAATTGTTCCATTTTAGTTTGCTCTAAAAGGGAAATATGGTCCATCGCAGTTATTGTAGAATTATAGCGCCACGTAAGCTGGTTGGCCCTTCGAATTATCACCCATAATCACATTTTTTTCAATCTCGTTTTTTTTTTGGGATAGTCTCTGCGGATTTCCTCCCTTCTACAGCAATCACGGTCACGCCATTTCTCCTGGAATGAAAAAGCGCATTCGCTCCGGGCAGTACGAATACCCGGAGCCAGAGTGGACCAACGTCTCCAATGACGCCAAGGACCTCATCCGAAAATGCTCAACACAAACCCAGAAGAGCGGCTCACCATCCATGAAGTCATTCGACACAAATGGATAGCCGTAAGTTAATGAACCCCAGAAAGAGATTAGAAATATATATATTATCCCTGAAATTCGATGTTCTCTCCATTGTTGGCGGAAAGACAGTGATAGCACTATTTTATATCGGTTTACTGTAATTTCATCAAGCCTAAAATCGTCGTGGACCTTTTTATAGCCGTTTTTTTTGTCGTGGGTATTTACCTCGCTTGCTCTTTTATAGTCAGTCCGGGTTGTTTGATTTAAATCAGGCCGATTTAAATCATTGATTTAAATCGTGATTTAAATCAAGTGGATTTCCAATTAAATCATTGATTTAAATCAATTCATTTTTTTTCAATAAATTAAATTGATATTTAATTTTATGCTTCTAATTCTCAATGACAGAAACAAACATTTCATGTCTGTCTTCTTAATAGTAGAGCAGTGGCCTTTTTCATTATATCTATAGCCTCATACTATATAATATATCATATTAAGCTTTGAGTTAGGATTATTTGATTTAAATCAAGCAATTTGGATTGCGATCTAAATTAAGTTTTTTTTCCAAAGACATTATATAATCAATGATTAAAATCAAGTCATGTTTTATCAAATAAATTGTTTATTACTTGTACAATATAAATGGAAAAGTTAACGCAGTTCAATTTGACAATTACAGGAACGAGTTATTAATTGTCAGTCTTCTTGCTCTTCTAAGTCTTCTAATTAGCTTAAGATTTGATGAACATATTTAACAATTGGCTTCTATTCTGCTTGTACAATATGAATGAAAAAGTAAACTCAATTAAATTTGACAATTACAGGAACGAGTTATGAATTGTCCGATTGTCTTGCGCCTCCTTTTCCAAGCGTACCTGGCGCGTCCTAGATTCGAGAGTGACCCATCTTGTAGTCATCTTTGATCAGCCGTTGGCAGCTCCACCCAGTAATTTTTTAAGGTAGAAAATTGTCATGAGTCTTCGATCCTCGCTTGGATTTCGAACTGTCACGTGATCAGCGAGTATGACTCATATAAGCCTTTGAAGTTTTGTAATTTTATTGTTTACTCCTTTGTATTCTTTATTAAAATGAAATCATTAAGTAAGGCAACTAGAATTTAATCAAAGACAGCATTTAAAGTCCCCTGAGTAATAGGTAGGCCTATATGTATATTGGGCATGTTTTAAAAGTTACAATTTAAAGTATGGACAAAATTTACACATTGAAAAAAGATTTTTTGTTCATGGTTTTTGTTTATGGTTAACAATTAAATCAAAAAAATCTGATTTAAATCAAAAAAATCAACAACCCTGTAGTGAGTCAATTTCCTCATTCTTCTTTTCTCATGGTATTTTTGTCGCAAAAAGAAGAACGAGGAATTGACTTTCTATAAAACAGCAAGTGAGGTAATACCCACGACAAAAAATGGCTATAAAAAGGTCCACAACGAATTTTTCACGCGATGAAATTACTGGATATGAACAGTGACAACATTTTTCTTATTACTTTTTTGGAAAAAATATATGAAGTCGCACTCTTACTGTAGTTCTTTCACTCGCTGCCTTTTCTCCCAACGATGGAGTCCACACAGAAATACTCCGAATCTCCGTGATACCAATCGTACCTTCGGCTCTCTATGGTGTAGGAGATAGGATAATGATTGAATTATGTACATAATAAGTCTCAATATGTAAGATAAGAATAATTATTCTGGTCTTACATTTTTTATCTTATATCAAGAAATGCAAAAATTATTTTAATTATTATTCCAAAGAAACCATCCATCAATAAAATGCTTCAGATCATAAATTAATAACAAAATAAACGAATCTAAATATCTGCCGTGTTTGAACCCTATTTTTCTCCCCTTTCAGCAATACACCGCAGTTCCTCAGACTCCACTTCTCACATGTGATGTTCTCAAGGAGGAGAACGCCGTTTGGCCCGAAGTCCAACAGGAAATGTCCTCCGCCCTACGTGAAATGAGATTCGATCACGACACCAACTTCACCGTGAAGAACCCCTCAAACTCAGACTCTGCCCTCGTCAAGAAGAGACGCAATAAAACTGCGGGAACCGTCCCCTCAACCATCGCAGAGCAGGTCTCCACCTCGGAATAGACATGCGCATACCATCATCCCTCTTTCTACTTTCGTCGTCTTCCAAGCGGCTTCAATATTTTTCCTTGGTGAAGGAATATACTCTCTTATAAAGACTTGTGAATAATAATAATTATAATATTTCTGTATCCCTTGTTTTTATCATCTCTATTCAATATTACTACTCTCAAGGTCCAACGAAAAAAGAGGTACTAAAGTAGATATTAAGAGAATTATCAAACCAGTGACGTCGTCGTTGATAAACATTATTTGTTTCGCTTCTAGAACATAGACATATAAAGAAATAGAGAGCTGATTCCCTTCAATATTAGAGACACATGTTCTGCTGTTGCATGTGCCCAATATAAACAAAGTAATTTGACCTACGTCATCGTAAGCTGATCATAGAGATAGATTCTATCTCTATGATCGGCTTACGATGATGTAGTATCAATTACTTTGTTTATAGTGGACAAACAGAATACAGCTGAACGATGATGTTTCTCTGCTATTGAAGGGAATCAGCTCTCTATATCTTTATGTTCTAGAACCACTACATTTATTATCCATCAAAAATAATAATAAGTTCACTGATCAAATTAATTACTGGCAACTCAAGAGAAGTCCAGATTTCGTGATACTTTTCTGTCTTTTTCAAGTAATAAACTTTATAATAATAATAATCAAGATGGCTGCGAAATTGATGTATATATATATTTATTTTACTTCTTTTTATTGTATTATCAATGATATTATATCAATATTAGAAAATTGTGCAACGCTTTATAAATATATATTGATGGAAAAAATACTTATGATGACGTCACTGGAGTATTTTCTCTACACCGTTCTTTGTTGGCCTGTGATGATTCCCAATTCTCTCATATATACATTTGTTTTATCTGTATGGACATTATTCGAGGACAAGCCATCCTACGATACACCTATATCATAATCCCTGCTGCTCTTCAGGTGTCCCTGTGATGTAAAACCCCTGTTGAGTCCTCGGATAAAATCACAATAATTATAGTAATAAACAATTTATTATCATTTTGCATTTTGATTAGGATTTATTCATAAGTTGTGATGCAACTCACAAAACCAGCTTTTCAAACTGTGAAATGAAAATATGGGCACTCAACAACTCTTTGCAAGATCATCAACACATTGGCGAAAATTATTTTTCTTCTTTCTGCCTTTGAATGAACAATATCGTGAGACAATATTTAGTAACGGATTGATGTATGAAGTTTTGTATAAGTATTTAGAAAGCTTGTATGTTGTACTGTATTTTCTAAACTTTAGGCTACATGCGCTCTATTTTTTATAATACAGGAAGTCTAACCATAGAGATAAAAGATTATTACCTTCTTTTGTATTTTTGTGTCCAAAATAAACAAAATAATATGTACTACGTCATCGTAAGCTGATCATAGAGATAGAACTTATCTCTATGATCAGCTTACGATGACGTAGTACCAATTACTTTGTTTATAGTGGACACACAGAATACAGCTGAACGACGATGTTTCTCTGCTATTGAAGGGAATCAGCTCTCTATATCTTTATATCTCTATGGGTCTAAACCATAGAATGGACTCACTAAAGTACAACTCTCCGGACTTAATATCTTGTAAAAAGTATCCGTTTAAGTTTGCAGAATAAGTTATTTGCCTCTGCATCAAACGATGAATAACGTCATTTTGAAAGGGATACTTTCAATTTAATTTTGGTAAGTGAGACTTGCCCATATTTAATCATTAAATGAACTAATATGATGTACAAGAAAATATATGTGCATTTGTGTCAATAAATATATTTACATTCGTCTTCCCTTCTGTTGATATCCAAGAAATGGAGAAAGAGGAGTCCTACTTCTATGTGTTGTAATGATATTATAACAAGTATCAATTTAATAAAATCTAGTGTGAGAGCAGCTAACTCGCATGAGAATGAAGATCTCTCACCACTTTGCTCTTCTTCGTCTATGAGTTCCCTCAGGGGGGGATGGAATTAAGTTAAAGCCCTCTAGACGATGAGAAAGTTGATCAGGGTTTGTTCATTGGGTCCCGGGGAGAGGATTCTGGCTTCTTGGATTGTGTGGCAGCTATTTGGTCTAGGAGTTCTCTGTTCAGTCGGCTTGTTTCTCCTTGCGAATGACTTCTTCTTGAGAGAGTGAGGCTTCCATGGACTCGATCTCCTTCCGTAAGTTGGACTGCTCCTCTATGTTTCGATCCTTTAGGCGTTGTTTCTCTGGAAGAGGGAGCAATAAATAACGGGGGATAATAAATATAAAACTTATCAATATAGATAGTTGTAAGTACTATTCGAAAAATAGATATTTAAATCGTCAAAGTCTTTGATTTTGATGTCTCATAGATAAAATAATGGTATGGTTAAAATATCCAAATTATTTAATATGAGCAACTATTTGGGGCACAAAAAGCTTGGAGCTGAGCTCACAAATGTAAACATGAAGAACATTTTCTAATAAGGATATTGGGAGTTACATTTTAAAAATATGGATATATGTTACAGTAAGAGCACGTAACTAGAGATTAAGCGAAAGACTAAGTTTATAGGTTTCCATCATTCCAACACTCGAGTCATGAAAGCCTATTTTGAAACCCCAATACTTATGACAGACGTTGTCCCATTGGAGATAGATTTAACACCTCAAACTAACATAAAACGACACGCCACGCCGGTAATGATGTGAGTCTTTATAGGATATTGCCAACTGCTTTTTTATTATTCCCTCTTCCTTTCTTTCAACCAATTACGATAATAAAAAAAGAGTAACTTTTCTCAATCCCTATTAATAATAATACATATATTAACAACCCTGGAGAATCCTTACCCGCTATCTTCCTCTCCATTTGTTCTTCCACGGTCTTCAATACATCCGCCAGGAGTTTTTCCCTGGCCTCCTTTTCCTTGGCCCAGACCTGCTCTTGACGTCCCCATAGCTTAGAAGCCTCCTCACTCCACAAATTACTATTCAACTCCGCCTCTCTCCGAGTCTCCTGAGCCTTTTGATCCGCCAGAACCCCGTTCATCCAAAGAATATCCTCCATGACCTTCACCCGGGAAGACTCCCGCTCCGCGCTCTCCCTCTTCTCGATCAATCGGACGCGCTCCAGGAGGCGTGTGTCTTCCTCAAGCTCCTCTTGGATCTGTTGAGCCCGAATACGAAGCTTGAGGCGGGACTGTCGGCGGAGGTAATTGCTGTGAAAGGGAATATTTGATGAGATATAGAGGCTTACAGTATTTTAAACAGAGATCAGAGAACAATTAGAGATGGAACATCCGATTGTTAGTCGGAAGTAGAGGTCGGCCGATTTATCGGCGTAGATAGTATATTTTTCAAACTATCGGTATTGAAAAAAATTGCACCGATAGTTACATATTTTGTTTTTTCGCAGATTTACTTAGATTTTTTTAATTACATATCACGGCTTGCAGCTATATGTTAAATAAGAATAAATACATTATTACACCAACAAGAAGAAAATCAACTTCCCATCTTTTTTTCGGGAATCATAGTAGAGATTTTTATATAACTTATAGTTATTATTTTTTATAGCTTACAGGTAGCGAGTATTTAAAGCTAGTTGTATCGATCCACTGAATATCAATTGGTAGTCCCGATTATACTGATTGCAAATGGTTCCTGATGTACTATTGCAACATAGATCATCCACAGGCTTGGAGGGGGTATTGGGTAGTTTTTTAACTCTCATCATTTTTAATGCGCAATTTTATATCGCTGACTACAATATTAAGGACAGGTTCTAGTCTTTATATCTCAAAAAATTGCAATACAATTATATTTTATTAAAACTCGCAAGATCAAACAAAATAAAACTGCCGCCATATTTCATTTCCCTCCACAAAAAATTAACCTATGGAGAAAAATAAATTATCTGTTAGATAAATGGTTGCATCTCAATCCAAAATTAAATAACTGAACTTAGTCATTAATTATGTCGAACATTGGATTGATATCATATTTTTTGTTATAAAATACATGCTACATTTTATGATAGGATCGTAATTTAATTGATCGCTGACGGCTCTGATGATTATATCTTTATATCGCATCACATATTTAGCAGCTCGTCCAAAAGCCTGATTAACTATCAAGGAATTATTATGGTTCAAATGTAATTTTGTCAAAGTAAACAAATGATTGCTATCGGTAGAACTGCCGCCGCTAGTATTGATTTACTGAATATTAATTGTTGGCGTCAGATCTGATCATTGAAAACTGTGCTCACTGTTATACTGCACTGAAATTATGAGCACACTTAGAGACAGAGGCAGATTATTTCAGAGGCTTTTCTAGACTGCAGCTTATGTTTCAACGTTATTAAATTATAATATAATTGAATTAATGCAGTATATTTGTTTCAATGTAACTAAAAGGAAGCTAGACCGGAATTAAGAATGTACAAAATATCAAATGACTAAATTAATCCTTCATAGTCCTCTAGTCTTATACTACCTGAGTTCTTTCCTTTGTCGCATCTCCTGATTTCGTTTCATGTCCTCTTGAAGGCCCCTCAGCTCCTCCCTTCTCAAGTGCTCCTGGTCTATCTGCCAGTCCAACTCCTCTTCCTCTCTTCGTCGAGCCCGAAGGGCCTCACTCTGCCCCAGGAGAATCCCCTTCCACTCAATGATCCGGTTCTCTCTCTCCTCAGCAAGCCTCTCCGCCTCCTTTTCCTCTTGAGCCGTGAGGCTTCCTCCATTTGGACTCGGGCTCCTCTCGTCGACGGTTCTCCTCTTCTAGACGCTCCTTCTCCTCGGACTGCTTCTTCCAGGCCTCCACCACGATGCTACGGTGCTTCTTCATGCTGAGCTGAGGAATAAAGCAGAGGGAATCAAATGAAGATAGTCACTAAGAAAAATCTATATTAAATAAAAAAGCAAAGTTCATTTTGAGAGCACAGGATCGACTCCCGAGATGGGAAAGTCAGTATTGAACTAACTCAAAAATTATGGATTCAATGAGTGAATTTTTTAAATAATAATGTTCATATATATAAGAAAACGACCGGGACATAATATATATTTTCGTTCCTTCGACATTCTGAGGTGACGACGTTTTTTTAGAAAATAATCTCCAAAAAAAGTGATGACGCTTTTTTAAGACAATAATATTTCGAAAATTCCTTTATTTTTGGAAATTATTTTCTAAATAAAGTTTATGAATGACAAACGAAAGAAAATATTGAAGTCCCGGCCCGGTATCTAAAAACCGGGACACCGGGCCGGGACGCTCAAAAATAGCCGGGACCCGGTACAATCGCCTCCATCTGTTTTGTGAATGAGCCTCTGACTATACACAAGGAAGTACCAGTAGCAACATAGGCTACTTTGAAACATCTTCTTCTTCGGATTACAAGGGTTTGCGCGCTTGGGGTGTGTGGTGGTGAAATGCAAGCGAAACAAAGTTGTGGCTATGGGCTACAGTGATCGGAAATAAGCTTTTTTCAAGATTAAATGTGTGCGTTATTGAATTGTAATATTATATAGGCTATATATGATGATTTGATGATCTTATTTTAACTATGTTTTTGCAGCATTATTGCCGTATATGGGCTACACGGCAAATACGTAAAATATATTCGAATAGTTCGAATTCGTTATTTTTTTTCAACGAATATTCGAATGTCATTTTTGAGCAATTTTGGCAGCCCTAATATATATATATATATATATCTTAAGATACAATTCCATAAGAACCAAATAGGCAAAAAAAAATCCTATATGATTTTAAATTTAAATTAAACTACAATCATAGAACTAGGTTTAGGAAGTATAGGTGAAAAATATAAAGCCGTCCAGTGATGCCATATTATCCAAATAAAACTTTGTTGTAATCATTAATGGGCATTAAAAAGCTATTTGTCCCAGTTAAAGGAACCACGACAGCTCCTAGAATATAAACTTTATTATTTATAAAATTCATTAAATGAACTCAAAAAACCGCATTAATAAGACTTCAAATATAAATATTTGGATGCTAACAAGGGATATTGGGAAAGCTATTGATAAAAGCCCGAATTGTAGATGGTTCACAATGGGGCTAAAAAGGGTAAAAGGAATACAAATTATCGCCATTGAGAAAAAAGTATGAAAAAAATATCTTCAAAAGTTCATTCGGTTTGAAGACATCATGATTTAAATAGTAACCTAATATGAGCTTACTATCCAAATTCATTCAAAATGACAACTTTATATGACTCTTCTTATATGGCTTTCGATGAAACGTGACATGGTGTGGGTTTGATAGAATGAAGCAACCGATTAAGTTCGAGTTGTTCATACAATTATTAATTTAAAAAATCCAATTACTAGGATATCTACCGAGACTTCTATCAGATCTTAGTGATTTACTTAAGGATATTTTTATATATTTCAGTAAGTGTTGTAAAATCTCTGTTGAAGCATCATTGGATAAACACGCCATGCACAAAAGAATGGGTCAATAAGATAAAGAAAGTTCTAAAAATGAAAATTTTATTATTTAGGTAATTAAACAGTAAGAATCAACTTAAAAAACCGCCAAGATGTGACTTTTTAAATAATAGCATAATTACTAACAATAAACACTTTTGACAAAAGCCTGGATTTGAGGTTGTTGACAATTAGAGGTTCTAAAAAAATCCTTAGATTGAACCTTCATTAGATAAACAATCATCAATGAATTTATAAAAAAACTTTGCTTCCTTAAGCTGGTGAATTAATACAGTACATTGAATCACTGATATTTCTAAGGCGAATGAAAGATATTTTAATTCTAAAGAAACTCTTAGTTTTTATAATGTCATTTTTGGTATATTTACCGCTTTAAGCATATATATATATATATATCTATATATATATATGACTTTATATTCCACGACATTCTTATAAATTAATGAATATAAATGAATCATTAAATGTATTAGATGACTAATAAATAAGTATATATATGCGTACCTCGGGAGATGTACACTACCTATAGGAATATAGTTAAAGAGCAGCACATAGGCATAAAATATTTATAAATCATTAATTTGCTCAAGGTTTTCTCAATTTTTAAAAAAGACTAATGATCTTTATAGTATTTACTTATTTATAATATATATTTGTAGTATACTTAAGCAGTATTTAAAGCACTGAATTAGTTTGACATTTATATATATATTTTTCAAAATACACAATCGGTGATTCAAAAAACACTTTCATTCATCATTTAAACATATTATTTAATTGCAAAAATCTGATTTTAGTAAGTATGATGGATTTTATTTTGCAAAAAGACTTGTCTGTCTTATGAAAACGCTTATATATACTTCTAATCATGAAATAATTTACTTGTGTCTTGCAGTTCAACTCATCAAAATGTACATTTTTCACTATATGTGTATATTTTTGATAGTCCCTTAAGGTCAATATTTTCAAATATACTTGCTAACACTATCGTGATTTTAAACACTTATGCATTCTTTTAAAACAATTATTACTTTAAGCCCTTTCTTTTAATAATGAAGAGCTTCTTAAATATCAGAATACTTGTGTGTATTATAAAACTTCCCGATTTGTGGAAAAATATTAAAATGTGTGAATTAGTAAAGTTGTATATGTTTCGAGAAACCAATTAATGCTACAACAAGAGTCTTTCAAATCTTTTGTTCAAACACTTTCTTTTTCTATTACCTCTCTGAATTCCGGATTATTAAGCCTCCAATGTTGTTCCATCTTGAGAGCGGCCTTGGCTTTTCCTCCGCTTCACGCTTGGCCTGAAGGATCTTCCTCTCGTCTCGGAGTCCCTCCATTTCCGGCGCCGGAGGAAGGGACCTGAGCTCTTCCTCCAGGGATCGCTCTTCTTCGGCAAGCAGCCTTTTAAGGCGTTGCCTTCGAACACGAAGATTGGCTTGCTGTGCTGCGTGCCTGATAAAAGAAACGACGGTCCTATATTAAGTACGTGGAGTGCGTAGATGATTAGCTTACTCTGGGACTCTCGAAAGGTTTCTCTGCAACCTGTGAGCATTCTGCAAGTCTATCCCATTTCCTGGCATCACGCTCTGCTTTGTGAAATAAGAAGAGGTTCGGGACCAGTACTCCGCTGTTCGAGCCTCATTCTCACGACGACGAATGTAAAAGTCCTCAAGGAACTCCTTTTCCGAGCGAGGGAATATGGACCTTCGACGGGGAACGTGATGATGACACCCGCTGGACCCAAATGAACGAGCACTGAGGCTCATATCTGTCCAATAATAACTCACGACTTATTTGAAAAAATACAACATTTGTACTATGAAAACAAATTAGGAAGCACAACACCATAAGTATATCCGATATATGACGTCAGTGGATTAATGTTATTTACGTCTATTTCTATAAATGTATAAAGTAATATTTATATATTATGCTAAATATATCAAAAATAAGGATTTTTTAAATGAAAAAACATAAATTGGACATATACTATTGTTTATTCTCATTTAAATCATATGAATGCATTTTTAAAAATTGTATATTGATTACCAAATCAATTATTTTTTTTTCCCATAAAAATATTATTCAAGTATCGATTTTATTTGATTAATGAGAAATAATAAATAAAATACTATTCTTATATAGCAAAACCTTATACTTACGGAAGATCGATAATAAAAAGTATGTGGGTTCTTTAGTCAATTATTCTTAAGCACTGACGTCAGAAGTCGAATCTATATTTATCTTCTCCTTGGGCCTTGTTATATTACAAGAACTTATGTCAATCAATGCTCAGTCCAGCTCACACAAACCTCTGAGTCATACCATCGATTTTTATTTAATCCGTCGTACCTCCGATGAAGGTATGACTGATTCACATAGTGAGATGTGCTATTTATTATGCATTCAATCGATAGTCAGTTCATCATTTCTGTATGATTCAATGGAAATCGATACTGGATATAATAGTCTTGCAATATACCTAATAGAGGGGCAATGGAAGGATCCATTTTAATATACATTCTTTCCATCTCAAAAGCGATATAAATTATATCATATAATTAAATGTGATTATTCATCAAGGCTTTTAAATGTGATATAACTCAAAGATGAAGTCACATATGAACAAGTTAACAAAATACCTATGATATAGAAAAATGATGGAACTTCTATGTGACCTAATAATCAAAGAAATAAAATATTTATTAAATGAATGTTCCATTTCTGATTATAAAAATTATGTTATGCCTACTTTTTTTTTTTGCCCATACGGCTCGACTAATTGCATCCGACAGGATATGAATAAGCACACTAGCGTATAAATTAGTCCATCGTACCTAGGATCTTATCAATGAGGTAGACCAAAAATGACCTAATTCTCTCGGAATTCGAACCTGGCCCCCCAACGTTGAGATTTGAACATGCCTTAACTGTAATGCCTACTTTTAATTAGAAATTTCAATTCCTAACAAACTAATAAAATAACTTATTCCACTTCATCCCTGGGAATGACGGCAGTTCTTCTATCGACTGCGGCAAGGAAGGCTGCCTAAGACCTCAAGATACCTCCCTTTTTGACAATTTGTGGACCAGGGCGTCGGAAGGAATAAATACTTCCCATCGGTAGCGCGAAGTCATAGAAAATTTAATTGAATAATTTAAAAAGATTTTAAGATTTTAATTAGTTGCCATCTGTGTTATATAATTTTACTGTGATATAATGAATTATATTATTATAAGTGAGTTTAATTATATGTCATTTGTATTATATAAATCGTTGCAGTGTAAGATCTGTTTGATTATCAGAATTTAATTATAACGTTCTCTGTTGAGGTAAAAAATTAACTATATGTTTATTTGTGTATTTTTTACGTATTTACCTCGATTTTAAATACATATTAAAAAAATTGTATGTGTTTTTCAAGAACTGTGAAATAAAAAATATCTTATTCAAGTTTCAAATATGTTTTCCTTGTTGGAAGCATTGACCACATTTCAAAATCTATATAGTATTTCACCAATCTCTGTCCGTCCGTCTGTGTGTACGCACGCTATGTCCCTCCCACATTTATGGTCAATTTAAACTTGAAGGTACTTATGAATCCTTGGGTCAAGGCAAACCTAATACAAGTATTTGCAAATGTGGTGGGACATGACCCGAAATGAACCAGAAAATTACCTTTTTTTTATTTTACCACCTACTTTTCAAGGTAAAGAGAGGAAAAAAGAAAAAAGCATCTCATGTGATTTAAAACATATTCTTTGTACAAAGTCAAACTTTTTATGAGGAATGCTTGTACAAAACAAAAAATTAGTGTAACTCATTTGACATTTAGAAAACCTATTTTATCTCCACAAAATTCATGACACAAATTTTAAGAAACTTAGAAATATAACATATGGGCGCTGTAGGCGACCAAATATGCGAGTATCTATAAATATAAAAACTATAGAATATAATGTTTTATGCTCCTAAACAGCCGTAAAACCAAATTGTAATAAATGAAAGCAAGATATACATATTATAATAGCCTGAGCTGGATTCCATATATAAAAAATCTACCGCCAGTATCGGTAGTAGGTTGCTCCACGGGGTGGAGGGGACGCAATTCATTTTGAGAAATGTATCCATACCGATGACATTGGCGTATAGTCGAAAGCGGTATATTTTAAAAGTTTTGATCTTACCAACAACACGATGTATCGAATAAAGTTATCAATGTAGCCCAAGCTAAAGTAGCTCAGCAGGAAAAGTAATATATAACAATTGGCCAAATTTTGTTATTTCCTTACGCAAAGCGTTAAAGTATACGCAACAGAAATGTAACAAAAAATGATGGATAGTATTTTTTATCATAGGTGCCGCTATCCATTTAACATTCTTCAAATGTTAAATGGATAAGCGGCATATGTTAAAAAAATACTACGTTTGCAGGAAAAAGAAGGATATTTCCATAAAAAAAAGTGGCGTCATCACAGCTACGATTTGCCTATGATCTAATACCTCTAGGACACTATAAGAACGGCTTTCAAAGGAATAGTCCGGGAGGCTTCCCGCCACAGCCACGGGAGCACAGCTTATCATCAGAGGAATAAGTCCTGAACACCGCATCTAAGGCCTTTTGGTAGAACATCTAGGCTCCAGCAACGTGTCCTCTGCAGCACCGCCTCCGCCGGATAGCTCCCGGTTTAAATTGTTCCTTTTGAATTAATGTTTTAAATGTACCTATTGTTTATGTAAATAACCAATGTAGAAAATTAGAACATAGTAATGTACTTTCAATTTTCTTTTCTAATCAGAGTAACTTGCGTCGATCGCATCTTGTATTATCATTATCTTTGGTTTGACCATATGATGTTGTTATTATTTTTAAAAGTGCTTCATCAAACACCCTCTACGATAAAGAACTACGGTTGATCCTTCTCCTTTTTGAAAAAAAAGGAAGGTTGGTACGTACTTTACTTACTTTATATTTAACGCTTGATGTCGCTAGTCCATGAAATTACGTCACAATCCCATTTAAAACCGGTTTAAAGGGATTAAGTTTGATGATTTGAAATACATAATATATCAAATCCATAGAGATATAAATCTTTTTATCTCTATGGTCAAATCACTACAACATTGTACAATAATACAACAACAATAATAAAAGGACTTTGTTATTATTTTCAAAGAGCTCTAGCATCAAAGCGCCCCTTACGGACTAAAGAAGAACTAAAATTTAGGCCGATTCCTTTTGGAAAAAGGAAGAATTTAATGTTATGCATGCGCTACTTTACTTTAACGCTTTAGTCCAAGCTATGAAAATGCAACAAAATATTGACCGATAATAGGGAGAAATGGACTCGGAAAATACGGCTTAGGAAGGAATGGCTCAAGAAAAATGACCAAGGAAGAAATGACCCAAGATAGAAAATGAAAATGATGCCGCATGGGAAAATGGTCCATTTACATATTTCCCCTATCTAATAAACAGCATCAAGGAATTAACTTATCTACAAATGCTAAAATAAAATAATTTGTATCACTTATTTACTAAATTAATATGAAAAAAAAATATTTGTTACACTACTTTTTTGTATTCCACTTCAACATTTGTCTATCATGCATGCTTTTTAGTGGACAAGTTTTGAATAAAATACAACTAAGTATTTTACAAATACTATTTTTCATATAAATTAGGTAAGTTATGACAAATATAATTTTAGCTTAGCAATTATGGATAAATGCTTTCCATAATATTGTTTAATAATCGGGGCTAAGATTTACGTGACCATTTTTCCAAGCGTCATCATTTGAATATTCTATCTTGGGTCCATTTTTTCTTAGGCCATTTCTTTCCCTCTGCCATTTCTTTCTAATATCTTATACAGGGAGTACATGTTTAATCCGGACTAACTTTGATAGGTTATGTCGTCTTTGTTTTCTGAGATATTGCAACGCAGATATGTACGTTACTGCGCTTGCATCTTATCTATCTGCCAGAAAAAAAAACAGATTGAAAATCAGTCAACATTTAGCCATGGAAGAGGAGAAAAGGCATGTAATGTTCGCTTCCTTCCGTGCCGGGAGGAGTCCAAAGGAGGTGGTAGAGTTCTTCAACTACCCCAAGTCGACCGTTTACGACCAGTGGAAGGCTTGGAACTCTTTCAAAAAGAATGATGCTCATCGCAAAAAGCGTTCTCGGTCCCTGGGGGCCACCAGACCGACGAGTTTGTCGCCGAGGTGAAAAGGAAGGTCAACGAGGACGGCAACAAGTCCTACGCCAAGTTGGCCGCCGAGATGGTCGTCGCCGCTGATGGGGGCTCTATTGAAAATAAATATCTATATATGTGTGCCTTTCGTTTAACATTTTTTTTTTGAAAAATATTGATAAATAAATAAGTTATCAACATTTCAAAATTTATTTTAATTAGTCCGGATTATACGTATACGCCCTGTACAGCATCACGACGTACAAACAAATTTACAAATCTACATCAATTGCTCTTTTTGAAACCATATATGCTTTTTCTTACAAATTCGAGTTAATTCCTATATGGGATGAAAACAAAAAAGAAATACATGCATGCAAGGGAGAGCCAGCAATGAACCGCGGGAAATATGAATTATTTTTAAGCGGACAAGTCAATATGATAAAGATGTATACATAAAGATATCATTGCGAGAGCTTGCTTTATATGAATCTTGTATATAAACTTATTGTTATAACAAAGTAGTAGTTGGAGCAGCAGGTCAGCAGCACTGAGCCATCATTAGAGAAAAATAAAAATATATAGGTAGTCGCTCGTCTGATTGAGAATACAAAAAATTGAGAGTACTTCTTCATTCAAGAAATTTTTTAACACCGCTAGGGAGGTGTTGGTTCATTGTATTATCAGTCCAGGAAGAGGAATTTGAATAGTATGGCACCCAGTCTTCTTTCGAAAATGGGGGATGAATGGGCTCACCTACGAGCAAGGGCCTTATTTTCTTCCGTGAAATGCTATGGAAGGAGTTGAAGAAAAAGGACCTTGTCGTGAGTCCCTATGTGATCCGCTACAAGATTGATCTGGCTTGGTTCCTACTTCCAATTGGGAAGAGACGCGTCTACGAGGTTGAGGCCGCCCTCATAACCGATCCCGAGTCTCCCGTACTCAATCCACTTTTCTACCAACAAGAAGATAGCCAATATCTTACATTTCTTGAGGGTAAAACCTTATTTCAAGACCCCCTGGCGTTCAATTTTGATAGCTATCAACTTAGGAGCTATCTTAAGATAAAGATGAACCAAATAATTTGTCATTCATAAATTCCAATTATCATTTTTTGCAACCAAAAATCATTCAAAAAGTTATAATGAAAATAACTCAATCAAAGTAATTCATATGAGTTAAGAAATCATTGTCTGATTGAGGTTATCATACATATGATCTATTTTGGCAGTCTCTTAAAATCAGGCTTCTAATCTCCAGACCTGGCTGCAAAAAAAAACCACTCTTAAATGGTTCATGGTTAAAGAATCAAATACGTCAAGTTTAGCTTTCATGGAACACTCCTTTTGAGGAATAATGATTAATTATAAGCTCTGTTTACTTGCTTCAAACTAAGTTCTTTGTACTTATGGTTCGGTTAAATAACACCATCTCTCTTATAAATTAATATAACGTTAGATGATCAAACCTAAAGTTTTTACTAAGTTTTGAAACGGAATTAAAAAATAGGTATATTTTTCCTTTCAACTAAGAATTGTCATTACTTGGTTCTGTATGATAGCAAAATTAAGGAAACAAGGAATGTGATTTATATAAAAAACTATTACCCTCAGACAAGATAATCTTTATGAAGTCAAAATATTTTTAATGTGTTTTAGTTGAAATAAAAATACTCTAAATCACAATTAGATCTATTTTAACCCCTATCAATGATTTTCTTCTATTATAGCTCAAGCCCTCATTGTCCCAAATCCTCACGAAATATTCTCTGAGCTGGGCTATGATCCTGCTCTGGGATTCGAGTACGAAAGGAAAAAGAGTGTTCCATCCAATCAAGCCAACTCCTCCCAGGATGCTTTCGAGAAACCTAACAAACGTGATCAATCCGAACGCCCGATACATGACGTAATATAAACTAAATTATTAATTTTTTATTTGCATTTTTTTAATCGTCCAATCAATGTTAAGTGACTTTTACACATTAATAAAATATTTTTCATTACTCTTAAATATTTAATTTAATAGAAAAATATATAATTTAACTTCAAGAATTTATATCAAATATTACAAGTTTAACTTCCATATCAGCAGCTCCATTTAAAAGTTTCTGCTAATTAACTAAGTGGAAGCCAATGCCAATACAATCCAAGAAAACGTTATCCACTTTTGAAGGAGATCAATCGTCTGAACATTACTTTTTTGTAGTTTAACGTATTTTATTAATCATACCTTCTATTTATTGTTTGAGTACCGATTCAGCTTTCTAGATTTGTGTGAATGTAGATAAAAATAACAATCCAAACTCAAATAACAATACATACCCGAGTATTTGTGTTGCTTAAGATAGTTTAAGAACATTTCCGTAGAAGATTTGATGAACAAAATGTACATAGTCCGAATCTAGAAACAGTTTTAATTACAGATTATCTCTTATCGCTTGAAATTTACGGATTTAATTCACAGCTCATTTTGTCGACTATTAACGTTTACACCCGTTTTTATATACAAGTAGTTAAGCTCATTCTCCACTGACAAAAACCGAATATCTTAATGCATAACAAAATGTAAAGTTGGCCATTGAAAAATTATCATTTATTTTTCCCAAAATTAACATTTCTATCTTATTATAGTAAAAATAGCAACAAAAAATATGCATTTAAACGAATAGTTTCTCTTGATTTATTACACTCTAATTTGTTCAATACATAAAATGCGTAAATACAGGGTATGGTAGGAGACGAAAGTTTAATATATCAACCGTTACAGCCCGGCAAAAGTTACGTATTGAGAAAGGAAATTATTGAAGATAAATGTATTTTGTTGGGCTTCCATGTTTTACATCTTAAATTTCGGCTCTGACAATACCCACTAATGAACTCATAGCTACTGGTGTAGATCTTTAAAAGCCTTGAAATTTTGTTATCTGCAGATTTAGATCCAGCATATTAAAATAGAGGTCGATCGATAATGGATATATATATATATATATGATACCGATAGTTTGTTCAACGTCACATTGGCACCGATAAATCGACCGTCCATATAATTATTTCGTTCTATAAAATTTCCAGTATATTTTAATAAAGTTTATTTTTCTTAGTCCGCTTTTGAACAGCCGTCTATGATGAGGGGAGACGATAGCTGGCCCCGTTCTCGTCAAGGCGGATTCCTCTATTTCATTGAGTCCTGTCGTCTCAACTTCAGCGTTCTGGGAGGCAACGTTCTCAAGTTCAATGACGACTGTTGGAATGCTTGGGCGGCTCTTCCGGACACTGTCAAGGATCAGTTTCAGTATGCTGCGGTCTTGGAGGCGGAGGCCTTGCGGCCCAAGGGGGGAGTAACCGCTTGCTCAGGGCCTTCGAGTGCTATAGGGCTCAACTTTCCAGCCAAAAATTACCAAACCTTTATGAAGAATGGGGGATTGGAGGCACAGGCGGGAGGCCAAGCCGTCCGGTAAGAATGATAACAACTTAAATTATGATATGATCCACTGAAAATACTTCCAGATTTCGGTGTATTTGATAATATTGTCAATGATAAAAGTAGCGGAAAAGTTGATAAAAATTATTTTGGAACTTCATAGTCTGTTGCTTTAGACCATGGATGTCCAAACAGTCGATACTGCTCTACTGGCCAATTGCACGCTAGTTTCGAGTCTATTCCACTACATTTACGGGTTTATAAATTGTTACCACTTTTATTCGACTTCTATTCTGAGTTGGAAATCACTCTTGAAACATGACAGTCCATAAGCTAACAAACCGCGTATCACCAGGCCTCTTTATCCTTGCGCCATTGAGTTTTCATCTTTCGTCCTTATCTTTATATTAAATGATCCTCTTTGAAAAAAAAGGCTGAAAGGTCGGTTCTTTTATGTTTATAGGGGTATATTTAGGTGCTGATTGTATACAGTGATCCCTCGCCACTTCGCGGTTCATTATCGCGGACTCGCTATTTTGCGGATTTTCATAATGCTACCTGTATACATGTAATAGTTGCTAATTGTAAAAAGAAAAAAAGTTTTCTATATTTATATATATGTTAATAATGTATAAGTTTTCTATTTCGCGGATTTCACTTATCGCGGGTCATTTTCGGAACGTAACCCCCGCGATAAACGAGGGATTACTGCATATCAAAAGTGATTCTCAATTCCAGAAAAGATTTGGCTTTAGACTTAGATACATAACAGGAGGAGTGTTAAAACGCTAAGGGCGTAGGCAGGATAAAAAGCTTAATGCTAAAAAGATTTTATGCTAATAAACCGTGGAAGTGACTAATCTACATTTCTTAGTTTCATGTTTAGATAACTACGAGTTTATATGACTTAAACAAGTCATCTTTCCTATTGCTTTTTGAAAAATGTATGTCATTGTATTAGATGTTGAGTATAAGCTCTGATCAGTTCAGAATGTAATGATTTACATTATGACGACTGTAGAGAAACAAATCATTGAAACAATGAAAAAGATATCGAGTTGATGACACTATTTTTTAGTTCTAAACTATGGATATTAAACTATACAATCCTTCATCAGCAATAGGTGATTAGAAAGCCTTCAACAGTCATGTCTGATACATTTGGTTTTATTTATCTTTGATATGTATTTTCTTTTTTTAAATATAAACGTTTTCTTGCTGAGAAGATATTTGTGTCAAATACAGATATTTAATAATAAATTTGTCTCCAACAACATTTTTTTTAAATTTAAGGTATGTTTATGTAAAAAATGTTTTAATATAACTATCTGCTACTACTCCAGCGTATATTGTAAACCTTACGCGAAATCTTCATGTTTCGATATGTTGATAAATGATACAAAAAATGATTCATTTTAAAGATGTAAGTTCGATTATATTTTGTCAAACGCCAATATAATATCTTAAGAAAGCTATAAACGTTTGATTTAATAAATTAGCCTTTTCTACAACATAACAAAAGATATATCATAAATATATAATTTATAATCCTCTGTGACTTCTGTCATCGTTTTCGAAGTTATACAGATCTACTTTTTTGGGTATACTAAAGAGTTTTCATATTTAAAAAAAAGTTTATAGCTTCACTGTTAACCAGACATGATGACCTCTGTTTTGAACTCTAGTGACGTAAGCTTGTCAACATCATAGAGATATAAATACATAGAGGGTTTATGGGATTCTTCTTTAGAGATATAAAATATAGAAGAGAAAATCTTCCAAGCAGAGAAATCGTTTAGCTGTATTCTGTGCCCAATATAAACAAAGTAATTTGTACTACGCATAGATATAAAGATATAGAGAGCTTATTGGACTCGTCAGAGAAATACGTCATTGTGTCAATAATATAGCTGAACGATGTTTCTCTGCTATTGGAGGGAAGAGAAATACGTCATTGTGTTATGTTTATATCTCCATGATTCTATCTCTATGGCCAGCTTACGATGACGTAGTATCAATTATTTTGTTTATAATGGACAAACAGAAACAATAGAACGCTGTTTCTCTGCTATTGAAGGGAATCAGCTCTCTATATCTTTATATCTCTATGGTACTACGTCATCGTAAGTTGATAATAGGTATAGAAAGGTTTGTTTATATTGGGCACAAAAACTTATTTTTTTGAGGAATCCAATAAGCTCTCTATGTATTTATCAAGGAATACTAGAAGCTAGCTAGTTAGTTTCTAGTATTCCTTGGTTTTTATATCTATGGATTCTTCAGAGAAATACGTCATTGTGCCCAATATAAACAAATCTTAAATATATCATGATCAACTTATGGTGACGTAGATCAAATTACTTTCTTTATATTGGGCACAGGGACAGCTGAACGATGTTTCTCTGCTATTGATGGGAATAAGCTTTATATGTATGGTCAGCATGGTATAAAATGGCGCACAATGACTTGGTTATATAAATAATATTGTAGCCAATGAGCCATGCAAGTAACAAGACAATTAATTTATTAATTAGATTATTTGTCGATTAGTTTTATACATGACAACTTTCCGTTGTTTCACTCTGGCACCTTTTTCTCGAACGTGATTGATTGAAAGAAAGGGAGAGGGATTAAAAATATAAACAGTTAGCTTTATGTCATGAAGCATTAATTCATTAGCAACTGTTGTGATGTGTTAATATAAATTCAGAGAGAATACTATTTTCTTGAATAAGTCACAATATCTCTTCTTATGAGCCTTCATTCATTTGCGAATCTTTTGAACGGATTCCTCCAATATCACATACATATAAGAGGAGTCCGTATTGTTAGTTTATTTGCTTTCATCAGATTGAAACGATAAATTGATTATCACCCTCAATAAGATGTAGATTGGAACAAAAAAAGTAAACCGAGTTAACAACTGAAAAATTATGTTTATAGATGAGTTTATACCAGTTCTAACCTTTTCTTAACCTTATTTATAGGCGTCAGAAGAGAGGGGATCCTCAGACATCCAAAAGGAGAAAGACCGTGAATCCTACTAGAAGTCCTCGTGGATATTCCTTGAATGAATCCACTCGATCTCGAAGTATTGGACGGCCACGAAAGAATCCCAATGCACCCAAGAGACCATGTGCGTATAATTAATTAAGTGTAAACTAGGACTCTGTTCGTGAATGTGATTGCTTGAAAGCAAAGTATTGTGTATAATCCAGGAGCAGTTGACATTTTGAAATATGACATTATGTTATTCTTAGGTGAAGAAATATATACATTTGCTCATAATATGTATTAAAAATGATGTTTAATTCATTTCTAATTGCTTAGATCTAAAAAAGAAAGATAATTAAATGATTTTAAAAATATATATATATTTTTTAAGTACTTAATAATTAATGAATATTTTTTGCATCAATGCATATAAGTTGTTGTTTCTTTAAAGATAAACGTCCAAATGCATACTATATTCTATAATCTTTTAAAAGGATAGAAGAAAAAAAATAATATTTTTCAAAAATGATGATTGGGAAGTGATTTTTCTGTGTTCACTTAATTAGTTAATAGATCGATTTTTTGAAGGTTGAAAGAGAACGAAAGCTGGATTTTTTTTTAAATTCAAATATATTTTTCCTCCTTGTTTACTTGTAAAATGTTTAATATCATCAAACAATGGTAATTTCTTGCTTATGCATTAATGAATGTTAGTATTTTTGAAATAGAGATAATTACATGTAGAGAAAGCAAGCATTGTTTCATTAAAATGTTAATTTTGTCATTAAATGCAAGGGAATTATCTATATGCATTTACTGGGTGTAGAATAAAGTTGGTAAACTAAAAAAATATGTTTTAAAGCTTATTTTAGTCCTGTCATATAAACTTATCTAATCTAAAAGTCCAATTTCAACTGTCAGAGCCGTCTGCTCAATACATCCGCTATGAAGTCTGCCTTTCCCTTCGTTCCTTCAAGTTGAATGTGTACTGAGCTATTTTTTCAAGGAATCTTTGGCTGTGTGAATTGTTGATTGTCTGTAAGGATAGCATTTTACATACAGTTGTTGATCCCCAAGTTATTTTTCTGAAGCAATATTGGTAGCTGGATTTTAATATTTTCAGCCTTTTTTATATTATCAGTGTTTGTCAAACTTACTTTAAAATGACGTCGAATGCATGTTTCATAGGCATACTCATTAAATATGACAGATTTAAAGCAGCAGGAATTGTGTTTCTTTACTCTTTCTTCCCGGGATCTACCACACTCGATTTTATAACAATTTTTTTGGAACTTTTAAGAATAAAGGTGAATTCTTGTGAGTGTATTTTTCTATCAAATTATTATTGTAATACGTGATCAACAAGTGTTAGTTTAGTCTCATCAAGGTATATACGTAAAATACTTTGTTTTTTCATGTTTTCTAAAGTAGTGGAAACGTCAGTAACCTTATTATTATTTTCACGTCATCAAAAATATATTGCAGCCAAGCAGGTGCAGTAAGGCAATGACGTCATCTGCCAGTTTTACCGAATTATGACTGTAAATCTGAGAGATGACGTCATTGTTCCTCACTTTTCACAGCCTCATCGCACGTCCTTGATTGTAGCTATATATTTTGATGATAATATGATAATAATGCCATTCTTCCATTGATGCATAGAGTGCTTATTGGACTTTGCAGAAAAATACGTCATGTGCCCAACATAAACAAATGTTTCTATCTCTATGATCAGCTTACGATAACGTAGAACAAATTAGATTATTTATATAGGGCACAGGCGACAGCTGAACGATGTTTCTCTGATATTGAAGGGAATAGGCTCTCTATATCTTTATATTTCTATGATTCTTACTTATACATTTGGGCGATGACGTCATTCTTCCTCATTTTCCACAGCCTCATAGCACGTCCCTGATTGTAGCTATATATTTTTGATGACGTAAGCGGGAATAATACTATGAATATTAATGCTATTCTTCCCGCTTCTCGATGTGACGTCATTAAAATCACCGGCAAGCGAGTAGTCAGCTCTCTTAGCAATATAAATTTAACATGTTTTCAATGGTCCTTGGGTCTTTGGAGTAAAAATATATGTATTGCTAAACTTTTATTAATAACAAGCCACCCTCTCCTTTTTTAGATCATCCTATTTGTATTTTGTGAGCGAGTACCGTCACATACTTCGCCGTATGCACCCGCACCTCTCCTTTGCCACCATATCCAGGATCCTTGGAATACAATGGAAGGAAATGACTGGTGAAGAAAAGGAGAGTTTGAGCAGAAGGCAACCCTGGATAGGGCTCGCTATGGAAGAGAAATGCTTCAGTTTAATACGGAACAGTTCAACCAAGAGGAGGATACATCATCCATCTCCTCGAACACTAATGAAAGGAATAGTCCAATGCAATTGTTGTAATACAAGTTGCTTATATTTAATAGTTTATGTATTATTATATTTATATAACATGTAGTAGTCACTACCCTTTATATGTCTAGATTATTGATATTTATAATTTGTTCCTACATTTTGTATGAAAGGGACAACGTTTCTAGTCCCCAAAATAAGACTTAAAAAATTAGAAGTAGACATGTCTTAAATACCAAATATATATTTTCCCTATTTTCTACGTAAAATGTGTTGCTTTATTGAACAAATAGTAGAAATATAGGTTATCATTTTCTAACCATATCCGGTCAATCGCAGTCTTTTTTTATTTTTGGTAAATTTATATTACTTCAATAAGTTTTAAAGTTTCTATAAGCCTGGAGACATTTGTATGAAGTTTTGGACTGTAATAATATATTTTCTTAAAAAACTTTTAGACATATTTTTCTGAGCTTAGTTTGAGATTTTGTCTTTTTTCTTCGATATTAAGTCGATCATCAATTTAGAAAATAAGCCTTAGGTATCCCAAAATTTCCTTTATAACTCACTTTTATTTATTTTCTCGGGTCCCCCTGCTGATATAGGCTTTTATTTAGGGTTGAAACCCACCGCCAACCCTAATTACAAATGAGAGGAACCCTAATTTACAATATTATATACCCCAAGCCCTCGGGCCCCGCCTGCTGATATAGGCTTTTATTAGGGTTGAAATATGGTTTGGCGGTGGGTTTCAACCCTAAATAAAAGCTTATATCAGCAGGGGGACCCGAGGCTTGGGGTTCCTCTCATTTGTAATTAGGGTTGGTGGTGGTTTCAACCCTAAATAAAAGCCTATATCAGCAGGGGGGGGGGGGGACCCGAGAAAATAAATAAAAGTAAAAGATTAGTCACGAAGGAAATTTTGGGATACCTAAGGCTTATTTTCTAAATTGATGTCGACTTAATACTTAAGGGTTGGCGGTGGGTTTCAACCCTAAAAGCCTCAATCGACATGCGGGGGCCCGAGGGCTTGGGTTGGGATAATTAAACCTATGCCTCTTATTATGTCAGAAGTCATTTATTTAGTCTTTGAATTCACCGACTTTATCATGTTTGAGCCATGTGCTTACTTTATAATATTGGAATAACATATATAGGATTATTATAAAAATGCAAACTAGGTTTGGTGAGGACTTTTTACTACTCCTGTTTGAATTGCCTTTACTTATTGTTTCGGAATGCTCAAAAAAGTAATATCTAATGTAAAGTAGAATATTACTTTTGAGAAGTAATAACTAATATTAAAAAGAATATTACTACGCAGTAAAAAGTAGTATATTTCATACTACTTTCAAAGTTATATTCGACCAACACTGCTTATTTGACATTGAGATGAAAGACTAATACTTTAAAATAATATAACTATCAAAACGCCCCTAAGCTGAAATTATATTTTCAAAAATTCCTAGAATCTCAACAAAAATATTGTTCTTGAATATGTCTCCACTTTCATAATTAATCTTTTGATTGTAACGCAGAACGAGTATTAATTGAACGATGTGCGAAACGGAACGTCAAAAATATTTTGAATAGAACAACGAAAAATCGGAACGCTTACAAGCCTGCTAATATAAGAAATATTATTTTTTTAACGTATGAATTGCACAAAAAGGTATATATATTCAACACACTATCGCGCCTGGGCGGTTTATACAAACTTAGTAAATATAGATACATAAAAACCAAATAATAATAGTTTTTAACGAGTTTTGGTTAAGTAACCACATTAAAAGCAGAAACCTTTAAGAATACATTTATGGCTTTGATTTAAAGGGACTGAAGACAGCGTGTGAAATTAATATTTCTCTTAAATACCACTAGATGGCGAAACAAACCCATGTATATAAATATTGAACAATTAGGTTTTGAACTTATATTTATTCAATATTTCTAAAAAAAGTACAATTAAATAATTGTAAGGAATAATATTTGAACATCCCATTTTATAAGAGTACTGCATGTATTTTAAAGACATTTTAAGTTAAGTGACAAATGATCTTATTTTATAAATATATTATTTTCAGAAGTTATAGTTGTGCTGATTAAAAGAGCTATAAAATGACTTTTTCATTCATTTAATTAAAAAATCAGCTATTAATAAGTAATATTCATTTTACAAAGATTGTAAGTTCAAGCAATATTTGTTTATAGACTAAATAATTGGTTATACTAATAGACATAAAATAAATATGCGTACTTATAAACTCAAAATATGCTTTTAATTATAAAGCTACATTATGTATACTTTTTAAAAGTCATGAATACCTTTAATATCTTATTAATGATCTTTTTAAAAGTGTAGCCAAAAATTGTTAACATGCTTTTATTTCATGGAGGCGCCATCTAACGTACAACGAACGATTTATTCCATTTATTATTATACCAATGTAGGTCATTTTGACGCTTACCTCTTTCTGTATAAAGCTCCTCCTCTTTTTCATCACATTGTTTATGTTAGTGGTGGCGCTAGTTCTGCTTGTTATGATATTTGGTTGTTATGATGTTGACTGACGCCCACTTATTACAACCACGTGCCTGATTTTCGGATTCTTTTCGTCAACCACTTTTCTTGAGCTCAGTTGATCTTCTTCCCCACTGAATGCCCGGGCGAGGCAGTCTGGTTATTAGTCCTGAGTCAATAAATCATGATGATGAACGCCTCGGACGACGAAAACATTTCCACGCTGTAACTAGAATCGAGGAGAAATCCCCAACCTCCTTCTTGAGGTTGAACCCAATACTATGCATTTGTTTTACATATTTCAGGCTCTCGATGGGTTTCCCGGACATCGATGAGATCAAGAAGGCGCTGTATGTCTCCAAGAACGACTTAACGGAGGCCGTGAATCTCCTGACGTCTTCCGGAGACATCGATATGAAGGACTGTCCCACTGTGTTTGAGGATGATCAATGCGAGGATGAAGGCCAGGGCTTTCCGCTGCGGAGTCTGAAGGAGCTGGAGACACGTGTCTTCCAGGACAATTGGACCATCCCTTACAAGAAGGAAGAGAGCTTTGCCAAGTGTCTCTCCGCCTGCTCTGTTGTTCCCAGTGATGATCCACATGCCAAAAAGTTCCTTGAGCGGGTCATGCCAGAGGCCTTCAGCAAGCTCCTCACGTCCACTGCTGTTAGTCGATGGGAGTCCGAGGTTCAGGCCGGAATCTACGACATGACGAAACTATTCATGAACATTCTCATCTCCCATTTGTCATCTTCTTCTTCGACGTCTGATGACCCTCCGTTGATTCTATTGGAGACGCTCAACACCATTTTTGACTTGGACAACGACTGGAATCACAAGAACAAGGATCAAAACCTCTCTCTCTCCTCGTCCCCTTATGTGCAATCCCTAGCTGACTATGGGTGGATACGAGATCTCCTGCATATATTCGGGGAAGGCAAGGGCTTTGAATATATCTTGGCGTACTTTAAACGCTCTGAGCGAAACGCACGGAGCATGTTGGCCTTTCTGGCTCCTCTCGCTGGATGCTGCTCTCTCATTTCGGAGTCTGTGGCTAAGATTTCCTTCAACTCTGCTCCGAAGAAGCCTTTAAGTATATCAAAAACATTTCTGATTTCCGCTCCAAGGACATTTCCTTCGTCTCTGATCTTTTGATCAGCCTTAAGAAGCTCTGCCTTCAGTTCTGGCCCTCACAGACCGAACTCTGCGATTCACTTCGTCTCTCCATGGTGGTTCGCATGCTCAAGACGCCCTTCTTTAACTCCCGAATGAATGCTCTGAGGAAGTATCGCGTCTTATCGATGAGTCGCGTGATGAGCGGAAGAAAAAGATACGCATTGAGGCACTTTGCATTACGGAGTGGATGTCTCAGAATTGTGTCCTGAGTGCAGCCTTTGAGGGTAACATCGATCAAGTCCAATACACGGATCGCATCCGTGCCATCGTTGAATTCCTGGGTCCCGAGCTCTCCACGGAGGAGCTGAGCAAAATCTGGGCTATTCAAGAGACCTCCCCCACCGTCCAGGAAAACGTCTTCTCCATTCTCTCCAGTGCGGCCAACAAGTTTTCCCTCAGTCAGTTTGAACACCTCACGGGTCTCATCAAGTCCAAGTGGGAGGAGGACTCCAACAATGATCGAGTCCGAGAAAAGCTTCTGGCCTTCATCGGTCAGATCGGAAAGGACGCACGGCAAATGAAGTCTACTTCAGCAATTCTGAATCTCCTCTGGAATGTGTCCCACTCCGAGAGCATCTCTAAACACTGTGTGGAAAAAGCCATGAGTGAGCACTTGAACATAATGAACGATATTTCCTTGCATCGAGAGGCGACCCGGCGGAAATACATCTACCATTGCATTGACGACATCAAGGATCACTCTCCATGCCTTTTATCCTCCATTAAGCACCTCCACGACCTATGTAAGTCAAGTTCCTCCAAGGTGGGTGCGTACCATAATCAAAAGGCGGAGAAAAGCACGCTCCTAGAGCTCAACAAGGACTACCAAATCGTCCGCCTTCTCACCGAGTCCCTTTGCTATGCTCACGGCCTCTCTGTGAAGTCCTCCTCGGCCTTCCTCAAGGACGACAGCCTTGTGGACGGCCGCTATACTCACCAAGAGTACATTCACGGTCATTTGGAAGTCATGGCTTTCTTTCTTAAGGAAGGGGATCTCTATCTTTCATGGAACCACTGTGAAGAGCTCTGGAACACCCTCGTCATGAATCCCGCTGCCATTCAGTCAGATAAAGATACCTTCTTCAATTGGATTCAAATGTGTCTCACGGATCTGGAAAGGGATACGCAAATAAATTTTTTCACTAAGAATCTACTCAAAATGGACCCTGCCTCCGTTGATAATCATTTCTTCAACTGCTTCAAGGAGTTCTTTCAAATCGTTAATATAATCGAAAACCTTCTTAGTAAAAAATCTTCCTCGGCACATTTTGTAAGTATTATAAATCATTAAATAAATTATTTTGAAACCCCGTTGTGAACCCCAATTGCTCAAGAAATACAATTTTTGAATAAGGTGCGGAAAAGAGGGCCAACAATAGGGTGCACAGATGCAATGTTTGCTATTACTTCTTGTAACTATGTATTTTTTAAATACTACTGGATTTAAATTATTCGAATTCAATACAAGTTTGCTTAGTAATTTTCTAATGAAACTTTGCAAATATGGCATTAAGTCATAAACTTATTTAATGTCATTTATCATTTATAGATCGTCGAGGACTTGGAACTCGTTGGCCTGGACTACTTTTGGCAAATCATAATGTACTGTGAGTTAGAAGACATCGCAGGCATGGCCATCGACTATCTTTTAAACATGTCCTATCACCACGTCAACGCCAATTTGAAGCGGAACCCAGTTACCCTCCATGAAAAGTTCATCAACAAGTGCTACGAAATCCTGGACAACATATTTTCCGTTCCTGAGGGAAAGCAAGATGCAGTTCTCGAGGGATGCGAGCTGGAGGTAAAAATACATTTTTCCCTCTTGATTATAGTATCATCTATTTAATTTCCCTTCTTAGACAAGCGTTAGAAGCGAGGACGTTAATGCCAATGATGGGACATCCACACGAACGTTGACCTCGATATCCGTCTCGAAAGTATCCTCCTTGGCCATGCATGCAAAGTAAAACCTTTAATACTTCTGTGATCTTACGAAAAAAATGCAATTATAGAAGCTAAAAATACGTATTACCATTTTACTTTTTATTATAGCTATCAGCTCATGCAATGGTTTTATTTTTCATCTGTATTTATATTTCAGTATTGTAGCTTTTAGTATTGTGTATTTAATTATAATTAAAAAAATACAAAATTTATTTTGCAGGCACTATATATATTAATAGTGATTTGAACCAAATGAATGAATTACTTTTTATGGTGTTTTTTGCACATGCACTAATTCATAGCACAGATTGTTAATAGCCTTACCTTGATCCAAGGATATCTACAATTATAGAAGCTAAAAATACTCGAAGCAACTTGGACAAGAAAAATATTTATTGTTGATTAAAAAGCAATCAAATGCTATAGCATGGTTTGTTTATTTTACTTTCTATCGGGTTTTTGTACATGCTCTAATTATCATACTTATTTATGAGTAAAGAAACGGATCATTATTTATTCATCCATTCATTTGGTTAAAATCACGTTTACTTTTTACTGTAATATAGCTACTACAAAATATACATTTTTAAAATGATAAAAAGACATCCCTACTTAAAACAGAAATATATATAATCAAGAGACGACTAAAAGCTAAATACTAAAAATAAATACAGATGACAAATAAAGCCATTGCATGCGCTGATAGCTATAATAAAAAAGTAAAATTGTAATACATATTTTAGGGCGGTTGAAAAAATGGTTTAAATATTTTTTATTCATTAAACTTTCGGATGTATATATATTTTATATAGATGTTCATTTTTTTCTTCATATATCTGAAAATGTTGCTGAATTATTTGTGGACTATTACTTTATATTAACAATTTTTTTATTCATATTGTGTATGAAAACAATTCACACATATTTTTCTTCATGCCCCTGATGTTTTATGATTTGCCTACCATTTTAATTGTGAATTACTGCTAATTATTGTTCTTATTTGTTTGTATTACTAGAGGACTGAAGCTTCAAAAGATTCGTCGCATCATCCATTTGGGCGAGCGATATATTTCTTCCATTGAGGAAACATACAACATTAACCGCTCCATCCTACCGCATGCCGCCTCGTTTCATGGCCGTCGAATCAAAGTTAAGGTCATGAACGACGCGGGCAAAGAAGAGCTCGTCATCCGTGTAAGGACTCATCCCTCCATGAAATTAGCAAAATATCATAATCTCTTCCTCTTTGTTTTTAGAGTCACACGAATGAAACCGTGGGCTCCCTTAAGCGTCGTATCGCCATGTCCCTCAAAAAGTCAGTGGACTCCTTAAGCTTCAACTGCGGTGAGGCTCTCTTAACGCCCTCCAAGGACCACTGTTTCATCGGCATGATGGACTTTAGTCCACCCAGCGAGGAGGTTTACGACGACTTGGAAGTCTTTCTTTGGACGATCAAGCCCGCCATACGAGAAGTCCTTTTCTCCTGCCCGGAAGAGCCCGAGATCATCATCGAGGAAGAAGGGAAGGAAGTGGAAAAGACGATTCCAGGGGTTGTCATGGCCTCTGGGGGACAAATATTCCCCATGCTATACAAACTCGCCACGCTCCGCGTTGGGGACTCGGACCGAAGGATGATGAACGGCCTCCGACGCCTCGTACACCTCATTCCCACAGATCCAGACGTCTCCAATCTAATAGACTCCTTTGTGACGGAGAACTACGTGGCTGCAGCAAGCCCCAAATTCACCTTGAGGAAGTTTGATCCCATAACAAAGAACCTATCAGACTTGTTTGACGCCTCCATCGAGGGAATGTCAGCCTTTAGGGTCCTTTACAACTTGGAAATACTCTCAGGCAAGCTCATGCCCACAAAATTAGGTCAAGGCCCCCAGTCACGACTTTTCGCCAAAGACTTTCTTAAAATAGACGGCGTAAAACTCATACTCATGTGCTGGACACGCTTCCTTCCGACGTGGAATATGACATTCGTCAGTCCGTGTTCCTCATTGTGATTCAACTATCTGCATTTCTTCTATGTGGTCAGACGTTGGCCTCATTCGAGTCGTCTGGTCTTCCCACGCCCCCTAAGAAGTCTGCTATAGAGGTGGGCAAGAGTCCACCTCCCCCGATCCTCGCCAATAACAACGCCCAGCACAACTTCATGCTCCGAACCATGTCCGAGTCTTCCTTTCAAAACACGATCTCCCGCCTGATGAAGATCGTTTGGGCAGCATCAGCCGGGAAACTAAACCTCGCCTCCTCAAGTATCACAACAATGAACAGAGCCACCATTTCTGAGAACGTCCTCTATTCAGACAAGCGACGAAGTCGAGAGTCCTCTACGGGCAGCTCCAGTTCGGAAGATAACGCATCCACCTCCTCCTCCTCCTCGACATTCGGAATAGCCGTGGTCTCAACATCCAAGTTTGTGAGTGTCCTTGATGCTCAAATCGCTGGGGACGCCTTTGAGCTCCTTGTTACTTCATTATCCCTTCGCATCCATGAAATATCCCTCTTCTACGAGCTACCCCTCGTAGACGAATTCATTGTGGACACTGTCCTTGGCTCCCCATCAGGGAGTGTTCGCTCCAAGGCAAGGGATCAGCTTATTCGCTTCTCACGAATCCCTTACGTCCGACGGAAGATATTTTCCCAAGAATCTGGGTCCGCCCACATTCCTTCCCCCAAGAGCTTCCTCACGCAAATCCTCCTTAAAACCCCCGTTCCCCTATGGATGCCCTCATGCAAAGCACGAGGCACGAGTCACATCATTCTATCGCAGTGCTCGGAGTACTTTGAGCTCCGCTGCTCACTTATGCGTAACCTAAGCCATGAAGATCAGAAGGCTCTCCTATCCGAATCTGCGTCCCTCATGCTGGATGACGAACTCTCTTTCTTATATAATTACACCCCCTGCCATCGCCTGAGTGACTGCAATTTACTAGCTGGACACCTTAAACTCGTAGAAGCTCTATTGACATGCGAGGGGGTGGATAAGGCACGGATCGGAGGGGAAATCATAAAGGAGGTCCTCAACTCCTTTCTCTTCCCCGCCTCCCGTATCATTGTTCAGGACAGCGACTCCTCTCGCGCCATGAACCCCAAGTGTGACACAAAGGATTCACGCATAGCCGCCTATCAGCTCCTCATCGAGTTGTCTAAGGACACGCCTTCCAACCTTAAGATCATTTCTGAGGAGCTCATCACGCTTCATCACCAAAGCCACCATCACCGGGATCACATTGGGAAGGATTTTGAATATGAGCCTGACGTGGAGCGTCGAAAGGATTTTGTGGGGCTTAAAAATGCGGGAGCCACATGCTACATGAACTCTGTTCTCCAGCAGCTCTACTCTATTCCTGGAGTTGCAGACGCTATACTGAGCGAGAATCAGGACGAAGAGGATACTGAGGAGTCCATTTTTCATCAGCTTCAAGTCGTCTTCGGATACTTGTTGGAGTCCAAGCTCAAGTACTTTTCTCCGGAGGCCTTTTGGAAGTGCTTCAAGCTCTTTGGTCGTCCCGTGAACGTACGGGAGCAGCAGGACGCCTTTGAGTTCTTCACGCAGATCGTGAGCCAGGTAGACGACTATCTCTCCTCCAAGAGGCGGAGCAAAGTCTTTGCGCCTCGCCTCGAAGGGATCTTCTCGGACCAAAAGCTCTGTCATGGATGCCCTCACCGCTACGAGAGAGAGCAAATGTTCACTGCGCTTAATCTTCCTGTGACCACAAATAACCTGGTGGAGTCCCTGGATCAGTTTGTAAAGGGGGAGCTCCTGGATGGAGACAACGCCTATTACTGCGAAAAGTGTGGTACGAAGCGGAGCGCCATCAAGCGGATGTGCATTCGCTCCTGCCCCTCTATCCTCGTGATTCAGTTGAAGCGCTTCCACTACGACTGGGAGTCCAATCGAGCCCTCAAATTCGATGACGTTTTTAAGTTCCCTATGCGGCTGGACATGGGGCCCTACACCTCGGACGGGATACGCCTCAAAAACAAGGCGGACAAGGCAAAAAAGAAGGCCGCCTGTAGCTTGCTCTACGACCTCTGCGGCGTGGTTGTACACAGCGGACAGGCCTCAGCGGGGCATTACTACTCCTACGTGAGGAAGAGGAAGTCCAACGGAAAGTGGTACAAGTTCAACGACACCTCCGTGGAGGAGTTTGAACTTAATGAGGAAACCCTCTCCACGGAGTGCTTTGGGGGAAATTACACGGATAAGAAAACGCCGCATCTCCCCGAAGAGCGGGTTCGCTACTGGAATGCCTACATGCTTTTCTACGAGGCTAGGAAGCCCGCCAAGAGACTCAACAAGAAAAAGTCCACCAGCTTTCGGAATACCTCCATGCGATTCTCTTCTTCTCTATCCGCCTCACCCTCCATGGGCGGGGGTAATCCACCTCTCTCCGCACCTCCACTCTCCAAAGAGAGCTTTTCCCATCTCAATGACCTGTTGGAACATGGAGAGCGCTCGGGACTCTTTGATCAGTCTCTTAAAATGCCCAATTCCATAGAGCGAAGCATACGAGAGAAAAACCTCAAGTTCCTTCGGGACAGAGATCTATTCTGCCCTGAGTACTTTCAATTCGTTCTGGATTTGATCAAGGGCAATCCCCATGATGTCCAATCCACGAAGCTTGTCGTCCACTTTCTATTTATGGATACCTACACCTCAAGTCCAGGGACTCTGAAGTGATCCAGAACCTCATAGACATTATACTAAATCAACCCACGGACTCGGATTCCTCCAACTGGATTCTTGAGTATTTGGCAAATCATCAGCAGCTGTTTCGTCTGTACTTGCTCGAGTGTCCAACCAAGTCCGTTCGAGGACACTTTAGCAACATTGCACTGCATGTACTCAGTTCTCGAACTCCCAGAGCAGGTCCACTGCGCAAGGAAATCCTCTCAACTCTCTCTTCTCTCGTTGATCAAGACGCATCTAATCATTCAAGGACTCCAAACTTCTCTTTTGGCTTCTGTGGAAATACTCGCAGCTGGTGCGTCAACATTATCTTTTTAATGGACAAATATCAATATGTTTTTCTTCTTTTTTTCGTCAGGGTCTTGAGCAATGTCAAGAACTCTTTGAATCGGGTACATTCCGCTACGCCGTCAAGTTCCTTCTTGGAATGGATCCCCTGGAAAAGAACATCTTTATTATGACTCGAAAATGGACTTCCTCTCAAATCCGAGAATTCTCAGAGATCCACTCGCTTATTGCCTTCCTAATATTTGTTTGTGATACTGCACCCTTTATCACAGGTAGGTTAAAAAATATATATCTACTCTTGATAATAGTATGATTTTGAATGGTAAATCTGGAAATATCAACATTATTTTTTTAATTTCTCATAAACTGGTAAAAAATACTACCTTTAACATTCATGAATAATTCGAATTTCATCATTACTCTACAAATTTAACATTTATTAAGAAGACAGGTTGTACTAGTTCGTGGAATTCTTCTTGAATATCATATTGTTGGTATGCTAAAAATCTTTAAAATGCTATAGTATGAAAGGAACTGTCTCCCTTAACATTTTTTGGGATTTTAAAATCTGATACCAGGCCCGGCGTCATGGGAGGGGGAGGTATTGCTCCCTCCCAATACGTGTTTGTGCCCTCCAGATGGTCCAAAAGTATCTTAACCCAGGATTATTTATTATATAAATACTCTCTTAGAAAATAAAAAAAACCTCTGCAGACTTATTGATGCTCGCGCGAAAAGTTGTCGTTTGTCGTTCCACAAAAATTGTCGTTCATCGTTCGTTTTAAGATTGAATCGTTCATCATTCTGAAAAAAATAAGGACTTTTTTATAGAAAGGACATTTTTTCTCGTCATCAAAAAAAAAGTGATGATTTTTTAATATTAGAAAAAAATTCCATCAAAAAGTAAAATCTTTGTCTTTTTTTGGCGCCAAAAACGAACGATGAACGATAGGAATTTTTTGTTGTCGTTCGTCAAATTTTTTGTCGTTCATCGTTCGCGAACGATTACAAATGAGCGACAAATTAAAAAGTCTGTCCCTCTAGTTATTCCCTAGCTCCGGGACGGATATCCATGTAACAATAAAATAACTTTTTTGTAAGGCAATGATATATTCAGAATGTTGGGCATTGTAACATATATCCTAAAAAATATTAATTATAAGGAATGTATTAATACAGCAGCGATAAGTGATTCAATTTTCAATCAAAGTTATTGTAGTTGTTCGCAATAAGTATAGATATATTTTTTACAAGTCAGATTTCTTTAAAATCATGCAAATTCCTCTCGTTTCAGCTTCGACGTTTAGTGCACCTTCCTCCTCGTCACCGGCCAAGATTCGGATGCCAGAGTCCGTCCAGGCTGTCTTATACGGCGAATTGGCTCCGAGCTACGTGAGAGAAGTTGTGAATGCCATACGTGAAAACATCCTGGATCTGGAGCATCTGAGCAAAATGCTTCTGGCGTCCTCATATGACTCGGAACGCTTCACCTTTATCATTTTAGAAGAGCTTTTAAAGCAGTACAGCAATGTAAACTCCTCAGAGTTGAAGCATTTGTCCAACTTGATCATTGAGCTTTTGGTAAGTAGTTCTTATCGTGTGGGATGAAGAGAGAAAATGAATATTAAATTTTTGACGACTGATCTGTCACAACTAGATATGAGGTTGATGCGAGGTCGTCACTTCTTTTTAAATCGTTGAACTCTGCCTATCAATGTTGTGGATATAAAAGATAATCGTTTTGCTTTATAAAAGTTTATTTAAAAACGAAGGTGCTGCCACCTGGATTCTTCCCTTTAGGGCTGTCAAAATTGCTCAAATTGACATTCGAATATTAGTTTGAAAAAAAAAAAATACGAATTCAAACTATTCGAATATCTGGTTGCCCATTTTACGCATTTGCCGTGTAGCCCATATACTGCAATAATGCGGCAAAAAACATAGTTAAAATCAGACCATTAAATCATCATATATAGCCTATATAATATAACAATTCAGATTACAGCAGAGGCGGTATGAGTTTAAAGCGAGAGACATCGTGAACAGTCAGAGGCTCATTCACAAAATAGATGGAGGTGCTTGGAGATGGAGGTGTACTGCGGGAGTATTTTTTCACATTCAAATATTAATTTGTCGCTTGTACCGCCGGAGTGTTCTTTAACATTCGAATTCCAATTTTCACGTTCGAATTCGCTTTTTGGGATACTATTCGAACTCGAATTCGAACTTCGAATATTCGTTGACAGCCCTACTCCCAGGCATTTAAATTTAAACTTCCGGTTGTTCGTTTTGAAGAGTTCTCGAAGAGTCTTTAATGTTTTTTTAATGGCAACTAATCAACGACGTAAAAGCTAAATAATATAATATACAATTATGATGATATCTTTATTATTTAACCATTTTTTCTTTGATTTCCCCCCTATTTTGTTCTTAACCAGTGTCCAGTGGTCCACTCAAAATTTATAAATGTCCCATCAAATTTATTCATTTCACTACCTTTTTGCAATTAGTTTCAACTCTTTAGCGCCCCTTTTTCATTGTGAACTAGCCGTTATAAAAAATCCATGCAAAAATCAGAAACGATGTCATCATGCACTATTTCATACTAAAATATTTTGATTTCTGATGACGTTATTGACATAAATCCTTTAAAAATGGATTTTTATGAATTGCTCATTTTTATGCTATTTAATCAATAAACTACTTTTTTAAATCAAGTTTGATCATTTGGCTGCTCTTAAAAGTGTAAGTTATTAAGATAATGATTACTCTAACTATGCGACTCAGGCCCGCCCACCGAGTGACGTAGGCCCTATTTTTATGAATGTGCCAACTGTGCCCCCCCCCCCATAACAACTGTAGGCCCCTCCCCAACAGCTTAGGCCTGCTGCCGGGCCTGACGCGACTCAATATTACTCGGACTCAACTGTGTAGCTATTAATTTGATTGCTCAAATTAATAAACTTCGTTACAAAAATGGCAAAGGCGATCCATAGGGTTTTGTGTTGTTTTCTAAAAGAACGTTGTCAAACAATTTGCTACTGTGGTATCGAGGGAATCGACTTCACCTATTGCGGGAGAGCTTCTGATACATGAAGAACAATCAACAATTACTTTAAAACGGGTACTGCTAATGAAGGGTTATAGAACACAATTTGTATAAACTTCTCAAATTAACATGAAATAAATTATTAAATTTATAAATTTGAGTGGACACTGATTTAGAATATAATAATAGCAAAATCTAAGGAAAATGTAATATAGTAACGATATCATCAAAACTGTGTATTATAATTTTTTAGGTTGTCATGTTTTTTTTTAAAGAATCGTCTAGCAATCTTCTAAACGACCAACCGGAAGTTAAAATTAAAATACTCAGGTATAAAAAATTCTTCCTTTTAATATACCTACTTTCACATAAGTTGATTTCTTCCCTTTTTAATTTCTGTATTTACTTTTTTGATTAAGAGTTTGAATGTGTCATATAAAAAATAATAAACAAGAAACTACGTAAAATATATATTTTGAAGGGAGTATTATTAATTTTATAGTAGTAGAGTCCATTAAAATAAGAAACATCAACCTGATTAAACAGTATTTTTTGATAAAGTCGTCGATAATTGTATTATGCTCTTTAAAAAAATTCCCCGAGTTGTCCGGACACTTAATTACGTGGTGTATTTTTACCGTTTTGTTATGTGTTCTGTTAGCACAATGGTCCGATTTCTTCCTTGACTTTCAGAGCAGTCTTGTCTAAAGTATAAACCACAATATCATATTTTTCTTCAACTTTCATCGGCTGTAATAAAATTTTGTTCAACTTTTTTTGTTATATCATTATTTTTCTTTCCAGGAAATGGATGACTCCCTTCAGTTCCAACGGGTCCAGTACATCGTGGAAGGTAAGGCCCCCACCACCGGGCTTCTCAGCCTCATTCCCCTCCACCGGGACTCCGACTCCCGTCGGGCCTACCAGTGCATCAAGACCCTCGTCCACGCAGCCGCCAAGTCCCAACAGCTCAAAAACTTTTTGCTCAACGACCAGGCTGCCTGGGAGAAGTGGGAGGAGGCCGTCCACTGGCTGCAGGGGCGAATGGACTTTGGGGTCCTCACTGGGGACGAGGGCACTTCCTCTTCCTCCGCAGCGGTCGTATCATCATCCTCAATAGCCTCTTCCTCACAACATCACCGTCCATCCCTCGCTCCGACAGACCACTCACACAACTTCTCCAATGAGGACTCCTCCACGAGGACATTTCGCCGGACAACCTCGGCCCAAGTGACCTTAGAGGAGGCCAACGCACTCATGGCTCACTGCGGCTCAACGGCCAATATGGAGATCGAGGAAGAGGAAGGATTGATGAAAACGGATGAGGATGAACCATGAAAGCCCCTAAATCACAACAATAACACCTCGATTACCTCCATAATATATATTAGCACTCCCAATTTTATTTCAATTTTATATTCTCGTATAAAACAAGAAACGTATTATTATTGCTATTTATATTTCAAGGATCTAATCTCCTTGCTTTATTTATATAAAACTATTTGTCTATTTTATTATTATTATTACTTATTACTGGAAGAAGATGCAAAATACATTCAGATGTTCCTCAAGGGAACACTTTTTCCCCTACGTAATACTAATTATTTAATTATTGCCCGGATCACCTAATGTAATGTCAAAAGATATTGCCTGGTGTACCAAGGTAGATCTAACATGCTGTAGCACCCCCCTTAGCAAAAATGCGTAGGCTGGCTTATATTTCTGGCACTGATTGATGTAAGGCGCAATTTGATAGTGCTATAATTAAGTTTAGCATTTTTATTGCATATTTTTAATGTGAATTTTTAGTTTGCCAAAAATAGACTGATCATTTTTACAACTTTCGACGTAGATTATCACGACAAGAGTGCATTGATAAACTTAAATCTTTGCACGGCGATGAACAGTGTTGTTCCCTAACGCGCGTGCGAGTAATATATTACTTAGTTATATTACTGCGACTAACTAGAGAGAACATACATATTAGATATTACTTTCAATTAATAACTAATATGTAATATCCTAGTTACATATTACTTTCGTGAAAAAAAATATTCGACAGGCATTTTTGATGAAAATTAAACTGTGGACATACAAATGCAAACTAGGTTTGGTGAGGAATTTTATAAATCCTGTTTGAATTGCCTTTACTTATTGTTTCGGAATGCTCAAAAAAGTAATATCTAATAAAAAGTAGTATTACTTTTGAGAAGTAATAACTAATATTTAAAAAAAATATTACTACGCAGTAAAAAGTAGTATATTACATACTACTTTCAAAGTAATATTCGACCAACACTGGCGATGAAGCACCATGCTATAGCACTCTAGCTCAGAGTTCCATTGTGGCCGACGATCTCTCAAAGACGAAGGTCGTTCATAAACGCCGTAACATTGATGTCGTGCGTGAAGTGATAATGCAAGATCGCCATGTGACAAACCGTGAAATAGAAGCATCTCAGGGCATTTTTTCTATTAGCATACTTTCGATATTGAACCTGACAATAAAAAAAGGTTTGTTCTCGATGGATCTTGTACAATTTGAAATCGCTCATTGACCCCTGATAATAAGATAAATAACGCTTTTTGTGATTAATATATATTGTACGTTACATAAATACAAAAAAGTTGGTTCCATTTGCTCAAGTATATTTTGAATTTATCCTATCCCATTCTGTGAAAATGCAGAAGACGCCTGATATAATTCATTGCACTACACATATCAAATGATTTTTCAACTATAATAGTTTAGTGGTTCGGCAATAGTGGAACCTTCGGAGATATCCAATGCGAGACCTGATTGTTCTAAAAACAATAATTTTAACTGTGCAAAAATTCACTCCCTTTTTAAAAAAAATGTTGGTCTCGTAGATGTAGAAGAATGAGTTAGTCATGGCCCCTTGGCAATTTTTGGGGCATTATTGAAAGGGATATAGAAAAGGTTGTTCTCACAAATTCACTAATAAACATGATTTTTTTTTGGGTACGGTTACTTCGATCTCCTACCTGAGCTAGAAACAAAGAGAAACCACACTTCAACACGGCCATCGTGCTAACATTCCTCACAAAACCTCTCTATTAATTTACTTATTATAGAAGAAGAAGAAGGAAAAAAGGTATTCGTCATCCAGAGTGCTCCTGCCTTGTTCTTATTATTGTTTACAGTGATTCATCATTGCTTGGGATCAAATTTCTCGAATGGGAGTGGACGGGTGGCATGATTCCAGTCATTATATTTGCCCCGTCTCGTCTCATCCTCCTCCTCAATGATCGGAGGAGGAGGCGAGACGTTTGGGAGCTCCTTCATCAATGTGGTCGCTCCTAGCACTGACTCGGCTCATGAATATGTTCAACACTCTGGATAACGAGTACTTTTTTTCCTTCTTCTTCTATAATAAGTAAATTAATAGAGAGGTTTTGTGAGGAATGTTAGCACGATGGCCGTGTTGAAGTGTGGTTTCTCTTTGTTTCTAGCTCAGGTAGGAGATCGAAGTAACCGTACCCTTTTTTCATATTTAATGCGTTATTGATTCCTATTTTTTGGCCTATATGGTTCGACATAATTGCATCCGATTGGATAAAAATAAGCTTTCAAATTAGTCACTCGAACCTAGGATCTTATCAATGAGGTAGACCAAAAATGACCATCCCCTCTCGGAGTATTCGAACCTTCGCCCCCAACATTGAGAACTGAACAAGCCTATTTTACAAATGCGATGTCATCACATTACTTTAAAAATTATGAAATCTCACATTCTCTTTCGTTTTATGTTGTCTGTCCGTTCATCAACTTATAATTATGTAGGAGTCATAGAGATAAAAAGATATAGAGAGCTTATTCCCTTCATCTGTATTTTTGTGTCCAATATAAACAAAGTAATTTGTACTGCGTCATCGTAAACTGTTCATTGAGATATAATCTATCTCAATGATCAGCTTACGATGACGTAGTAATATGACTTGTTTATATTGAACACACAGAATACAGCTGAACGACGATATTTCTCTGCTATTGAAGGGAATCAGATCTCTATATCTTTATATCTCTATGGTCGGAGTATGTAACTAAGACTACGTTATTCAGCGCCATTTTGCGTAATTATTGATTGGCACACTATATTTTCTGTGAACTCAATTTTACATCATTGTTTATCACCTCATAGACCAATAGGTTCATTTTTGAAATCATTTAGTGTATATTATAAAAAAAATCGGGAAAAATAAAGGGGTTATCACATTGAGACTCTTTAGGCTGTAGCCTTGACAGCTTAGGAAGGATCATATCATGAACTGTCATCATTCCGTCTCCAACATCCCTTGTTCAATAAGCGCCTTAAGGAATGATGATTAAAATTATTATTTTTATATCACTCCAAAAGCGTTTTATTGGTAAGTTTTCAGGTTATGAGTCAAGTTGTCTTGAAAATGTAGTCCAAAAGAAGAGGATTCAAAGGCACCTCCCTCACCATATCCATTCTTTTTTATTCGAATGGAGGTGTATTTAAAAGTATTTGAAGGATAACATACCATTAAGGCAAACGAAATGTGTCTCTATGAGTCTAAAGCATGGATTACATGATTGAGAGGAGCCCAGTGCCATAGGATAGGAGATCTAGACACATAAATAGCAGCTCATAACATGGGATGACGAAAACTCAAACCATTTAGATATCATACTATAAATTAGCAGGTGCTTGGACTTCATATCAATTTGACTCCCTGTTTTGAATAATCAAAGGAGGATAAAATATTTAATTAATGTTCAGAGACGGCAATTGAATTTAGTTTGCTATGAATACATTTATTTTTAAGATTTTGTCAATATTTTTTAACAATATGAGAATTCATTTGTTTAAGAACAATATATATGTATATCTTATTTTGTTCACAGTAAGATGTGCCCATTATTAAATCTCGAAAACTCCTTTCTTCATATATTCCTCATTCATGATATTAAATCTACTTTGTTTGGTGGTTCGTTAATTCTATCTAATATCAGCTGTTTTTGTCTAGACTTTCCTACTCTTAAGACACTGGTTGAGCCTAAATAAAACAAGTCTTTTGAAGAAAGATGAAAGGGGGGAAATATCCAATGATACCGTTTTATTATGCTTTTAGTACAAAAATAAATGGCTGAGCTAGGACTACCGATTGATATTCAGTATTTGAGTAGATTGGTACTCCCGTTGATAGGCTTCTGCTGATCATATTTATCGTTTTTTATAAACTATTGATACCACCAAAATAGTAGTAGCGTAGCTCTACAAAAATATAAACCTGATTTTTCTACTTTTATCTCGTGTTTTATGTACATTTGTTCTGCACTCATCAGCGATTGAGGGTATCTTAAATCCACGGGGACGATGCCCCCATTCGGCTAGGAATCGTTTTGGGGAAGGGAGGTGTGATTAACTTATGTATACTAAAGAAAACATTGTTCACCCATTCCTGATTACAATAACGTCTTTTGTCAATCATATTTATGGGATTAGTGCAAAGTTTTAGACACAAGATTTTTTTTTCTAAATATATTTCAGTTCTAAAAAATTCCAAAGTAATTGCGTTAAAAACAAAACATAAATAGACATTGTAGTCTAAAATTATTACTTCGGAGAAGAACAACACTAATTTTTTTATCTATGATTGAACATAATCAAATAATAAAATAACTATAAAAATGTACAGAATATACTTTCAAAACGATTATCAATTATTACAAAAACATCATTTTGAAGTTTTAAGAATGCGACGTAAAATCTTTAAATGAGATAGTGAAGTTGATGGGAAATACTTCATCTCCTCTGAAGCAATGGCCCACGAATCGTTGCGAACAGAGGGCACTTTGAGAGAAAATGCAGCATATCTGGCTCCAGCTGATACCAAAATTGCTCTTAGGTCCGTTGGCTTCACGCACTCCCGTTTTGTTAAAGAATGGCAATCCTTGCTTTGGCGTTCAACAAGGCGTAATCTATAGCCTTGGAGTTATTGGGACGACGTCCTTTTCTTTTTTGAAGTCCAAAAGCACAACTGCCTTTATGTATCCCTGCCCACAACTATCAAGACATCTTTCGTTTAAGGAAACGATTTTTTCAACATAGAGACAGCCTGGCATCCACGAAGGCATGTAAGGTGTCACTGTATAATCTACCGCAATCTTTGCAATGCTCCAAAATTTATTTTAATAAATTAACGAAATATTTAAAATAACAAAGACCCTTTTGTATATAAGAAGGATTTAATGATAAAGAAAGTGCCTAAATATAAGTAAGTACTGCATTTTTAGGAATATATTTACGTATTATAAGTCTTGCAATCAAAAATGTATAATAAGAAAAATATACATTAACTAGAGGCATATATACACTCAGAGAGTGCAAACCTCCGCCGATCACCACCTTATGAATCACTTTTATTTTAAAATCAGTTTCTTAAAAAGTTATCATTGGGTTTTCATTGCCATTTTTTCCATTTTGTATTCCGTAAGGATGGGTATTTCAACATCGTAAAAAGAAGAATCACACGAATAATTTCAGTGATGTCAGGCATTTGACTTTCATATTAAAATAAGTTCCTTACACAGTGGTCAGTGGGTCTTCTTGCCATTTTTCCGTTTTGTATTCCTTAAGGCTGGTGCTTAAACATCGTAAAATGAAGAAAGAACACACGAATAATTTTAGTGATGTCATCGCTTTTCTTTTCATTTTAAAATCAGTTCTTAAAAAGTTATCATTGGTTTCATTGCATTTTTCCATTTGTATTCCTTAAGGATGGGTATTTCAACATCGTAAAAAGAAGAAAGCACACGAATAATTTCAGTGATGTCATCGCATTTGACTTTTCATATTAAAATAAGTTCCTTCAACAGTGTTCAGTGGGTCGTCCTTGCCATTTTTTCCGTTTGTATTCTTAAGGCTGGGTGCTTAAAAATCGTAAAATGAAGAAATCACACGAATAATTTTAGTGATGTCATCGCTTTCTTTTCATTTTAAAATCAGTTCCTCAACAGTTGTCATTGGGTCTTCTTGCCATTTTTTCGTTTTGTATTCATTACGGTTGGGTATTTAAATATCACACAAAGAAAAAGAATACACGAATAATTTCAGTGATGTCATAGCATGTGACTTTTCATATTAAAATAAGTTCCTTCAACAGTGGCATTGGGTCTTCCTTGCCATTTTTCC
>CP045900.1:9070568-9082029 GCA_013387185.1 Caligus rogercresseyi
TCTTCCTTGCCATTTTTCCCGTTTTGTATTCCTTAAGGCTGGGTGTTTAAAACATCGTAAAAAAAGAAATCACACGATAATTTCAGTGATGTCATCGCTTTTCTTTTCATTTTAAAATCAGTTCCTTCAACAGTTTCATTGGGTCTTCCTTGCCATTTTTTTCGTTTTGTATTCCTTACGGTTGGGTATTTAAATATCACACAAAGAAGAAATCACACAATATTTCAGTGATGTCATCGCATGTGACTTTTCATATTCAAACCAGTTCCTTAAAAGTTGTCATACTCTTCATTGCCATTGTTGTCCGTTTTGTATTCTTAAGGCTGGGATTTAAACATCGTAAAAAGAAGATGAATAAATTTTTGATTGTCATCACATGTGATTTTGTCATATTCAAATCAGTTCCTTAAAAAAATTTCCTGCCATTTTTTCGCTTTGTTCCTTAAGGCTGGTAATTTAAACATCGTAAAAAGAAGTTATTTTTAAGTCGTTTCATATAGTGCCTATATTATTTTCTTGTGAGAATAGTTCCTTAAAAAGTCGTTCTTTGCATCGTCATTGCCATTTTTACCGTTTTGTATTCCTTAGGCTGGGTATTGACATCCCTCTCATCTCTAGGCATTATTGAAATTTGATTAGCACGATGTTGCAATATACAAAAGTTTGTTATTTCCACAAAACTTAAATTTAAAGAAATTAAAGAAAGAAATATATTTTTAAGTAATCATGTAGAAAACGAATTTTCCGGGAAACACTTAATAAATTAAAAACACGTCTTAGTACCTCAGTCTTATCCACAGAAAATTTGGGCAAAATCTAATTTGTAAATTTTAAAAAATCGGCATAAAACGTTTTGGCGAATAAAATAAGCATGTCGATGGACGAATTTCCAGGAGTTGACAACCCCACTAAAACACTCCCTGAGCTATCAAAACTATTCACTGAAAGTTTCGTCAAGATCTAATGACCGTTCGTGAGATACAGGGAAACGAACGAACGAACGAACGAACAAACGAACGGAATTCTTTTTTATTAGTATAGATAATAAAAAAGATCGATTTGACGCAACTCTTTTCTCATGATGGTGTTGAAATGGTGTCCTTGATTTGTGCCATATTTTTAATATCATTGTAATATCTTCATATTATAATGGTTTTTTCCGGTTTACTGTACTTCATCACGTGTAAATTCGTCGTGGACCTTTTATAGCCATTTTTTTGTCGCGGGTATTTACGCTTGCTCTTTTATAGTCAGTCAATTTTGTCGTTCGTCTTTTTGTAGTGGGTATTTTTGTCGCGAAGCTTTTTGTAGTGTAGTATTTTCCTCGTTTGTCTTTTTCTCGTGGGTATTTGTGTCATGTATTTGGTCAATTTATTTCTTACTTTGTAGACCTTATCTCGCGGGCTCGGTTGGGGGTCTCATAGGGTTTTAATCTATCAGTGACACTTTTTAGGTTGTTCCGCCAGGAGTACTATGGGATTGAAATTGACCGCCGACTCTTATTAGCTGGAAAACACTCGGCCTAGTGTCTGAAAAAACTCTTGAGCTGGTTTTTCTTACGACCCAGAAGAGTCTGCAATAGATTTCGAACCAATGGGGCACCCAGCTGAGGCTGGTGAAATCATTTAAATTAAGGTAGATTATTTTTAGGCCAGGTGTTTTACCTTAATAGAGTCGGCGGTGGATTTCAAACCCATGGGACACCCGATTAAAGTAGGCACATGCCGTTAGATTAGGGTCTACGAAAGTATTAGGCTGGGTGTTTTCTACCTTAATAAGAGTCGGCAGTCAATTATAAACCCATAGTACTCCTGGTGGAACAACTAAGGCTCAGGTGTGCCGGTTTGTCTATTCTCCCAAAAAAGTGTCAGTGGTAGATTAAAGCCCCATGGTACTCCGACTGAGCCCGCGAGATTAGGTCTACAAAGTAAGAAAATAAATTGCGGCAAAATACCCACTACAAAAAAGCTACGCGACACAAATACCCCCGAGAAAAAGACGAACGAGGAAAAATACTACACTACAAAAAGCTTCGTGACAAAAATATTCACTACAAAAAGAAGAACGTCAAAATTGACTGACTATAAAAGAGCAAGCGATTGTAAATACCCGCGACAAAAAAAAACGGCTATAAAAGGTCCACGACGAATTTACACGCGATGAAATTACTGAAACACCTTTTTTTCCTCCTAGGTATGGTCTTTATTCAGCTTGAATGTATATAAAAAGACAATAAACATGAAACTGAATATGAAATAGGAAAAATGTGTTAAAAAATACATAACATAAATAAACATTTTAGTGTAAAATTATTTTTCTACAAAAAGACCTAAGTATCTATAAACAAAGTGATCAATTCAAAAGAGACATTGAAAAACAATAATCATTTATAAATCGAAATTATTTAATTGAAAAATTGTAATAAAAAATAGTCCTAAGAATCGACGGTGAGTTTGTTGTGAAGTTTTAAAATCCTTTTAACGCTTGGGAGATGTCGGGCAGAGTTCGAAGGGAAATAGCGTATTATCCTAAACACATATGTCCAGGAATCACCACGGACATCGGGGATCTTAATTTCCAGGTCACATATCTCACTGCAGCGGATATCATATTTGCTCTTAAGTTAGTAACATCCACACACATACCATAGGTCAATTTTTGTCCTATATAAAATTTGAAGTCCTTATTAGCTGTTTAAATAGCCTTTCTTTCTGGAGACTTACATTTAAAATGTTTAATAGAGCCGAAGATTATATAAGCTTTCACAAAGTCTAGCCTAAAATTCGAAATGAAACATAAGATATCTCTAAAATGACCTCAAAATAATTAACATGGGGCAATTGACAAAAGCACGAAGGGTATCATTGTATAATTTACACAAACTTTAGATGGATGAAAAAGCGTTGAAGATTAGCAGAGATTAAAAATCGTGATGTAATATATACATATATATTATATTATTATATATATTATATATATATATATATATATATATATAATATATCTAATTATATATATATATATATGTATACCAGTATATAAAAATGTACTTCAATCCTGATTGAACTTGTGTTGTTAAAGTTTATTTTATTTTATTTTTTGTGATTGAAAGTAATTTATAATAGAAAATATATATAAATATATTAGTATTAAATATATTATTAATATTAAATTCCCAAGTTTATATTTATAAGAGAATGTGAAAAGGTTTTGGGCAATTAAAAGTAGTTTAATTTTCATAGAGCTCTTTAATTCTCCTTATATTGCCTTAATCAGTGGTTCCCAAACTTTTTCTGCTGGCCCCCCTTTGGTAGATTAGAAATTTTTGCGCCCCCCCCCCCAAAAAAAAAGAACACACATTTTGTTCTCAGAGTCCATTGCAGTTTATTTCACACATTGTAATTAATACAAACCTCAACCTTTTTTTTTGTTCTTTGTCCATTTTCTAGCAGTGTTATTTAGTCTACGGTATTTATATTTCATTCATTCGTTTTTCCCCGCCCCCCCTGCTATTGATCTGCGCCCCCCCCCCCCCCCCTAAAGGGCGCGCCTCCCACTTGGGAACACTGCCTTAATCGGTATATTTTCCACTCTTTGTACACAGCGTGATACCGACTACATAAAACGATAATACATGTTTTTTTCCTGAGTTCCAGCTTTTTCAGTATTCAAATATATGGCTTTAAATATGTTTGCTTCATGTTTTCAATAAAATGATTTTTTCTTAACGCTTGACATATATTCTAAAAAATGTCCTCTAACTTGCCTTTCTGTTTCAGACGTAGATATAAACATCCATTTCAATAAACTATAGACTTAGACAAGAGTTTATGACGTCTCCTGCATCAAATTTTATTTCTTTTTATGAGCTGATATTTTTTATCTTTACATATATTTGAAACTGAGGTATTTTGTCAATGCTATAATTCATGTCATTGTCCAGACATTCTGCCTTGCATTTTTAGTTTATATATAAAAATACACCTGCGTGACATTGAAAAAAAATCAATGATTCAAAAAATAAAAATAAATTAGGTGGGAATTCGGTAACAATACCAAAGAACCAGTTTATTAGGTGTGGCTGTCCAAGATCATTAAATTATTAAACCTCAGAAAAGTGTTTTTAAAGGCCCATAACCTACTTTCTGATATATATTTATATGGATATTAGGAAGAAATGGCCGAGGGAAATACGGTCTAGGAAGAAAAAGCCCAAGGAGAAATGACCCAATATAGAAAGGAAAATGATGAACCATGAAAAATGGTCATTTTCATTTAAAATCTCTGCGAAGAGTGGCAAAGTGATGCGTTGTATAGAACTAACGGAATTATAACAATACTTATTAGGAACCACCATTTTGAAAAACGGTTTAAAACCACAAAATTAAAAATGGATTGGAACAATATTCACTCAGGTTTGAAGCTTGCTTCACAGTCATAGTTATAAGCTTCATAGCGAGCTGGGACCGTCCGGAATGTCGTACTGGCAAAATATTCAATGCTGCTACGGCGTTCAGTTAAGATGACATACTGAAATTATACTTACCTTGAAACTATTGAATGATTTTACACGACAATCGGTATTTATAACTCATAAATATATTTAGAAATTTAATTCATCGTTAAACCTATTTGTATGAATATAAATTTAAGGTCATTAAAAAATGTGGATTACTGTTAATAATATTTAATCGATTTCACCCCTGGTTATAAGGCTCTGAATAAAAAAAAATCTTTCTCTCTCTTTCTCTCTCTCTCTCTCTCTCTCTCTCTCTCTCTATATATATATATATATATATATATATATAATATATATATAATATATATATTACTACCCGGTATTTTCCAGGAATGTCCACATTTTCCTTGGTACCTCAAACCTATCCATATAAAGGTTGATCATATATAACAATATATGAGTGCTTAGGAAATATAGAGAACATAACAAACAAATATACAGTTTGCATTTGTATTTACTTTTGACGGGAGGAACTATCTACTCAAAAGTATATCTTAGTAATCCAAAATATTAAACATAAAGTTTTGTTTAAAAATAACGCGCCATTACCAAGAAATCGTAGAAAACGTTTTTCGGCATAAATAAACAAATGGAAATCGAATTTTCTAGGCGTAACCAAACAGCATACCACCTTTAATCATCAACAGAAAGTTTTGTCTGAATCTAACGTCAATTTTAAGAAATCACAAAAGCATTGCATATAAATAAATATGACGAAAATGAATTTTACTACTATATACTCTCTTAATTTATATATATAATCAAACTTGTTGATTTATCGTTCATTTGTTGTCGTTTTGTCGTTCGCGAATGATGAACGACGAACGACAAAGTTTTTGACAAACGATAAGGAAAATTCTTTATCGTTCGTCGTTCGTTTTTGGCGCCAAAAAATACAAAGATTTGTAATTTTCATGGGATAAATTTCCTTTCTAAAATTTTCAGATGGCGACGACAAAGAACGATGGAAAATGACGAACGACAATTTAAAAATGAACGACGAACGATAACTTTTGGCAAACGACAAATGAACGACAATTTTGGCGAACGTCACAACGAATATATATTATATATCTATAAATAATATAAGATATATATATATATATATATATATTATATGCCATGAGTTATTAAAAGGAAATTTAGAGACCCTATTGATACAGTTTTTCATGATTTGAGATCTTCGAGGAGTCTCAAGGACCGCTTTAGAGTCAAATAAACGTCCATCATCACGCTTGAAGATAAAAAAAAATCTACTTCCGTACGTAAATATTAAAGCTCAGCCTAATCACGATTTCTTTCTTTAATTAAAGGATGAAAAAATGAGAAGACTTATTTAGAATGATGATTGATTTTTTGACGATTTTCTAGTTTGCGTGTTTAAAAGCTGTTAACAATATGTCAGGAAGGAAATATTTGCATTTTAAACAAAAATTAAGGTGATTTTATACAATTGTTACTTTAAAGGAAGAAAATAATGAAAAAAACGTCACGTAGAAAATATACAAATAATTAAGAAATGGAAATCGTACCAAAAATTGGCATGATTAATTGAGAAATAACGAATTCAGCATGTTAAATACTTGAAGGACGGATGAACGAATAATGAGTCTTCTCAGTTGGATCACTTTCGATATTCCCACATCTTAATATGTATATGTCAACTCTCTCTCATCTATTCAATCATATTATCTTCATTACAGATAAAATACTTATATGTACTCTTCCAGATACATACCTACTATTTAATCTCTATTTAATCAGTTAACAGAAAAATTAAATAAAATAAGAAAACGAATTTGCGTCAAACTTCAATTTTTATAATCATGCCTTCAATGAAGGAAACAATATGAAGTTGTTTGATGAGTTGATGTTTTAGTATATTGTCCACCTTCTCTGTTTCTCAAGAGACGATAAAAAGCTTCAAAAACCTGTGGTTAAGAATTGTAGGCAATCCAATCCAATCAATATAGAGAATGCCAGATTTTGAGCAACACTCTGGATGAGGAATCTTTAGAATGAACTTTTGAACTTGAAAACACAAACAAGGTCCCTTGAATCAACATTCCATATAGACTTAGTAAGTGAGAACAGCTCTTCCAGAAAAAGTAATGTTACTGCATTTGAAGTTTTTTTCATTATTTTCATTATATCTCTATGATGAGCTACATCATAGAGATATAAAGAGCCTATTCTCTTCAATTAGCAGAGAAACATCATTCAGCTGTATTCAGGACACAATGACGTATTTCTCGGAAGAATCCATCCTTCAATCATAGAGATATACAAATATAGAGAGCTGATTTCTTCAATAGCAGATTAAACAACGTTCAGCTGTATTATGTGTGTCCAATATAAACAAAGTAATTTGTACTACGTCATCGTAAGCTGATCATAGAGATAGAATCTCTCTCTCTGATCAGCTTACGATGACGTAGTATAAATGACTTTGTTATATTTGACACACAAATACAGATGAAGGGAATAAGCTCCCAATATCTTTTATCGATATACTTCCAATAGCAGAAAAACATCATTCAGCTGTATTCTGGACACAATGACGTATTTCTCTGAAGAATCCAATAAGCTCTTTATATCTTTATGTAGCTCATGTATACAGTTTTATAGGTCAATGACGCTAAGAAAAGACTGGATTAAATAGGAACTAAAGGTCGGAATTAGAAAGAAACGAGGTTTGATAAAGGAATAACTAATAATAAAGATGAATGTTAAAAATGGATTTAATTAAAAGACTTGAGAAATAGATAAAAAATATGGCAGTTCTTTTAAGCTCATCCATAAATATAGTTTTTTGCAGTAGAAAGCTTAGTTTCCTTTTTTGGTTCTACGTTTGTCATCATACATAATAATAACCCGCTCATTATTTACTGAGCAATAGGCGTTGCTATTATTAATAATATATTTTATTGGAGGAGTCTATTCCAAATATTTGTAAATGAAATGGATCCATTAAAAAGTACACTTTGGGGCTTAAAGGATTATAATCTTAGATTAAAGTTGATGTTGAGACCTCAAGAGCCATATAAAGTCCCAATGAGACTATTGGGATGCTAAGTTGAGTAAAGAGTTCATGTGGAGGTTTTGATGTCATAAATGAAAAAGCTTTCTTGCCCAAACTGGATACGACCATATATAAAGATTTAGAGAGCTTATTCCCTTCAATAGCAGAGAAACATCGTTCAGCAGTCGCCTTGCCCAAATAAACAAAGTAACTTATACTACATCATCGTAAGTTAATAATAGAATTGAAAGAGTTGTATATATTTGGCACAATGACGTATTTCTCTGAAGAATCCACTAAGCTCTCTATGTCTTTATATCTCTATGGATACGACATTTTCTCTTTTAAAAGGTTGCACAGATCTTCAAAATGTATAATTCGCTCATGAAGTTTTTTATTTATTGTGTAGAGTCATATTTTTAAACTTTAAAGACTCAAAGCAATGCATCAGGAATTCAATTTGAGCTGACAGATTATTTTATTTCTGTTTTTTTTAGCAATCTCACCTAACGATTCAATAGTACTTGGAAGAGTATAAGTATGGTCTAGGCTGTATTTTGTGTTCTTTTCCATTATAAATTGCATCTTTGTTTTCTTCGGGAATTTTTGTTTTTAAATTTCTTCCATTAGATATTTTATTCTTCAAATGTTTCGGGAAATTAAAAATTGAAGGGAGAGCACCATCAACCAGAATATATTTTAACCTTAATTGGCCTCTTCAAAAAGTGCATCGAGTAAATCCGTGACCATTTCGTCGACAGCGGGTTATCAACCTCTATCTTTTGGAAATCTGGAAGAACACAAAATATATTTTCCATTATACAAATTACAAAATATCCTTATATTTTCATAATTATGTTATGATATTCATATGACTTTATGAGGTATATTTCCTTTCAATGCACTAGAAGCCGATTAAGACCGATTATTATTATTTATATATGAATTATATTATAAATATAATAAAAATATAAACAGGATCTATGATATATGAATCAAAGCGGAGTGTCATGTCTGTTGCCTTCATAAGAATGCGTAAAAATTAGGAGGAGACAGGAATTGATCAACATGAAATTTAAAATACAGTCAATCATTTCCTTGATGCCATGATGATCGTTGTTATTGGAAGAGAATGAAGGCTTAGTATTTCATCCATTGTTTTAGGAGAAGAAAACAGAGAGGCAACAATGGAATGGTATCCATGAAAGCTAAAATTTTGATTGCGATGAATATAGGCCATTCACACATACTTACATACATTTGCAGCTTCTCTTCAATGCAAAAAAGTCCACTTTAGTTATATTTCCGGTTGTCGTGTAAGAAACTCAATTGTTTCTTTTGTTGGCTAGGGATACTACTTTATACTCGAAATGAAATAGAAAGAGAAAACAGCTGTCGAAAACATGGGGATATCTTTCTTGTATCTCTTTTATTATAGTATCAAATTAATCACAAACCTCTCCCTTTTTCTATTATTAATAAGCTGTTGCTCTTATTATTTTTGCGTTATCATAAGCAGCTTGGGTTTTTCTCTTACGTAAAGGAACCCTGATATGAAGAATAGAAGAAATCAAGCTGTTTATGATAACACAAAAATAATAATAGCAACAGCTTTTGGTTTATTTCCTTAAAAAAATTATTAGTCATTTAAAAAAGGGACAGGTTAGATCAGACATGGGCAAACTCAGGCCCGCAGGCCGTATACGGCCGTTAGAAAAACTCAATCCGGCCCGCTGAGCTTGTTCAGTAAATAAAATAATATTGCTTCATAAACCATTCATTACGTCTTGTCCATAAAATACCGTGTTTCACCAATAGGTAGCTCGCTGACATTTAGGCCGCGCCTTACTCTTTATTTCTTTTTTCTCATTGCCATTTGAGCCCTTCTGTAAAAAAAATGAGCGGACCAAAGAAAGGAAAGTGGGCAATCATTGTACTACTATGGCCCCTTATTTTTTTTTCTCCACGGTAAGATCTTTATTCAGCTTGAATGTATATATAAAAACAATAAACATGAAACTGAATATAAAATAGGAGATTGTGTTAAAAATACATTTTAGTTTAAATTATTTTCCTACTAAAAGATCTAAATATCTATAAACAATAATACAATAAAAAGTGATCAATTCAAGAGAAACATAAAAAAACAATAATCATGATAAATAGAAATGATTTAAGCTAAAAAAAAGGATAAAAAAAACAGTCCTAAGCTTCGACGGTGAGTTTGTTGTGAAGTTTTAAAATCCTATTCAACGCTTGGAGATGTCGGACAGAGTTCGAAGGGAAATAGCGTATTATCTAAATGCATATGTCCAGGAATCATCACGGGCATACGCACGGCTATCGAGCTCCCCCTTATTCAAATTTTATAACCCATAGTGGCACGCAAGTCAAAAAATTTGCCCATTCCTGGGTTAATCCTCTCGTCCACGAACCCTGTGGAATAAGTAGTAACTCCTGACACAGAAGAGAACTCCGTATCAAAGTTCCTCCAACAGAATAGAAGAAATAGAGCTGTTATATATGATGCAATAATAATAACATCAACAGATTATTAATAATAGAAAAAAGGAAGAGGTTTGTGATTAATTTGATACTATAATCAGAGAGATGCCAGAGAGATACAAGAAAGATGTCTTTATGTTTTTAATCGATAGCATCTTTTTCTCTTTCCATGTCATGTCGGGTATAAAGTAATCCCTTGCCATTGTTGTTTGTTTGAGGATCCCAAAGTAAGAATTGAGGTCTTTGATATAGACGGAATTGAATGTACGATCTTAACCAGGTACTGACATTCTCTGTTAAATTTACATATATGAACTCTGTAGTAAGAAGGCTCAATTTTGGCATTGTGAATCTGATGATGACGTTAGATCCTCAATTGCCATTGCCTCACCACACGTCATTGGTCTAGACCAGTGGTGCCATGGTGGCAGCCCGCGGGCCGGAACCGGCCCGAATGGACATCTCATTTGGCCCGTTACGTTAGTGGTTGAGAATTGTTTTTATAAATAAATAATATTATGATACAATATCAACAAATTTAAATCTACTTTGTTTAGTGTTTAGTGTTGCAAGGCCAAAAATGTACCGGTAATTTGGCCCCCCGAGGTCCCACTTGAAAACAGTCCGGCCCCCTGACCGATTTCACCCTGGCATCCCTGGTCTAGACCCATGCACTATACACACAAAACCCTTTAACCATGTTATTTATGTACTCATCTTGGAAAACCAAAGAGGTAAACAATGTGCTAATTTCAAAGAATAGCTAGAATTTACTTTAGATTTCGAGGATGTTGGCTGAAGCATTTTATTTATAGACAAAAAAATAACTCTAAGTCAATCTGTCCTCGCCTGGTTTGACACAACACAATATAATTCTTAGATTCTTGAACCAATTTTTTTTCAAGTGAGCCTTAAACACCGATCTATATATAACCTATAAAATATTATATATGTCGATGACCTTAACCCAATGACGATTGACAGGGGACTTTGGAGCTTATTTTAGCTTCCTATAAAAACCCTATTGGGTCGTATGACGTAATCATTTTCTCCGCTACGCTCGTCAAAGAACAATATGCATTCTTAGCAACGATTTTTGACGTGATTGACTGATATTATGATTTATCAATTTTTTTGGCATTGTTTAAAAATAAATCAATGGTAGTTTCCACTCATAATTAATTGGTAAGTTACTGTACGATATCTATTGTATCAAAATTACTAAATTGTCAACACAGGATAACCGAACTATTGAATAGGATCAAGCATGACTATGGCATCACGGACAAACTTAAACCAAGGACTTCCAAGTGCATTATTTTAATCTTGAATTCCTAAATATTTGATAAATATGTAATTATAAGTCAATGTACTAAATATAATTTTAATTAGAAGAATTGTTTATATATATATAG
>CP045900.1:9082129-9126045 GCA_013387185.1 Caligus rogercresseyi
TTGATGGTAAACAAAGAGTCATTTGGGAATAAAAAGAGGATTCTACACTTAATGTCTAATTATGTTTTCTTCAATGACTCACACTTGTTTTTCTTCTCTCTTTTTCTACTATTCCTTAGCCTTGATATTAGACCACTTTGACAATGATTGATTATAAGCATTCCTTCCTTCTTTTTTAGTTTCATCAACTTTCATAACATTCGTTTTAAAATAAAAGAGGAACTAAGATGGCTACTGTCATTGCATACTCGAGCATTGCTTTTTTTTTGCATCCATTTCTTAGGTGGTCGGTGGCTACATCAACTATTGAATATTCAATGAAACGTATCTCTTCAGTTCGAAAGGGAATTAATATTAAAATAGAAAACACGTTACATGTCGGCATATGTGAATGTAAGACACGACGTATCAAATCTATGATAATTTCACACATAAGCTGCACAAGATAACAAGTCAGCCAATTTAGTAAAAAGGTATTACTTTTTTTTCCTCATATAGTGATAATGGCTTCTTAATTGTTTCGTTTTCTACATTTTTTTCAAGGGGCAAACACTAACGCCTCTATCTATATGGTAATCTTTTATCACCCAACAACAAGCTTAGCTTTTTGGGAGATCTCCATCACGTGATCTTCCATACTGGTTCACGAATTATTATTATTATACACAAACTTGTAAACATGTCAAACAAGTCATGATTTTCATAAGTATTTTCATGATTTTCTATGCTGTATATATGTAGTACTACATATAAAATCTTTGTTCAAGCAATCAAGAATGAAGAGGCCTTGGTGCGTTACAAATGCAAGGGATTTTTCCTTATATAAGGCTTCTTTATCTGATCCATTGTCACATTTGTCGTGTTTCCAAGATCCTTTAACGTAAATAGATTTCCTATCTATAAAAGTTGAAATGCCTGACTGGGCCAAGATATATATGGAAATACTGAGACTCTTTTTTTTAGAACGTGATGCGATGAAGGAAAAGAGTGTGATAATTACAAAATATAAAAATTATATCATCTCCCAATCTTCAACAATTTATCATATTTTTAAGGCTTTCAAATATTTTCTTGCTTCGTCATTGATAACACAGTTTTCTTTCTTTTTCTATATTCTGAGAATAATGATCCAGTTATCGACAGAGCAAACATATAAGCCTTATTTTCCTCCTCTGAGCATAAACAGTTACTTTATTCATTAATAATAAATAGGTGGAAAAGGGATTTGTAAGTGATAAGGATCGAGGCCCAATAGAGACCAAATTGTATTTTTAAAGATGAACGATTTTTCTCCCTCAAATGGTGTTTCTCAACGGTTTTGCAAATAGTGATACGTTTTTATAAATTCCAACTGTTTTATTATGTTCAATGTCATTTCTTTTAACCAACCACATTTAGAAAACACCACCTTGTCCCCAAACTACATAAAGTACTTTAAAACATTTTGGTACAGCTTTTTTACACATCTGGGAATATTCTATGTATTTAATATATTTTTCAAAATGGCGTCTTCTTTTTTATAAATATTGAAATTGGAATAAGTAATTGGAATTAATGACATCTTAATAAAATAATGAACCTCTCAGTATATTGAGAGGAATTTACAGGAATAATGTGTCTCCCTACACACATATATCTATTATATATATATTAGACTTGTTCAAATTTAACACTTTTCTTTAAAAACATTCAATAGATGATTTTCTGGTTCTCAAAGGCATAAATAATCGACAGGAAAATATTTTTTAATTTGGACCGCCGGAATTCCTGCCGCATGGGCCATTAGGCGGCGCCAATGACAATTAGTTTTTTATGATGTTTAGTATCCAAATGAGATTTGAAGAAAAATTTATTTTGCAAAACGGGTATGACAAACCAACATTTTATATAAAGATAACTTTGTTTTTTTAAATTTCAAGTTTATTTTGTAACCAACTGCTACATAGAAACTTATGTGTTAAGAGAGCTTTGCAGTACGTCGTATTACATATATTTCAACATTGGAAAGGAAGGAAAAATAATTTTTAACATCAAAATTTTATCTATTTTTTAAATAATTGTTAATTATATAAAAATATGCTATAATATTTATGGTACCCGCCAATATGTGCAGTCTAAATTACTTACTTTTTTTCATATAAACAAGAAAACTTAAGAAACTGATTCAATAGAAGAGATGCATATTTTAGATGCATAGAGTGGTATGTTAATATGTAACGTGCCCTGCAGTTACTATTTTTGGTTTCTTACATTGACATTATTGGATGTATTTTTATATTTAATTTTAAGAAATAAAATAGACTAATTGATCGGCAAATTTTATTTTCAATTTATACATAAGTTCAAAATAACACATACAAATGCAATGTAAAAATATTTCAATGAATACTAATTTATTTATTAGATGGTCTGATTTTCATACATCATATATACCTTGGTCATTGATTCGTTCTAGATTTCCTAAGATTGTTGAATTTTTCGCCTGTTGTATTTGACAACTTGTAATAATGATATATCGGCTCTTCATCCTTTGTTATCTTTGTAACGAAGTCACTTATAATTTTACTCCTCTTTCAGTTGCATCATTTGGTCACTTTTACTGATTTTAAAAATTCTAACACTTTTAGGTATGAGGAGTAATATTTCCAGTATCGGCAGGACTTGTGTGCCGATCACAGTTTACTAACAAAGCACCAAATAAAAAGTGCGATTCAGATCCGATAATGTCAAAGAAGGTTGTTTGTCTACCTATCACTGGGTTTCCTATTCTGTCACTCTCAGGCTTCTCTGTTTTTGATAACTTTACTGCGACCTTTTCTTTAGCGGTCTTGGTTATACTTTCGGGAGCCTAAACAATATAATATACTACTTTTTCTGGGTGAGGTACAACGGTGGTTCTTTAGCTTATTGAGAAGAGAAGTTGCTACTTCACTGTCTTGACAGAAATATTGAAGCATGTTTTTGAAAAGATGAAGATCGTTTATTGGATCATCAGCTGTTGACTTAGAGGTTATCCAGTATCTATGTAAACAAGGCCAAAACTTTGTTTAATCACTTTAGCTTGGAAGTATTGTAGTTGGAATACTGCATTTTTGCAGAAAAATCTACATCTTCATAAAGTATATATTCCTGCCATCCATTGTGCTTGTTGAACAGTGCCTGGCTTGGTCCAATGGATGTCTCGAGGAGGTTTTGTCTCAAACAGTATAAGAACACAAGTCGGCCCTTCTCTATAATTAGCTCTAGGACTGGTCTTATCTAGGATTTTTTTTTCAATTGCAGTTGTATTTGCGTTTATTTCCTTCCGTTCTCGCTCCACTTCGTCTGTAGTTTTTGGGGTTTCTTTTATCCAAAGTAATCATTATCCTTCACGTAGCTCAAAATATCGTTGTTTGACTTTTAAGTTGCTAAAGAGTATCACATACTCCTCCAATTATAATTTTGAAATGTGATGGTGACAAGCAAAATAAAACCTCTTTTTCCCAAGTTTTTTTCCTCAATTAATGTTGCCGAACCTTTTTTGCTTTCCTTTGTTGAGTATGTCTAAAGAGTAAGTAATTTATACTGCGCATATTGGTGGGTACCATATATTATTGTAGCGCATTTTTATAAAATTAATGATTTATTTTAGAAAAAAGTAAAATTTTGGTTTAAAATAATTTTCCTTCCTTTCTGATATATGTAATACGACGTATATGCATAAGCTCTCTTAAAACATACGTTTCTATGTATGTATCGGTTACAAAATAACTTGAAATTTTAAAAAACAAGTTCATCTTTTATATAAAATATGTTTTGGTTTGTCATACCCGTTTTTGTATAATAAATTTTTTCTCTTAATTTCATTGGACTACTATATCATCATTAAACTTAATTATCATTGGCGCCGCCCTAAATGGCCAATGCGGCAGCATTCCGGCGGCCCAAATTTAAAAATATTTTTCCTGTCGATTATTTATGCCTTGGAGAACCAGAAATTCATCTATTTGAATGTTTTTGAAGAAAAGTGATAAATTTGAACAAGTCTATATATATATATATATACGACATTTTTTTAGAAATAATTTTCTTTATAAAAAATTCTCGAAAGAAAAGTAACAACGTTTTTTTAGAAAATAATTTCCTTTTTTTATATTTTTTTTTTATTCGTTTAAAAGAATGTCGACACTTTTCAGTATGTGTAACGAACGAAAATATTACAGTCCCAGCTGGTGTTTTTATACACCAGGCCGGGCCGGTACACTCAAAAACAGCGGGACCCGGCCAGGTAGCCGGTCATTTCCTGAATATATATAATATATATATAATTGTGTGTCTTTTTTTACATGATTAGCAATAAAAATGATAAAATGTTCTAAGAAAAAATAGTTTATCTGATCAATAAGATATTTTATTGAAATAATAAGTCAATATTTCTTATTTAATATTTAATATTTCGATAGTAAATCATACAGAACATAAAAAAGTTATATTTATAAGGGATATAAATATCTATTATAAAATAAATATAAATAAGGCATATATAACTCAGAGAGTGTGTACCTCCGCCGATCCCAACAACATTCCTATTCAAACATTCTCCTTTCACACGCCCGATTTTTATCTCTAATCATTGTTTCCTCTCTGTTAGCTCATTTTGCATACAAAAGCACTCAGAGATGGGAAGACGGAAGAAGTTTAAGCTACGTCACTGGGTTAACATAGTCCTGACTGATATATGAACAATAATACGTCAATGAATATTTTTTTAGCGTTTGTTCTTTCCTACTCCTGAATAGAGACCCCATTTCCTTATTATTATTATTATTTTGCTCATTTTGCATTTAAAAAAGCACTTAGAGATGCCAAAATTTAATCACTTGTTCTTTTGGCATTTCCAACAACTCCACAAAGTTTCATCGAATCCGTCAGTACTTTTTGAGTTATTCTGCTGACAAACCAACAAACCAACAAACCAACAAACGCCAGTGAAAACAATACCTCCTTCGGCGGAGGTAATAATTATAAATGAACGTCTATGAATTTAAGTTATGTCATTAATGCCTATTTATTTATCCCGAATTGATCTCTCTGATCTCAGTCTATACAAAGCTCATAAAGGTACAAACATTACTTGATCTCTTTTTCAAACAAGTTATCCGATTTACTTTTTGCTAATGGAAGGCCGTTGAAATTATTCGTCCTCTATATCATTGTTCAAAACGTAGCCTCCTGTCCATCATATTTCAAAATGCCGATAAAAGTGAGCTTGAATAAGGCTTTATTTGCTCAGTTAATCATTACTTTCAATATTATTAAGTGTCTTTTGTACAATAACAAAACACAAAATTATGATTTATAAACAATACGTCAAAAACAATATCATACCCAAGTTTATTGAAATTCAAGTATCTCCATATTTGCAAACTTTACCCTGTTGATGATAACGTCATTAAAACCACGGGCATTTGTCAAGAATAACATGCAAAACTTAAAAGTAAATTTATCCGTATATATGTATATAATTAGGGGGTATTATAGAAAACTAATATAAGATATCAAAATAACCCTCCGCGAAAGTTGCGTCATAAGAAACTAATGATCGTAGAAAAATGGATTTTGGTTTGACCCCCCCCACCCCAAATTGCGTTCAAAGTTTCGTTATGAACCAAACTTTTTTTTGTTATTACTTATTTTGAAAAAAAAATAGTTTTACTAAATTTAGTTTGATCAATTTATGCCTTTGTTATTTTTGCAAATTTTCGTCAAATATATTTAGTGCCAATAAATAACATAAGTGCTGACGCACCAACCATTTTTTAAATAACAGCTCTTTCTAGGTTCTTTTATAATTTCAAGAAGGAAAAGAAAAGAGGGTATCATGTTGATGTTTTTAAGTTATTTTTTAAATACGTTTGCTTTTTACATCTTAATTTTCATAAAGTAACTCCCTCACATGGTTGAGAATAAAATCTATGACGTTGATTATATCTATAAATTTTGGCATGTTTTTAAAACACTACCTTTTTTCTTTTTCCTTAGAGATCTTTGGTTTGATTGAAGACCAATCTCGTTAGAGTAAAGATACTAGTTCCTTATCCTTCTCCCCTATTATATACTATAATATATTAAAAAAAGAAATGGCTTACACACCAAACCACAAATACACACACACACACACACCATATATAATATATATATATATATATATATATATATATATATAGTATATATCTCCCTGGCCTCTAATTAGATTTAAAAAACAAATGAAACTCTACTAAATGTATTTTGACAGAGCTTAGACGATCAATCCATATTCGACAGCTCGGTCAATCGCTACCACCTGCAATAGGTTTCCCCAGCAAAACTCTATTGTTTGATAAAATTTAAATTTATATTCGAGATTTCATTAGGCCTGTACTAAAGGTGTTAAATTTCTAATACCGATAACTTATGACTTTGATAAAGCTGCAGAATATCGCTAACCGATTGCATAACTTTATTGCCTTACGAAACCTGTATAACATATGCAACGTTCTTAAGTTTTTAAATAATATTGCTCTACTATATACTTCATTTGCGGTCAAATATTTTTACACATAAAAACATTGAATAATGCTAAGGGATAACATCAAAATTATGATTGTTTCCTTTTTGGATTTGAGCACAATTATGTTAAAACCGAAGATGCGGCATTTAGTCGACAGATCGCATAAAGTCCAGGTCTGTTTAGTTTATGTACATATATTAGTACCATTTCTAAGTAGGGATTATTGGTGCGACATTCATTTCATGATTATTTATTTTATTGAAAATGGAGATTTGCAACAAAATGTACCCATATTGCTAAACAAAAGAATGGGTATATAGCTCAACCCATATTGGTTGAATCATTTTAAAGCTATAAAATGCTTAATTGTATCACAATATAAGTACAATCATCAGCATTGAAATAAAAAAATTGCACACTTTTAAAGGAAAAGTATTCATCATACTTCTTTAAGCCTTAAATATCACGACTCTTTAACCTCTATTGATATTCCATATTAAGGATATGTTGTTGATTACGTAAAACATATCTTTGTTTATGTTAATAAAAAGTAGATTAATGACTACTACCTCCTTCAAACAAATTTAATCTAAGCTTCTGAGAAGAAGCCTAAAAGAAATAGATGCCCAAAGGCCGAAAAAGCAAACATAATCAGTGTGTGTGTGAAGAAAAAGACTCCAAGAACTTTCACACGATGTAGTTGCATAGAAATCTTTCTCATGGGAGCATGCTATTCATCCTCCATGAACTGCTTCAAGGACACGGACTGTCACTTTTACGAAAATTGTGGCCACCTAGGGAGGGGCCTTGCCCTGGTGGGACCTGTGAAATAGCCCCCTGGTTACATCTGTTATTATTGGTCGGTCATCGGGTCTCTTATGGGAATACTTTTCTGCTTTCGATGCAAGGTAAAAAGGGTTCTGGAGACTAAAAACAAATAATTAGTATTGTAATATTTGCATTTTAACATCTTAATATAAGGCCACGACTCTAAAAGACCCCAAATGATCTGTAGACAACAAATTGTGTACTGTAGAATGTATAGACCACAGTGTTTGTGGATTGAAGAAAAATCCCGTCTGAGTTAAGCTTCGATGAAGGTTCATGGCTCATCCCGTGTAATAAATCTTGGTCCTTATTACACCAGCCCTTAAAATTATACTATCGGGCAACCTCTGGTAAAAAGTACCTTTAATCAAATAAATGGCAATACTTTGTTTCTTTTCAGTAATGTTTGTCACTTTTAAAACATCACCTAAAACATTATCAACTTATGGCCAAACATCAATTAAAATTTAATAGCGCCTAAAAGTCATACAAAGTAGAGGTCCACTGATGGTTAATTTTAATGGCCGAATTATAACTGATAGATGGCTTTCTAAAATATATTTAATAAATTACTCTAAATTTTATTTAAAAAAACTTTTGTCATTTTTGGCAACAAAAATGAACGTTCGTCATGCTCACCATGTTTGAAGAAACAGCGCTTTCTTTGCATACTATGGCCCCAAAAAAGATAAAGAAGCCTATTTTCTCTATAATAACATACACTTAAAGTTTTGAACTGTATTAAAAAATATTGTTTTAGTACATAAATCTTCAAAAAATGAAAAATATGTAGCTAGTGGCAACTATCGGAGTAAACATTTGCCAATACCGATAAATGAGCTATCTGCGTCGATTAACCAACAAACCAAAATATTGGTTAACCTATAAATCAAAGTAAAGTAAATAAAACAAAAGTCTATTTATTACATCTTACAATCGAGCACAATTTTCATTGAAAGATTTTTTAAAGTCTATATAATAATATTTAGAACATCCTATCGTTGATTATATAAGTAAATATACATTTTTAAATATATTACCAATGCCCAAATATTTTACCTATCTTCTGTTCACATAGCATTGCTTCATTATTAGCTCCATGTACCTATGTATGCATCATATTAACTTAAGGTCAGAACATAGAGATATAAAGATATAGAAACTGATTCCCTCAATAGCAGAGAAACATCATCGTTGTATATCTTGTGTCCAATATAAACAAAGTAATTGATACTACGTCATCGTAAGCTGATCATAGAGATAGATTATATATCTATGATCAGCTTACGATGACGTAGTATTAATTACTTTGTTTATATTGGGCACAAAAGTACAGATGAAGGGAATAAGCTCTCTATATCTTTTATCTCTATGGTCAGAAGTCAAATATATTTTTGTTGTATTTTCTCTGAGGTTCATGTTTATCTATATTAAGGCCAGTTTGCATTTAATCAGTATTCAATGAAAGAACTGAACAACTTCGGATTTCGTCGCAGGATGATTAAGCCAAAACAATACTTTACTGTATCCCCCTTTCTTTTACCTCCATATAACTTCGATTTTTGTACAATTTATTGATCAATAAATTAATTAATACTTTGTAATATACTATCATATATTTCTTTTTGCTTTCCTCACAGTTCTGTCTCTTTCACAAACTCTACTGCGACGAGGAAAAACGGAATTTATTTCCCATCATGGGAAACCGAAATTCCCTCGTATCAGACCCAAGGATGAGCTCTACATTTCAGGACATCGTCCTCGCAAGAAGTATGTCTCAACAAGAGGCGTGACAAAAACACTCATTTGAATACTATCAAATTTAAGTGATAATTGAATGTGCAGTTTATTTATTTAAATTCCCTGAACTTGATTAAGATATAGGTATGTGTACTGATAAAATAGGACATTGGCTTAAACAATATTTTTTACAACTTTTGATTGATTTTACTAACTATATATATAACATAAGCAACAAATGACACTTGTATAATAACAAATAAAGATAATAAATACCCATGGATTTTTCTCACCGTTACTCTTAGTTCTTAACCTTGCAATAAATATAGGCCAAATTCAATGAAGTATTATCTTGGACTACAAAATACTATAAGAGGTAGAACCTCTGTCATTCTAAAACCCATTTATTTATCCCTCTTAAAGATCTTTACAATAAAAAAAATACATTGCGAACGTGATTACGATTAATTACATTATCATATAGATAGTTAGAATAAAGATGTATTAACATACAAGTTTAATACATGACCTTAATGTCACTTTTTGCTTGCTGATGGCTTTTAATGACGTCACGCTGTGTCATCTATCTGTCATCAAAAACCTATTTTTATGTTACAAAACAATGGATTTTTGACAAATGAAAATAATAAAAATAAGATTACTGATGCTTCACTATCAAATACAACATGTTATTAACATAATTTCTATATACCCCGATTAATATTACGTAAAGTATATGAATGCAAATAATAGTTTAGATTACTCTTCCTAATAAAACCAAAAACTAGCAATAATCAAAAGTAAGACTCAATTATTAAAATAACAAAGGGATTCCATTAATTACTTCTTTGCCTTCCTGAGTTATAATTGAAATAACAACAAGTGGCTCAAGGGGCTGTGTGCTGATGGGGATGGGCTAAGATCAGGCAACTGGTCTGTGGTTGTGATGCACTGTTTATTGCTCAGATTTACAAACCCTGATCCCTACAGACGTTTATCCTTTGAATCTGACTGATGATGTCAGTGGTCCACCAGTCATAGCCTAACAGGACTACCACCCAACCAGGCTAGAACCCCCCGACAATCACCCCCCTGGGATTTTATCTCACAATCCAAAAAGATTGAGTTTAACTACGTCAAATCGGAAAAAATTATATTTATATCTTATTTCCTTTTTCTACAAATTTAAAAAATATATTAATGAGCAAGGGGAATTTTACTTTATTGTGTTTATAATGCTTACCACCTAATCATCTCAAGCTTAGGAATATCAATGTCATTGTAATCAAAACCTAGATATTGCGCAAATGCAATGATATAGATTACATGTTAAGTAAAACATATATGTACTTACATTGAATTCACTCTACATATTATAAAAAGATACAAACAGCTTTTAAATGGACTTTTCAACTCAAGAAAGCATGTTATCATTGAGAAAGCAAATCAAAGAACAATTATATATATATATATATATATTAATTTTGGCTTCCCAATCATATTCTGCCACGCCGAATAGACCATCTTGATACAGCTCCAAAATAGACATAGCAATTTAACCTTATTATACTTAGAGCGAGGACTCAGGCAAGGAGATCACTTAAGCTGCTGCTGTAGCAATCGGAGGAGCCGAATCTATACAGCTGATTATGGATGAGACCCTCAAAGGAGTCCAATGAACGACTCAAAATATACAAATATTTTCTTCCCAAATGGCAAAATGGTTACATTGAGTGAAGACGCCATATAATGCGATTTTAAGGAATCAAGATGCATAATAACGAAACAAAGACACAGATACATAACAGTTTGAATGTTATTTCATACCTTTTTAAGATTGTATAACTATTTATTTATTGGATAACTTCTTCGAAAAAATAAATATTCTTTAAACAATTAATAAATCTCTATATTGCATGAACGCCCATATTATTTACACGAATGAATCGTTGAAAATTTGCAATGTCCTGAAATAAAAAAAAATGATTAAATAATATTTTTTAAGAAATTCAAGGTAAAAACTTACTACTCTCGAGAGACAGTTCCATGACTGAAGACCTCGAATCGTTTTCAAGTTCGGAAGGGCCTCAATCAAGCTGTAGAGGGATCCTAGGCGGAATTGAATGGGGTCATGGACAATGAGGTCTTCTAGGTTCTTCAGAACCTTATCATCATTCGTGATGGCGTTAAGAAGTAATTTGTCTGAAAGGAGTTGCCTTCCCACTTCCAGCTTCTGGAGACTTTGCAGTTGTAGAAGGGAGAGTAAGAAACTTGAGGTATATCTCCAGAGATGGATAAAATCTGCAAGGACAATTTTGTTAACTGAATCAATCCTTAATGCTTATTTTTATTCATGAAAACGGAGCACAAAATAGATATCTCTGGAGTATGCATTAAATTAAAGGAACGCCAACCAGAAGGCTTAAAATTTAAGCCTTCCGCTTATAATTAATCATCCAGATCAAGCCTCAGAAACATTTATGCAATAACTCTCAATATATAGAATATTTACAACGATTTGTAAGATTTCAAGACTTAAAACCTAAAGCAAAGTTTTAAGTTTTACTCTCAATGTTAACTTCAATATAAGAAAAAGGAGAAAGGAAAGGAATTGGAATCTAATCGAGTCGATTTTATGTTCTAATTGATTTTTAATTCATTTATATACTCTTCATTACGTTATGTATCGATCAATATTCGATATATAAATCGATACCCTAAATATATGTTCCAATATGATATAAGAAAATAATGGTTAAAATTGAATGGGATGTAACACAGGAAAATGCTAAAAAGGAGAAATTTGACATAATATATTTCCATTAACTGCTTTAGATTATAACAAGTTATATCTACAACAATCTATTATACATTTATAATATATACAATTACTCTAATCAATTATTTAATTCAGAAATTAAAATCAAACCTTTAATTTGGCCTCCCAAATCCTTTTGAAATAGTAATAGCTTTGAATGCCTACATAACTTTTTCTTTAAATAATGAATCACGTTCAAAATTAAATAAATGAAAATTATTGAAGTACATTATTACTGTACCTTAATAAATACACACTTCAGGACATATAATATGGCTTAAATTATCTCAGCCTTTCAATTTTTCAATGCAGAACAACATATTACGACTCATAATAATCCAGATCCATTCGTAATGCCCCATTAATGTTTTCCCTCAAGACCTGGTATTTTTTCAAATGAAGATATGCATAACTTTATATTTCTTGTTGCCTATTTCGCTCGATAAAATTATTTCCATGTGGATATAAATAAGCAATGTAGCACTGAAAACGTTTTGGTGAATAAAATTAGCATGGCGAATATAAATTCATCACCACTAAAAGACAACTACTCTCTGAGCCCTCAAAATTATCCATTGAGAATTTTGTCCAAATGTAGTTAGTCGTTTAGGGGAATCAGAGAAACGAACGACCAGACGAACGAACGCACAGAATTATTATTTGATTAGTAAAGATACGTCTTCAAGTTATTATTAATTTATTTCCTTCAAGCTCAGTGGTTTTAATATAATCAATTTGTTTGATCATTTTTTTAATCACTTATTTTAGACACTTGGACAATATATAGCATCGAATAAGAATTTCTATGTTTCTCTACAAAAGACACTGGCTTCGGCCCATCAAATATCCTATAGGTTGTTGCTTTAGTAAAAGATAAGGATTACTTCTAAGAGAAAATAGTCAATAGCATATTTTAAACTGAACGCGAAATTGAATGAAAGCCAATATATCTTTTAGTTACCTTTAGAGAGTCAGATTCGAAGGATATATAGGACTCAATCTGTCCGAATCCCTGGCAGTCTATTAGCGCTAAGCTCTCCAAACAGCTGCAATGAGTTAGTATCCCCTGAAGAAATCTTTCCTCCAAGTTCCGTGACTTAACCAAGGCCAGTCCTGACAAATTCCGTCCTATGGAGGACTTAAGCGTAGGCTCCATAGCACTCAAGCTGAGGCTTCCACCAATGATTTGCAGCACTTCTACGTTTCTGTAATCTGAAAGTTTGTATAGAATATTCATACATATAAAGGATATGTTTACCAATCAAAAGTTTTAAAGATTTAAGACTCTCTTTAAATCCCAATAACATTCATATTTTTATAATCAAGTTTTATTTTTTGTTAAAAAAGTGTTATGATTTTTTGCCTGTATGGTTAGATGGATCACTGAGAATATGATTAAGTAATATAGCATTAAAATGTGTCCATCGAACATAGGACACTCTTTTCATTAAGGGCTCCATTTGTAATTATTTAATATAACGATGACGTCAGAGTAAGAAGGAAACGTTTTTGTGAGGAGCTAAGCTTTAAAAAATATTCTTGAACAGAGTCCAAAGGGACTTTTAAAATCGTAAAAGTCCTTCCATAATTAACATGGGAACGTAAGTCAATGAAGAGTGTTTGGTTGACGTCAACATCGACGGGAATGCTATTCTAGTTTAAAGACAGCTAGGAATTGCAACAATGATTTTCTTGTTAGATAAATAAAGCATAACGCAAAAAACAAACACTTAGTAAAATCGACTTTACTTGGAAGATGTGAAAGATTCGTATGATGATTGCTATCAAAAATAATCTTCTTGGCCTCCGGACACCACTTATGCAGCTGATGAGCGTTCTCCGCCATAAATAACTCTTTGAGGATAAAAGGAGAGCTGAACTTGTTGACAGAGATAAAGTTTAGGAACTCTCCACTGTCAAAATACTCGAGAGTAGAATAGAGTCCCGTAAGAACAGCAATTTTCCCCGATGGACTTAGGCCCGTCTTGAAAGCAGAGAGCTTGCGTAGTCTTCTAAAGGATCGAAGGAATTTGACAGAGTAGTCCGACACATATTTGGAAAAGTTAAAGTTCAAGGCGAGTAGGCTTTGATGACAGTTTTCAGAGAGAGACATTATAATTAAATCCGAGCAGTCGTGCAAGACGGTGAGACTTGTAAGATGATGCAGCATGGATAGGCCTTTGAGGTAGACGTTGTGATAAATAACGGAGGAATCCGATTGGCCCTCTGATCCAGGTCCTAAGTCAAGTGATCTGAAAATAATAATAATAAAATCCTAAATCCTAAGTACTGTTTTTGCTTGAATAATTTATGTATATTGCTTTCCTTAGACCACTGAATTGACCCAGGGAAGCCAGTAGATTGCTTCGAAGGCTCTCTTCTATAGACCATATATTTAGTTCTCGTAGGATGGAACTACAATGAGTCCAGTAAATTCTCGAATGCAGAAAATCTCTTTGGAATAGTTTGAAAATTCATTGGCGGATGGATTGGAGAACCTTTTCCGGCGTTGAATGGAGGCTTCAATCCCTTTGAGAATCTAAAACCGATAGAAAAAAATACCTAATGAGATATATGAGCTATTTATTTATTTACGTCCAAGTGAGAAGGCCAATTATGGCTTCAAGATTACAGATAAAATCAATTTAGGAAAATAAAGCACAGCACCAAGGTGTTTTAACAAACAGTTCCACTAAATTTTGAGTGCGCTCCACAATTGTAGACTCAATGATATCCTACTCAAGAACATGCTATAATAAAGATAAAAACCGTTTATTCACATAAAAATTGAAACCATTCAAGATATGTAATATTGTATATCTTCCACAAATTGTTAACATAGACTGAACGTGATTGGTTGAAAGAAGAAAAGAGAGAAACATGTTTTTTTCATAGCCAAAGAAATATTCATTTTTATTATTTTATTTTTAAAATGCAGCAAAGTGCAAATGCAAGAACTATTTGTTAAAATCTGTGCCATAATTGATAATTTATCATTCCTTATTTTCGGGCACATGTGCTATGTGATGATCAATATTTTTTAAGACTTATAAAAAACGATAGAACGTTTGACCAATAATTATAATTTATCGCTTATTCATATATGTGATGGAAGGGAACTATTGAAGCTGATTCTACAGTTGACATGTACAAAAAAAGCGAATAGATCAAAATATTCAAAGGCTTTCACAAAATGTAAGCCAAAGTTAATAACATGTGATGTACATTTAATTGCTTTCTTTTACTTTGAAGGGTTACAAATATACATACACAATTTGAAAATGTTTTTGGTACTAAAAATAGTTTTATCTTATTCATAGATCTACTCGATAATAGAAACTTCACTTTAATCAAGGGCCACAGCTTACCGTCTATTGCTTTTCAAAATTCAACCATGAGCCACAATAAAGAAAGAAGTGTAACCCTTGGACAATGACCTAAGCATAAATGTGAACTTTCGTACAAAAAAAATACCCCTGAATGATAGATTGGCCTCAATAAAACAACAAATTCCATATTTTGCATCATTGATGCATAATAAATCAAAGAAACAGTATAAAAACTTCATTAGTTCTTTATAATGAGAAGTTTAAGAGTGTTTTTTTGCCTAGTTGGTTCGACAGGATTGCAGTATCCTTGTGGATATAAATAAGCATACTAGCATTAAAATTAGTCACTCGAACCAAGGATCTTATCAATGAGCTATACTAAAATTGACTTCCCCCTCTCAGGATTCGATCCTGCGCTCCAAACACTGAGAGTTGAACACGCCTTAACGCACATGTCCATCGCACTCCCAATTTATCCTAATATTATAGTCCAATTTGAACGAAAGCATATGTATTTAAGGATCTCTTTTTAAGACTATATTTTTCGTGAGAAAGATGTATCCAAATGAATTAATATTTAATATGAATTAATATTTCCATGAAAATAATGCATGATACTTGTTTAGATATTATTGCAATATCTATTAGTAAGTATAGGTCATTATAGCATTAAAATTAGGCACCTAGGTTCTTTTAAATGAGGTTACTTAATATTATTAAGTTCGAATCTGTGCCCTGAACATTGAAAGTCAAACGCTTTTTCACTGACTTAACTCACTCCATTCTCTTTGTAGTAAAATGTTACATCAAAATTGATTAATATTCCAACATGGCGCAATAAAAATGTTGAAATTCCAATGTTCTGCTTTGTGTAACACAAATATTAGAAGAAAACCCCTAAAAATAAATCCTTTTCATATATGCATGTATAATATATAATATAGAAAAACACATGTTTTAAAATGAAAGCACTATTAGCAAGAGAAGACTGTACAAATAAGGAGTCTCAATCACCCGTGAAGCCACCTCCGCACTTAGAGTGAAGGGCACGTTCTAAAAATGAACTCCCTGAAGTCGCCAATGACGGCCAGTAGCAGTGGAATCAGATCCCCAGTTCCCACATTTTGAATCCTCACAAGGCGCCGTGAGTAAAACAGCGTGGACTCCTTTATAAATACGGATAGGGCACTCAGAGATAACTCGCAAAGAGGAGAGACTCCTTTTAGGGGAGACATATTGTTATGACTGAATCTATCTACATTGTAAATAAGTCGAAACGTCAAAAAATGGGGCAGCCTTGGCAAGGTGCCATGGGAATACAATTGAATAACCTATAGAAGCAAAGGAATTCGCAATGTTGACTTCTGATAACCGTTCATAATATTTCTAGTTTCTTTAGGACTCTTTAAAAACATATCATTCAATTTGACTATTTGGCACGATCTATCTATTGTATGTAAATATGCATTAAAACCGATAGATTATGTCTCCTGCTTTTTACAAATCAATTATTCTTTCGTGCATTAGAGGTTCAATGTGTCGTACGAATTGTCAACAAATGACAAATTCAGTATGACTGTTGTTGTTTTCTAACAGATAATAAAACTATTTAAATTAAAGGTACATGAAATAATACATTAATAATGATCATTTACAAAAGTTAATGTTAAATTTAAAGAGAAATTTGAATGATAACAACTTGTATCAGTACAAATAAGATGGGCCTCAAAAATAAGATATACCGTTCCAGAAACAATATTATTAATGCATATAAATTTAAAAACCAATAATATCGTGGAAGTGATAAAATAAAACAAGTTTATATGATAAAAGATGAAAAACTTTTTGCTATAATTAATAACATTATTAGAGTTATATTTACTATAAAAGCGAGCCAGCTTCAGAAATGGTATATTAGTTTATTTGGAAAGTATTACTCTGTGGGCCATATAACAATTTTTATTCAGTTATAAAAATAAATAAATAAACATCATAAAATTGGATCTTCTTTTAATATGGCTATATGAACGATTCTTTTACACAGATCGTTAGCAGGCTGTGTCAAATGGGCAGATTGGCTAATTGGAAGGAATTAATAAACCATGGATTAGTAACAGGACGATAAAATGATAGGAATGTTTGACTATACGAGTATATCACTCAGGCTGCAAATATGAAGCCAAGCTATAGTAAACACAATATTAGCAATGTAGGTTAATATACATATGGTGTTTTATACTTCGTCGTCAATCACACATATATACGTATGAATGATTTAGTGTTGATAGTAGCAAATGAATTTGAAAAACTAATGAAGTAATTTATCACAGGGATAAATATTTCTATAAAATTTATAAATACAAGGATGGCATATTGTAAGAATTACTGGGGTCATTATTTGAAGCAAATTATCATGGATTATAGTTATGTTAACTTATAATTCATAGAAGATAGAACATGGCGTCTATCTTTAAAGAAATGAAATTCAGAAAACGACATACAGTAATTTGCATGGCTTTTCTGTAGGGTATTTTTAAGAACTATTTAATTATTCCTTGGTCAAGAGCCCTACGCGTTTCATAGCTTTTAAGCAGAGCTGGGATTCGGTAGAAAAATCTACCGCCGGTTCGATATTCGGTATATACCTTCTACCCATCGATATCGGTATTCGGTAGATTTTATTATATATCTACAGTATTGATCGATATTCGGTACGGTAAATTAGAAAGAGAGAGAAATTTATTTATGTATCTGCTTTTACTTCTTCATATGCATTTAATATCGGACAGTTTATAACAAAGGACAATTAAATACATCATTGTTATAATTTATTAGATATTATTTGAAATTTAATACATACTAATCTTATATAAATCATATATGTACTTGGATTTTGTAGGAAATGGAAGGCTATAGATTTTTTTCATTTACTGTCTCTTATTGTCCAATATTAAATGCACTTTCAGGTACTCTAGTATTCAATGCATAGCATAAGCTTACATTGAATGTATCTTTATGTGCTCTATAATAGTATAAGTTATAGTTGTTTATTTATTTTGCAAAGTTCAAGTTCTTCACACAAGGGAGCGCTTGGGCAAAGCGACAGTTGAACGATAATGTTTCTCTGCTATTGAAGATATAAGCTCTCTATATCTTTATGTCTCTATGTGAATGCTACAAAAGTCATACTTTCAAATATACCTTACCGATTGTCAATCGGTACGGCATTCGGTAGTTTCTACCGAATAGCGTAAAATCGGTTCGGTATTTGAAATCTACCGTCGGTAGTATCGAATGCCGATTTACATTCGGTAGTCGCAGCTCTGCTTTAAGAAACTCCTTTTCTTATTATTCATTAAACTTCAAAAATTGAATATAATTATCAGCAAGAATAATATTGCGAAATAGTATTTTGTTGGAACGGCTGACTCGTAGGACGACTTGTTATGCAATACACTGTCTACATATATGTGTATTGCTTGGCCAACTTCTGCAAAGAAAAATCAAAAGACGAAAGGGAAATGCGTTGAAAATATATAAATGGCTTGAAGAATATTATATTACAATGATGTATGTATGCGGGGGGGAAATAAAACATATTGAGTGAGATGTTGACACAATAACTCAGTTCAGTAAGAGAATATTAGATTAGTGACATTTTAAGGTGTTGATAAGGATGTCAAACTAGGACTCTTTTGCAGAGTCTGATTGGTGATAGCAAAGGAGCATCAATAATGATGTGAGCAATTGAGATATAAATATAAGATTATATACGATATAACGGTTGGCCAGTTAATCAGCGCCGATAGTACATTATATAAACTATCAGTATTGATTTTCGAAAGTTGCTGATATAAAAATATATTGATTTTATGCGAAAATTCACTTTAAAAGTGTTGTCGATTATATATCAGGGCGACTAATATAGGTAATATATTTAAAAGTAAATACATTTAACTATAAGTGAAAGAGCTTATTTCTTTTTGACGTGTAGATCTATCATAGAGATATAAGATATAGAGAGCCTATTCCCTTCAATAGCAGAGAAACATCGTCGTTCAGCTGTCGCCATTGCCCAATATAAACAAAGTAATTTGTAGTACACCATAGTAAGTAGATCATAGAGATAGAAAGATTTGTTTAATTTGGACAATATGACGTATTTCTCTGAAGAATTCAATAAGCTCTTTATGTTTTTATATCTCTATGAGATATATGCTATTATTTTATGTCACAAAAAACAACAAGATGCTTATATAGCATATAAAATTATTAATTTCATATTAATTAGCTTTGCATTTCATTTTTTAAAGTAAATAGTTTACAACAAAAGTTTTTTTGATGTAATGTGAGGATTGGAGAAATAGGATTTTTTTTAAATATACAAGGTCGGCTGATAAGTCCCGAGACTAACACATAGATGGCGCCAGTGGATTTGTTTTCATATGACTGTCAGCTAGTACCAGCCCTCAAAACATACATGCATAAATATAACACCTGTCTGACAACTAGTTTGTGAGATATTGCGTTTTAAGTGAAGCTACTTTTGTTATTGTGAAAAAAATGGAAAAAGACGAATTTCGTGTGTTAATAAAACATTATTTTTTGATGGGAAAAAATACCGTCGAAACTAAACTTGGCTTGAAGAATGTTATCCGGACTCTGCTCCATCGAAAGCACCATATGTTGATGGTTTGCTGAATTCAAACGTGGTCGTGTGAGCACGAATGATGATAAACGCAGTGGACGCCCAAAAGAGGTGGTTACACCAGAAAACATAAAAATAATCCACAAAATGATTTTAAATGACCGTAAAGTGAAGTTGATCCAGATAGCTGCGACACATAGGTATCGTGCATGAATATTTGGACATGCGAAAGCTCTGTGCAAAGTGGGTGCCGCGAGAGCTCACAATCGACCAAAAACAACAACGAATTGAAGATTCTGAGCTTGTTTGAAGCTGTTCAATCGTAATCAATCCGAATTTTTGCGTCGATCGACAATGGATTGGTCCACTCCTGAACTGCATATGATGAACCGAATCCAAAGCGAGGAAAAACAGTCAGCTGGGAAGGTTATTGCGTCTGTATTTTGGGATGCACACGGTATAATATTCATTGACTATATTGAAAAGGGGAAAACAATCAACAGCGATTAGTATATAGCCTTGTTGGAGCGTTTGAATGATGAAATTATTGAAAAACGGCCCCATTTGAAGAAGAAAAAAGTTGTTTCACCAAGAAATGCACCGTGTCACAAGTCAATGAAAACAATGGCTAAATTAAATAAATTGGGCTACGAATTGCTTCCCCATCCACCGTACTCTCCAGATCTGGCCCCCAGCGACTATTTCCTGTTTGCAGACCTAAAGAGAATGCTCGCTGGCAAGAAATTTAAGGACAATGATGGAGTAATCGCCGAGACAGAAGCCTATTTTTGGATAAAACGAAAGATTACTATAAAAGTGGAATCGAAAAATTGAAAGATCGCTATAATCGCTGTATCGCCCTCGAAGGCAACTATGTTGAATAATAAAATCGAATTTTGTCAAGAAAATGTTTTTCTTCTTAGTTAGTCTCGGGACTTATCAGCCGACCTGTTAGACTATTGATAATATGTCAGGCCTTAAAACCCATCACATGTGTCATCATTTTATGTGTGGCTGTAGACGAGTGGACATCAAATCAGAGCTAAAAATTTACACTTCTTTAGAAATATATATTCTTTTCTCGTGGACCTCGATCATTGTGATTTGAAATGATGGTCTTTAAAATATACTCGTTAAGTATATTATTATTATTTAAAACTACATCACAATATACAATATTTATTTTTGACGTATTGTCTTTGGCAATACACTGATCTTGACTCTCTGGCGACATGACGTTCAAAGTTAAAGGAAATAATTGTTTGCCAGCTGAATAAATGATGTTTTAACCAGGAGTTAGCGAGAACATCCATATAAAAACATGCTAGACTATTGAGGTTGACCCTTTAATATACCTTCATGACACTTTTTGATTTAGCAATCAAAAGTAATTTATTTAATAACTTGCATTCAAATAAATAAAGCACTTTCTATATCCAATTATGCTGCTTTCCGACGATGAAGGAAATAAAGAAACATAGGATTTAGTTACGAAATGTTGTCTGATCTTGGGTACTGTAATGATGAGATGTTATTCAGAGAAAAATTATATTAATAATATAATAACTAAATCAGACCTTTTTGATGATATTGATATACAAAAAATAGATACAACTAGTCATAGAAATCATAATATTTTTTTTACTAATATCGTTACTGTAATAATAATAATAATTAATAAATAAAATTTGCCGTTGAACTTTCCATTGGGATTTCTGTGGCTGATACATTGAACTAATTTTAATCGACATTCATTTCGCATGCCAATTTGATTCTAGAGACGAACATCAACTGATAACCAAGTAGATATTTTGCCAAAAGTAGATTTCTTGAGAACCTTTGAATTTATACATTTTATGCAGCTCATTTTTATAAATGAAGAGAGGAAAAAGAAACATTTTATTCAACCAATAGGAGGTCTGTAATCATTATTTACTCGCATTTTTTATTTTGATATAAAATATGGAAAATAAAAATTAAAGCAAGACTTTAACGGATCGAGATCTCTACGATATTAATGTTCAGAGAATTGTTTACATTAATAATTCTTCCGAATAATGGATTTAATATATATATTTGTGTGTGCTATATTATTTTTGACGATAATATATGAATAGTTTTGTGGCATTTGTCCTATTGTATCCAAAACAACTGAGGTATTTTGTTAAATCCTAACATTAATGTCGGTCCAACGCACCATTTGGTATCTGTGCATAAATAATAACACGTTTAGATATCCCATTCCATGTTGCTATGATATCGATTCAACAAAATATAAATACAGTGAATGTTCCCAACAACGAAGGCCCCTAGAGTTGGCAATTACTTTGATATATATATATATATATTATATATTTTTTAATTTACCTATTTAGTTCGCTGGTATTTATCCGTGTCGATATAAATAAGCATTATAGTATAAAAAATAGTCAACCAATGATATGATTTGTTAATATTTGCTGTCTCAGTCAATGTTCAATTAGGATTTGGAGCTTGAATATACATTTATTTTCTTAAGATGATTTGGCAGTCTATTGAAAAGATGAATATTGAAAAATATATAATCAATATTTGAGACGGGGTTTTAAGAATCCCAATAATAATATTTTAGTTTAAGCTGTTATTTTTCGCTCCAGAATCTACTTTTTAATATTCTAATCTTCGACATTCGGTAACACTCTGGTGTCATCACCTCTTCTCTCAATGATATGTTCATAATGACAACTGGAGACTTCTAATATCTACCGTGAAGAAATATAGGTATAACCAAATAATAGCTAAAATTATTCCATTTTAAAGAATAGTTGCTCTTTTTTCCCCCTCAATTAGTTATACCTTTAAATGAGATAGTATTTTTTTAAAGATATGGTTGGCATTTGTAAGTATTTGTATCGGCCAATGTTCAATTTGTATTTAAATCTGACAATGCACTGATTTTTTAAAAATTGTATTGCATATTTTTATACGAAAAAAAGTATGAGGAGAATACATAAAGACTTGATATAATATTTGAGATGTTGAACGATTCAAACCATCTAGTAATACATAATTTTTAAGATTTGATTTTTAAAAGTGCTGTCTTTTTTAGCAGTTTTTATTCTATTTCTGTTAATGTATCAGTAGATTTTAGATTTTTTTTAATGATGATACTGATTTATTGATAAAAGTTTTTATGACAAAAAAATGATTTATGAATCCATAAAAAATATAGAGCGCCGAAACAAACGATGGTAGCTCTGAATATAGGGACATTTGTAAGCACTCCATTGCGAGGGAAACACAACGACAGAAAGGAATAAAGAGAGTGAGACCTCATATTTTTTATATTAAGAGAGATGTGTCATCCTCGCACCTCTTATTCCATAGGGAAAAAATATATTAGATATATGAGGTCTCACTCTCTAATTTATTATTTCTACCAGAATTGAGAGCTCACTATTATCCACGATATTCACGCTACCATAATTTGCTTTCGCACTCTATCTTTATATATGAATAAATCCCATGAAATATCATCAGCCCCCCATCTGCTCTCAACTTCTGGTATACCCTCAAGTAGTTCGCCATTTTGTAATTCCTACATTGCTAAAGGTATCGAGAATGATAATAAACCTTTTAAGCAAACTATGAGACTAATATATTTCAGACTTTTATAAGAATTAAACTCGTTACAAAAACACACACCCATAAACAGGAAAGTGTAGATTAACATATTATCGCTTATATATATATATATATATATAAATTCATTAGGGGAATTGCAAGATTTGAATTGTTTTTGTGCGTTTGTACCAATGGTTGAGGCCGGAGTCACTATGTTAAATGCAGTCATTATTTATGTATGTAATATAATATGAAATGACAATGAAATATAGATTAATATAAGCACGTATAGGAGGGATCGTCAATGTCACTATATAAAGGTGCCTCCATAAATATAAAGAGGAATAAACAATCAATAATATCATCTCAGCATAAGGAAGTAAGCAGGACGTTATCACTACGTCCACCTCAATGCTGTGAAAGATTTCTTCATAATGACGTCATTGCATCCTCCCCCCCCCCCCCCTTTATTATCTAAGTCCAAAAACTTTGTAAGGAATGGTATGTCATGGGATTCACAAATTATTTACGGCTTTTTAATTCAAATCGATGGAAACTCGTAAAACTTATAGAATCAAATGGGAAATGCTTCATTTTTGAGTGGTTTTCATTATCTTTGTATGTATAAAATATGCTTTTCCATTTTTCAATATATTACTTAAAGGTGAGTTTAAAATTTAGATTGGTAATAGAGATTCACTCGGTGACATAAAAACGAACTATAATAAAATTTGACTAGATTTATTTATGCAATATTTAACCTTTTTAACAGCTGATAGATAAATAAGTACTTATTAGCTGAGTGTTCACACATAGGCCGGAAAAAATGTTGTTCACTAAATGGTGGTACTTTAAAAATAAAATAAAACAATTGCCAATTTTTAAAAAAACACATTAATATTTTGTGATTTAGTTATCTGTTTATTTTCTGTCTTGAAACCCAATATCATCCTTCAACTTTTAAGCCAATCAGAATTCAGAGAGAAAATAGTTATGCTTTTAAGATATAATTGGTGACTCAATAACATCTTCTGGAGAAGAAATGTTCTTCTCCGACCCACAGAGCCTCTGTAGATTTACCAGGGTAGCAGGGAAACAACGGATCATTTTTTGTTAGATTGCCTCATGCTACAGGAAGTCTATAACTCAACTGGAGAAATAATACGACTTTTACGATCCAACGAGAGATCAATTTGAGGCGATTTTTTACGCAGACAAAATTGAGGCCGTCATACATGGAATAATGATTAAAACCCCAGCTAATTTTAAACGCCAAATAAAGTTTCAAAGACATTTTTGCTCGTCTATTATCCTCTGATCTTCGTTTTTTTGTAAGAATAATAATAAATACAAAGCTTTTATTCTATGATTTTTTTTATAAATTTGTGGTTTTTTAATGCTTATTATTAGTATTTTTGGCTGTTAATAGATTCCTGTTTTATGCCTAGTTTGTTCTGTGTTTTTATATAGGTCCTTGTAAAATTGAATAAAGTATCGCCTAGTGGCCCAAAAATTTTGACTCATTCCGTTTGAGACCTTTCCTCGGCTTGAGGATATATATATTCGAGACATCCTTGCTTTCCCTATGAAAACACCTGTATAGAGCAACTCTGATGCGGGGAGAGGGGGTGTGGACTAGTGTTGTTGTATCACGCAGGAGAGAAAAAAAAAAAAACCTTGTTAACATATAAATATGCACCATATTGAAAAGACTTTCCCAATGAAAAAAAACAATCAATTTGAGAGACACGCATTGTGAATGAGAAAAAGCGGGGATTTTTAAGCTGCAGGAAGGGATTCATCCCTTGGATCGATAGACTGAGTTCCATAAATTCGTTCGAAGGAAGTTTTTTAGGATCCAGCGTGATGACGGTTTGTTTGTCCCCAGAGCCGGTGTTCCACTTGGAGGCTGCTTCCTTAGTCCTCTGATCCTCAGCTTCTTTCTTTGCGCGCTTAAACTCTGTAATTAATAAAGGATTCTTGGATTAATAAGTTTTGACATTGAGGCACTCATTATAAAGATTTCATAAGTTTTAAATTCAAAAAATATTGGAAGAGGAAATATATAATGAAAGGGTTCTATCGAGACAATTGCCATACCCAAAACTTAGAACCTTGTGGTTATAACTTTAAAGAATGTGAAATAATATTCTATGTCATGAACGCAAAATTGAACGGCGTTCAGCTGAACGCACGTTCAATGAACGGAACGGAACTTTTTTTTTTTAACGTTGAACGCAAAAAAAGAGTTTTGCGTTCAGCGTTCAATTTTTCCAAAGATTTCTTGGACTTTTTTCGGAAAAAACGTCATCACTTTTTTTGGAAATTATTTTCTAAAAAAAACGTCATGACTACGCATTACTTTTTTTGGGAAATTCTTTTCTTTAAAAAAGTCATCACTAAGCATTACTTTTTTGGGAGATTATTTTCTATAAAAAAAAGTCATCACTACGCATTACTTTTTATGGAAATTCTTTTCTAAAAATAAAAAAAACGTCATCACTTTTTCTGGAGATTATTTTCTAATAAAAAAACGTCGTCACTTTTTTAATATCTGAACGCTAACGGACGCTGAACGCAAAAACATTGAACGGAACGCTATTTTTTTTAACGCTGAACGGAACGCTGAACGCAAAAAATAGCTGAACGCTCACAAGCCTGAATATAATACACTACATCAATACACCATCATAATATCATTTACGGCATATTGAAATACAAGAAGATAAGTCCATATTGCCAGAGATCTGACATTTCGCTTGCCGGTGTTTTTTTATGACGTCACTCCGGCAAGCGGGAGAAAATAATTATTAATGATATTCTTCCTGCTATCGTCATCAGAAAACTCTTGTTACAATAGTTTTTTGATAACCCAATTGGGGTCGTAAGATGATTTCTGAGGGTCGCCAAATCATTCAAGAAAAATATAAATGTGCAAAATTAATGTGATGTCCGATCGAACCGGTTTCCTATTTCTTTTGTGCAGGCTTTTCTTTTAATCTTTTAAAGAGAAGAATATGCTAAAGAGGTATTTTTGAACGTCTTATCACCAAAGATTGATGACCCATATATCGTGATCGGAGATAAAACAAAAGCAAACATTCACTTTTTTCCCCTGAAAGTGAGGAATTGCTTTATTTTTCGTTGTAAACTATGTATATGGAGAAAGTCTTATAAAAACAACACAAAAATTAAAAGTACCCTTTTACAATATAAATTGCTAAGATAGTGACAGTTACCAGAACAGATTGAGAACTATACACAGAGGGAAAAAGTCGTTATGAAGAGAAAGACAACTATCTTTGTCTCTATGGCCAAGAGTTGTAAAGCCAAAGGAAATTGTATTTAGGAGGATATGTGTTATAATCAGAGAGAGAACATACATGTCACTGCGTCAAGATGCGTATATCATGCCATCAAAAAGTAGAGCAGTGAGGTCTTTCTTAGGCTACTATAACTTTCAACGCAATAAAAATAAAGGCTACACGCTGTTAGATGTATACTAGACTAAGTGTGTAAAATAAACACATATACAGAGTAATTTCATTCTTAAATTAATATTTACTAATTAAAAAATCACATCACATCGTTCATATGCAGATGAAAAAATGATCCGTACACTATTGAAAGAGACCTTAAAAAATAAAAATCGACCATTATAAATATTGTCGATTGTAAATCTCAAATATATGGACTAATATATAAAATATATATGACAAATAATGAGGTATCGGTGTTATTTTGTATTTAATCCACTGCTTTTAATCCCAAAAGTATCATATTGTTCGGTCTTTTTCTAAGAATTGTATGATTTATTTAAATGATAAGAACTCCAATGAATCTTTTAGGCACATTTATGCAGAGTATCCAATACTGAGTTTAGGACAATCACCCCCGGACTAGCATCCCCGACAATCACCTCCCATTACTAATATTTATTATCTCTTAAAGTACACTTATGAATTTAACTATGTTTTCTTTATGACAAAATTGCATTATTGCTTGAACCTATGTTCCTAATATTGGCCATATGTTTTATACATAGAGACAAAGATATATCTCTTATATATCTCTATGGTTTTAAATTAAAGATATTAGGAACATAGTTTTCAAACACTAATGCTAAGGAAAACATAGTTAACTTCATAAGTGGAATTGACACGGCTGAATGGCACGGGAGGGTGATTGTCTGGCGTGGTTAGTCCTGTACATCAATACTATTGTATGCATATATTTAACGTGGCGTCATAATTGGTATATGTTATTGTTTAATCAATCCCTTTTGAAAAGGATCAAAGAGGAGTCACTCAGTCACTCCTGAAGAAGATCAAGGATCTGCTTATTCATCGTCCCATAAATGAGGAATCATCCCGTTAAATAAAAATAAATACAGTAGCATTCATCATATCTGACGTCACCTTAAATAGATACATACCATGGGATTGAATACCTCATACATATTACAAAGTATTTTTTGGGGGGATATAAAAAACGATGGGTGAAATGGCCTGTTTTACCGGACTGAGATATAAATAATAACAACACTGTGAATTGAGGTATAGCAAGCGATATTGAAACATATGGACGGAAGTCAGTCCCACGAAGGACGAGGGAGTTACTCTAATTCACAAGATTTGTGGAATAGGACACTCCGACAACAGAGGGTAATTACTTAACCAGGTTCTTCCTCCAGAATAGAAAAACTCAAGCAATTAATCATGACGCAATACAAATAACAAGAAAAGCTAATAGCTTTCGTTTTTTCCCTCTATTTATAATAAAAACTTTGATGACAAATCCTTTGCGATTATAAAATCATATTAATTGTGAAAGGGGAAGGGTTTGTGACAATTTTTTTATGCCGTAGAAATGTATTTATGTCCCTTGTCATACCTTAATCGACAGCTGTTTTTTCTCTTTCTATCTCAAGTGCGTAAAAGGGTCCACCATGTACCCAAAAACGACTATTTATCCAACTAAAATGATAGTTTAAACAGCATGTCTTTCACAGAGAGCAATTTTAGTAATTAAAAAAGGGGCATTCCCACCTTGTATTTCATAGAAGTACTTTGGGCTCGTAATCCCAAAGAACCATCCCAGTTTTTCTCCAGGGACTCCGCCACCCTCAGTGTGGAGCAGCAGAGAAGGAAACGTAGTACATGACCCATGGCATCCAGGACATGTCCTTAGGGTTTTGAGCGACACCGGCGAGGAGTCTTTGGAGGGGCTCACGGGGGTTCGCCCTCCGAAGGATCCTCGTCCTCGCTAGAGGAGGAGTACTCCTCAATGACACCATCACTGAAGTGAATGCTCCGCTTCGGAGTCCGCTTCTTGGAGTCCAAGGGTAGGCTCAGCTCTCGAAGGGACTCCTGTATAAGAATATCACCCGCGCTGCTGGCGAGCTGTAAATAATGGAATTAAAATATAGATTGCATTAATGTGTACCATAATTATGTTAGTAACTATATACCATAACTCAATTCTAAGAAAACTAAATAGAATTTGAAGCTTTAGCGACGAACTAAACATAACACATATATAACGAACCATTTCAATAATAATAAGTAAAAGGCTTGTGAATGAAATGCGAAGGTAATGGACGAGTCTTCAACGAACGAGACAAATAGTTTGAATGATGGTGAAAGTTGAGATAATATTTTAAGGATATTTTTTTCTTTAACATTTTTACTTTTGCTTGACTTATTAACAGAAAGAAAATACAATCATAAATCCACGGACCAATAATGTAATAAACGAAAATCAATTTACCCAATAGCTTTACCGATAGTTTGTATTTCAGAATGTAATTATTTAAAGAATGTTTTTTAGAAACTTTGTATTTATTAAGATTGTTTTAGTTATATTTAGTAAACAAAATAGATTACTGCTAGCATATATTTTATATTATACAATACTTTTGTAGTTGTTTATTGTAACTTTATATATTGCAGTCATGTTTAAATATTTAAGGCTTTAAAAAGGAAGTTAATTTGAACGAAAAGGTTTATTTATGTTATTTTCCTTCTTTACATATAATTATTTTACATCGTTCAATGTATAACTTTTATTTAATAAAGACTTTATTAACAAGGAGGGGGAGGGGGTAGAAGGCTAAACAAAAAAAAAATACTTTAAAATATCATTGCGGGTTTATTGTTAGTGTTTAATTTACATCGCATCGTCATACAAAAATCAACAAAATGTTTTTTAAAATGCGCAGTGCTTAGAATCTTTTATATTTACGTATAATATGTGTATAAATCATAAGAGGCATTAACAAACAGTTTTAAGGATGTGTGATATCCGCTAAGGCGTGTTCAACTCTCGATGTTGGGGGCGCAGGTTCGAATCCCGAGAAGGGATGGTCATTTTTGGTCTACCTCATTGATAAGATCCTAGGTTCGAGCGACTCATTTTAATGCTATAATGCTTATTTATATCCTGTCGGCAAAAAAAATGCGCAACACTTAGAATATTTTATATTTACATATATGTATATAAATCATAAGACAGTAAAATAACAGTTTAAGGGTGTGCGATAGCCGAGTTTGTTAAGGCGTGTTCAATTCTCAATGTTTGTGGCGCAGGTTCGAATACTCCCGAGAGGGAATGGTCATTTTTAGTCTACCTCATGATAAGATCCTAGGTTCGAGTGACTCATTTTAATGTTATAATGCTTATTTATATCTGCTGATACAATTCTATCGAAACATATAGGCAAAAAGAATTATAATTTATAAGAAAATTTCATTCATGATGTTCAATTCACAAACAAATAATGAATAATATAAGACCACATGTTTGTAAAGGACCAATGGAATTTCTATGCATATTATTTTATACGTATTTAAATACGCATAAGGCATATGGGTTAATTTGTAAGGATCGCCTATTAAAGAAGAAGAAAATAGTTTGCGCATTGAATGTGGTCATACCTTGTTAGCGCATTTTTCCTCAGGAGTAGCAGGAGCACCGCAGCCACCAGTTGATTCCGAATGATCAATTTCCTCAGACATCATTTTAACTTCCTTTTCAAAATTCTAAAGTGAACTGCTTGATAGCTATAGGTAAGTAAAGGCGGTAGCAGTGTCGTTGAGGCAATCATTTATAATGCTAGCCCGTGGTAGGCAAGGCTACATGAACAAACACTTTTTGCTTTGTCGATAGTAATGCATACGTATATGTATACTAGAAGAAACTCCTAGTAGAGTGATTGAAGGTCCTCTGAAGAGAAATATCTATGACTTGTCATAGAGAAGGAGAGAGAGCAACAACACAAAAAGATTACACAATGCACCCACGACAACAACAAACTTGCTCTTTCACCATGTGAACTTTGTAAAGACACCTAGCGGATAATTCTTGAGGTATATATATTGACAGGACAGGACTCTTGTGTCCTGTAAGGATATTCTAACAATAATAAAGCATTATGAGTCTTTATAAAATCATTTTGAAGGCTCTTAGTTATCTTACAACATCTATTATCCTAAAGAGCCTTTAAAATGATTTAATTAGACTCTAATGCTTATTGTTATATTTAATAACATCTTCATAAGAGGTACATAACCTCCTTGCAATGTACATCAATCAGGACGGATGCAATAGGAGCGACCCTATGCGAGGGCACCATAGTTTTTGTAAATTAACATGTGCCGTACTGCATATATGTGTTATATGATGTGTAGCAATAAACTATAAAAAATAAAAAAAAAAAGAGGTAATAATTTGTTTTAGAGCCATTGCGTTCTCGAACATTAGATAATTCATTAAAGATGGCTTTTTTAGGCTAAATTGAGGCGTTGATCGACATTTTAAAAGTGTGGTGTTCATATGTTTGTTTCATATTCAAGTCAGGTCGTGGGTATCGTGTCCGGACTTTTTCAGGCTTTCAAAATCAATGCAAACAACTTAATGCGTAAAATGCTCAGAATGCAAATCTGGGCCTTTATTCCAATAATCAAGCCCATCACTGACAGCCAGACTGCATATGTGATAATAGTTGACCTTACCTTGGTTAACTTACATTAAATACAATTTGTTGGGTTTTTTGTACAAATGAAAAGGTCTCACTGACACGGAAACGAGTCAGGAAGTTAAGAGAAGATAGTCTAACAAAGATCTATGTTGCAGTACAAGGGCTTTTTATTGAAATAAAACACTTTATCATTGTGGTTCAGGTAACAAATATAAAAACAGACGGCGTTCGGAATATTTGTTGTCCTTTTTTAAAAAAACTGAACTGACCGACTTGATATCGTTTGTTTTGTTAAAATGTGGTATATAACGGAGTTGCGTCTATATGCCGAGAGGCAATATGTAAAAAACTCCAAATTTTTTTTTTTGAAAAAACCCGGGTTTGTACCCGAATTGGTTTTTCATTACACCATTAATTAGCTAAGAGCTATAAGGGTGTAATGAAAAAACCCGAATTTCGAAAAAACCCACGGTAAAAACCGGTTTTTAATGTTTTTTTCGGGTTTTTTCAAAATTTTGGGTTTTTTACCTACCCTGCCGAGAGTCTTTGGAAGGAAAGGGATATTTAACAAACTGAACTGAGTGTACTTTTATATATAATACATATATATGTTGCCTATGTACGTATATGTATATTTACACATAAGAATATACTTGATTAATCTTTAAATATATAATGCTAAAGTGAATACAAAGAGTGGCTGTCCAACTTTAAGATTGAACGTCACGTGTATATGTGACCTAAAAGCTACTTGTGAAGCACTTGAGACGCTCACAAAAACTAATTATCTTTGAACAGAGCATATTCATCAAAGTATTAAAAAACATATTTGATCTGTCTAAAATACGGCTGTTTAAAAAGCGATATAATTGCAACTGGATGTAGCCCATAGTACTAATAGGACATTCAAAAAACAAAATGTCACAACAGGTTTTGGACATTTTACAGAAAGAGCATCCCTGTGAGTCTGGGCTACCGGGTATTACGCACACGGAATTATCTTAAAGAGTCCCTTTGGTGTACCGAAAAATTATCAAAATCGTCATACCGTTAGATGTATCCAGTTGACATGGAATTGCCCTACTTTTCTTGAACCAATCAGTTTCTAGAGAAAAAAGCTCCAATGAACAATCATAAATAAATGAACAAATATTTTTATACATACGTAATGGAAGACTTTAATAATGTTTACTATTTCCATAAAACATAGCTGAAATGCACTATTACAATATATATTAAGAGAGGAACATTTTTTACACAACAAATAACATAAGTAAAGAAAATCAGGGGGAAATGGTTCATCCTCACATAAAATAAGGGATTATGGCAACCAACATTAAAAAGTACATAATCAATGTTATATAAAACATTATTGAGCTACAAGACTAAAAAATCTATTCAATTGACTACAGTAAATGCTTCTAACAAAATGTCTTTTTTACTTTTGTTCAGTATTTAAAGTTATTACAATGTAAAAACAATTCCGCTAAAAATAATAATATTTGTATTAGTATATTTTTTCTTTCTGACTTAAAGGTACTTAATATTTTGTACGATAACTTCTCTTTGACGTAATCAAATTAAAAACCAAAAACGCAGATACGGTGGCAAATATGATTCCGTTACACAATAAAATATTTAGATAGTAAATCTAAGCCTATACGCCAATACTTCCTTCGGTATTAAGAAAGCAGTCAATCGAGTAAATAAATATAAACCTAGACCAATATCCTTCAGTCTCATCGTACCAACTTTTGCTATGTTTGGGTATACACATGTTTGAGTCAATTAAACATTATGTCAAATGGAATTTAGGACATTTTTTACATTTTTATAATAGCCGAGTCCAAAATATTGAGACTCTAATAGCTTTACACGAATGTCAATTATTAATCTGTAAAAAAAACGATGAATGGATATTTCTTTACGTTCCTTCTCTGCTATCAAGAGCATCTTCTTATTATTTGTACATGCAATACATTCATGGTCAGCGTAAATATTCCTTTGAAACGGAGGCTTTTTAAATATATAATTGATATGGGGAACATATTTACCTGTATTTAAACTAAAAATATATATTGTTTTGCCATTTGACAACTTCTATTTATGCTGTTTCTGATGGTTCGCAGTTCTCTTTTTAGACTGGCATTTCCGTAAAGGAAGGCATTTACTGTAGTTCAATGCATTTTAATGTGGTATTAATACTGACTCTATAAAGAGGGCATGGTGATGGTCCAAGAAAACCAGGAATGTGATGAGTAGGGGTGAGAGATGTCCACTTGAGGGACTACCCATGGTGACCACATTGGTAGATATATAGAAGGAGAGGACTGAGGGCTCTTTGAGCTACTTAGCCCCTCGATCCCGTACCAGATATTGAGTGACTTTTTATCATCAAGATATGGCTTTTCTTGATGACCTTGCTGCTCCGTTCCACCCAGGAGCTTCTGAAACTTTTGTGTTTCCTCCGTTTTCTTTTGTTGCTGTTGATGCTGGAGGAATTGAAGAAGTGCTCTAGTCTTCTCGTTCTCACTCAAGTCACTGAATGTCCCCTGAACTGTGGCCTTGGAGGAATGAGAGCGGTAGACTGCGTTAGACTCGTACAAGGAAGCCCCGGGTTGGATATGATCTATTTTATAGCCTGCAGAGGCCACAATGTCTAGAATGCTATTGTTCCGATGAATGCCCGGCCCCGAAGGCGAAGAAATATGTTTTCCCGGTTGATTGACTAATAAATTGATGACCCGAGCTGCCATGCGACGGTTCCTCTGGTCGATCATGTACTGGCGGAAGAAGGTATCGATGGTTGTAGCCATGGCTAGCTCCGAGGGGCTCAAGTGACTCTTCTCATCATCTTCTTCGGGAGCCAGGCTCGGAAGGAGAATGGAGTCGCGGCTATATATGACTTTGTTCAAGTTGCCAGACTTGTAACTATCGATGAGTTCGTCTGAAGAGTGGGAGATCCCTGAGAGGCGGAGTCTCTCCTGACGCTTCAGGTTTGGTTCAGGGCAAAAATGACCTAAGGGATCAGATATAAAAATCATATTATATTTGTATTTATTGACAAGAGGCTTCGTAGCATAAACATTTATGATGGTAGAAATACACTCTCCTTTTAACTACCTTGCTCCTATGATAATTTTCAAATCACAGTCTCGAAGCAACATTTTATTCTAAAATAAGGTTGGAACAGCAAAATAAATGTATCACAAGTAATACTCGTTGATTTTATTATACAAAGTTAATCCCATCAACATATTATAAGAAATGTTTAATCATTATTTTAATTTGTTTCACATATTTTAAATATCAATATCGAATGACATATGTTTTAGCAATTAAATAATATGTAATTGTAAAGTATATATCATATATTTATGGATCTTTAGACAAAATATTACATATTGATTTGCTTTCACCTAAAGGCATAAGAGACTTCTTTTTCCTCACACGATTGAATAGTTTTGATCGACTCCTTAGGAAGTCCATTTATCGTGGAGAAATATTCCACGCATGATTTTTTATCAATAAAGAAAATTCGAGCAGACCATATAGGTATTGCCCAAAAAATCATTGCATGATGAACTTCTCCTAGCATATAGTACACCCTGTGTTTTTGTTATAATTGAATGGAAGCCATGTTCATCGAATAATAAATATTTAAAATCACTCCTCTTAGGCGGATAAAATTGAAATTGTCCATTTAAATATCGGAAACAGATTTATATAGTCATATATGTACAAGTCATATAAAAAGTGCTCCAGGAGTCATTCTCTTCTCCACAAAAAACATGATCCTTTGAAGAAATATTTAGAAACATGAATATAAGTATATGAACATTAAGTGTTCATATATTGTTTCTCATCATAAGTCCGACTTTCTTTATGTAAGATCAACTTAAATGTTCATTCAATTCATTTTAATATGTTATGGAGCATTATACACATGTTTTTACTTTAAATTTCTTTATAATATTATGCGTTTTGATGCTCCTTTGAAATAATTTAATTTGTAATGGAGTGTTATAAATGTGTTCTAACTTTAAAGTTTAATTCATAATACGTATTTAAACGGTCTTTTATTTATATAAGTTACGGAGGAACTTGTCCTTATTTCGAAGTTTCTTTTATTCATTTCTTTATATGGTTAACTTTAATGGACTTATATGGATGTGTATATAGTTTAATTTTTATATATAGAGTATATGATATGGACTTTAAGTAGCACTATAATCCAAATTTTTTCTTCTCACCTGCGAAGAATTAAGTCTATTGAGAGGTCCACACTGCTCCTCCACCTTTCAATGGCCATAATTTTCTTATTTTGCTTCCCCGCAAGCTTGCTCAAATACAAGTCCAGAACGGGGAATCCCCGAGAGGCAATGTCCTTCTCCGAGAGGGAGTTGATCATGAGCGTGATCCAAATGGGCTGCTTCCGCTCCCAGTTGCTCGTTATGGCCGAGAAGAGATACTCGGGGGCAATGCCGCGGGACTCCTGATAGGGAGTGATCCATGAGGGGATCTTCTCACGGATGTAGTCCAGATGGCGCTTAAGACGAGCGTAGAGCTCTGGGGGAATCACTTGGGAGAGGTGAATGCCCTCGGGGAGGAGCTGACATGAGGATAGGGAGGAAAGTGTCTGAGGATCCGTGAGGTCAAGCTCGAAATAAACGACTTCAGAGTCCTGAAAAAAATATCAGTTTTATACAAGAAAGCATGAATTCTGCCCTAAACTTTCAACTTTTTTGGTATTTTTACATTCTTATAATATAATCACTTACATAATATTTTATTATTATTCACAGTTCAGAAAATATATATACATAAGATTATATATAAAAATCGATGATAATACATAGTAAAACTATATAAATAAGCATTTTAGCTTAAGATTTTAGCATCGATGCTGAACAAACAAATTAAATACATTTAAGAGATCACATCATTACAAAAAGTAAAAACGGTTAGGGGCGTTTATTAAAATATTTTAAATAAATATTTTTGAGTTCTTAATAATAATTTTAAAAAGTTAGGAATTGCAAGTTGACAGAGAAAAAAGTAACTTAGAGGTTTCTCATAACGCGTCACGTCATGTTAATCATTACAACGTGATTTTTTAATGTGATTCACTGCATTAACTATTAAACTTTATTTACTACTGAGTTTTATATTTGTTTTTAATAATTTTAGCCACTTGATTTTATTTAAACATTAATTGTTTCTGATGAGCAATTATCATATTTTTTGTTGACGTAGTTAATCACAATCTTTATTATAGTATTGTTTTATATCATTAGTGTTTCTGATTCGTTGATACATAAAGATTCCTTTTAAAAGAAGGAATGCAATTGAATTTAGGGGCAAGTCAAATCCATTCTCACTCTGAATGCATCTATGGAGTTTCGTGCTATGGAGTTCCATACGCGTGTATAAGGCACATGGATCGTTCCAAAGAAATAAGAGGAGGCTCCAAGTCCACTCGCCAAAGAAAAGAATCCTGTCCACTGACATTAGTGCAGCCAAGAATCCAAAAGAGGACCTAAAAAATGATAACCCGAATTTTATATAAATATGGACACTAAAAACGACTTTGAAGATTATTTACAAAATGAAATTTATAAGAAAAAGGCCTCTCCGTCATTCTGGAAGATCATTTCTCCTACGCGTCTGGTCCTTACATCCTCCAAAGCCTCGGGTCGATCCTTTTTCTTTGTGTTGTTACTTTCGAGATTTCTATCTTGATTTCTATTGTTTTATTTATTACAGGGATAGAAGGAGATTCGTGATGCACCGCGACAACAGGGAGATGTCAAACGGACTCGAACTCCATTATGTTCATTAGAGATTAAGGCATTCCCGTAGTCACATGGCTGCCTTGAATGAATTACGTATGAACCAAACAAGGAGAATATAAATTTATTTATATTCTCCTTGGAACCAAATGTGTCTCCGTATCCTGAATCAAAGTTTAAGCAACACTTATTCTTCATTAATGATAGGGAATTCGGACCAATTAAATGCTTAATCTAAAAGGAAAGATCATCGTTTGAAGAATTGGTCTATTAGTAATTAATATTAATCTTATATGCTTTTGTGACTCTCATATAATATCAAATTTAAGCTTTTATGAAGGATTATTTAGTCTTCTTTGTTTGGAGTTCGAACCGTTCAAAATGAGTATGATGAAAAGAGAGAGAAGCAAAAAAAGAAAGGAAAAATGTAAATAAACATTGAAAAGTCAGATGAAATAATAATTTTTCACTGCCTGACAGTTACAACCTTTTAAAAATTCTTTTAGCACCCATTAATTTATATTAAACCATCATTTATATTTAGATAAGGATGAATATTATTTTAAAATGAAACTGATTAATTAAGGATATGAATGAAGTGAGGTATTAAGATATAAGCATTAGACATCAAGAATTCATATCAACATCTACTTGGTCTCGTAAATAATATGATGACTTTTTTTTATTGATTGCTAATAATATTAAAATACTGTATTTATGTATTCTAAAAAAAATATGAATGGAAATGTACTTAATTACACTATATCTTAATTACTTCATTTGATTGTTTCACGAATAACAAGTTATTTTCTCATTCTTTATGTTCTGTTACATTTTTTAAATACTGAATCGTTAATGGTTCTGAGACACTTTTTAAAAAATTGCAATAAATAGTGATAGGAAAAAGGATGTGTTTTCTTTGAGACGTGATTGGTTGAAATAAAATAATAAGCAGTTATTATTACAAAATGGAGGATCACTTCATTCCCGGCTGTTGAGAAGTATCAATTCTGAGAGAAGAATACAAACCTTCAAAATACTAATTCTCTCTTTTCATGGCCCTACACCCATGTTATTTACGAATTTTTTGAATTAACTCCTTGTATTCCGACTATTATTATTGATTGTATAAATGAAACTGCTCAAAACTAAGAAAAATAATGAATGTTTTTTTTCTTATTTTGTTTATCAGCCCTATATACTTTTAAAACCCTGGCTTGAGTTAGGATTACCACCCCCAACAATCACCCTAGGTTTTTACCCCCTGTACTAACATTTTATATCACTTAAAGTATACTTATGAAGTTAATCATGCTTTCTTTAAGACAAAATAGCATTTTGGTCTTAAACCTATGATTCTAATATCGGTCATACATTTTTTATATAAAAATAATTTTAAGGATAAATTTACAAAGTTGAACTGTAAGGAATGAAATTTCTAGAATATTATATTGCAAATCCATCAAATAAAAATATTTGTTTATGACTGATATAGGAAACATTGGTTTCAAACAATAATTTATTTTTTGTCATAAAGAAATCATAGTTAACTTCATAAGTGGACTTTGAGAGATAAGAAATATTCGTAACGAGGGGTAAAAGCCCAGGGGTGATTGTCTGGGGGTGGTAGTCCCGTTGTTACGTTCTGGCTCATGTCAGTCGATACATGGATCCTCATTCTGACTATCAGACATTCAAAAAGATAGAAAATAGGATTATCAAATCAAAATAAATCATTTTGGTTAGTGGAATTGCGAGAACCAAATTTTCTTATCCCTAGTTATAAATAAATTTAGACATGAAAATAGGGATTTTCACAATACACTTATAAAATAATTATAATCGTGAAAGTGGAGAGGTTTGTGACAGACACCGTTGTACTGCTGAAGGAATTGGAATGAATAAAGAAAGCGAATATCTTTGGAGAAGACAAAGTGTATGTATTTCTTGCTCAACGATTCAGCAGATACTGATAAATATAATGGAAAACCATAGCACCACTTTGTCAGCATCATTTGTTATGATGCGCAGTGATGCGGCTAAAATATCAATAGGGTGATCCATGTCGTCGTGCGCTACACCGTAAATATTCATCTATGTCGATTGCCATTTCTCAATCTCGACAAGTGTTTTTCATCTTTCTTTAAAGTTAAAGCACACCTCGAAGACAAATATTGTCGTTCAGTAAATTTACTATTATTGCAAGTCATATTTTGCATCTGTATCGGTTATCGCCAGTTAAGTTTCGATTTTATCGTTTATCACAGGCTGAAGAAATTGTATTGCAGAAACCAATGTTCATAATAAATGACTATGTTCATTTTTAGATATAAACTATAGGAAGTTTAACACACCACAAAACAGTATAATACGCTTTAATTTTTTTGTACAACGTACAACAATACGCTTAATTGACTCACCATCGATACATCCACCAACGATGTTCACGATTCTCAATTTCAACTGGCTATAGAAGCCCAAATGAGGTGGTGTATTTTTGACCAAATTAAAATATTTTGCCTCTTTCACCAAATTATAAAAGAATCTTTATATATTAAATATAAGGTCGTTTGCTTGCCGGTGTGACGTCATTAAGAATCACCGGCAAATGAGAAGAATAACAATACAATATTTATTTTTGATGAAGTCAAATACTAAGAATAATAAGCAGGGATGTAGCAATTTGGAACAAAAATATGTCGATATTCCCATAAATACGCGGAAATAACCCAATAGACACAAAAATAGCACAAAAGGCTAAATATGCGAAATGGATATAAAAATATGTATTCTGGGCCAATTTACGACGTTTATTTTAAATAAGGTAAATATATTTATTATTATTCCACAGTTCATTAAAATATATACCAGCACAAAAAAGAGAATGTATATGAAATGATGTTAATGCGTAAAAACATAATTAAACATTTTAGTTTAAAATTATAACATCAAATATGAACAAACACTAAAATACAATTATAATAAAATAATTTGACAAAATAAAACAAAACATTATAAACGATAAACATTTATATTTTAAATCTTTGAATTGGCGTAAAGTTTTAAATCATTTTTCCATAAGGGATGGAACACGAGGGGAGTAACGAATACATCAGCTGCCCAACTCCACTTTCCATCGGTGACAGAGGGGATCTTGAGGTCTAACGCCGCGTATCTTGCCGCCGACGCTAGAATAATTGTCCTTACCTCCCACGATAGGAGAGTGAGATGCTAACCTTTTAGTTATAAAAGCTTTGGCACTTAAAGAGTACTATTAATTGCTCTAGATTTTGCAGAAAGAGATCTGCCAAGACCGAACAAGACAATAGCTCTGCAAAAATTGTTTGTATCTAGAGTCTGAGGCCTTTAACATTCAAATTAATGAATTGTTTAAGGATAACTACTGAATGACAATCTACAAAGGCATTTATGTTAAAGTAGTGTTATAAATTTCCGCAATCTTTGCAAGGAATATAAAGCGAGTGAGGTCTGCGGATATCTACAGCTGTGCCGTAAACTTTGTCCCATCAGCAATCCCTATAAGAGATCTAGGTATTCTCGTTTTCCAACAAACTGTAAGTTTGAGGAGCTCAACATCTTTTGACAAATGTTCAAATTTTCTTCACTACTGGAAGTCATTTTTAGATACCAGGGTCTGGGCATCTGATAACCGAGAGCAGTTCTTGATAAAGGAAATAAAAACCTGCCATCACGAAAAGGACCCACAGGAATCACATCATGTATGATAGTATGTTACTTTTTATGGCCATCTCCTCGAGGACTTCCGGACAACTCAGTTTCCTGAAAAAATATTTTTTGCCCGAATTGCACTTGATTATATCAGTAATGCAGTTTCTTCAAACAAGGAGGATTTCTCCATAAAATTCTTAGGGGCACAACCCAGTCCTGTGAAAGGGAACTGGTTTGACGATTTGTTAGCTCAGACCCAAACAAAATCCAAGTACAAAACATTACTCAACGAAACCGATCTGCGTCACTTGAAATAATGATCCAAGCCATTATCTTCGTTCTTGATTGCCATTTCGGCAAAAAAGGGGAGGTAGAATGCTCTATACAACACCAAGGAATAATCTTTGAGTGTACAGATCAATTCTCTAAAATAAATTTTTGTTAATGTCAAAAGGTCGCTCTAAGAGAGACTTTTTTCTCAGAAAAGAAGTCGCAATCTCCTCAAAATTGTACATATTTGCGATGAATAGGAAAAAAGCCATAACTGCGTTATATGTGTTAAAAGGTCGTTTACGCCCAGAAAGTGATTGTCCAGATTCCTACAGCCCTGATGATAAGATTACGACGCTTCACTATCATCCATGAAAACAAGAAATAAACATCATGCATTCAATACGTCTTTAGTGTCATTACCATTGAAACATGATTTTAAATTATCTATTTAATTTTATATTATCTACTATTTTATATGGAATATCTCTCCCAAATATATTCATAAAATATGTTGAAAAAAAGTCATAACAATATTACATCAAAACAGGCATAGAGAGTAGTGAGTTAGACCTTGATTATACATATATTCAGACAAATTATTACATCATTATGACCCTTATATTCTATGAGTAATTAGGAGATGACAATTCTGGGCACATTATATACTTGATAAAATTACATTCCAATTATGTTAAATAATGATGATCACCTTAAGTACGAATAAATTATTATATTTTACACTTTATTTAAAATGAGGCGTTTATGAAAAGACCTCAAATGTATTGGTTTAAAAAAAAGAAAAGAATAAGGAAAAAGTAGTGCTTCTTGAGTTGTTGATTGGTTGAGAAAAAAGGAGAGAGAATAATAATAAAACAGTGGTATTATGCAAGGAATACTAGAAACTACCTGGAAAGGAAAGGGAAAAATGTAGCTTCCAAGTTAAGGCCATGATACGTTGATTAACATAACAATAAGTTAAGGTTTTTAATGTACTTTTTAGTTAAATGAGTTATTTCACTTCAATAATTCATAATTCAACGATCAAACAAGTAGATATTATATTAATAAAATGAATAACGAGTGTGATATATATTTTAATACTTTTTATTTATCAACAATAGTTTCCACAATAGTAAATATAATATTATTTACAAACGATACATAGTTTAACAGTTACAAACAGTAATTCAAGATTATATGTTTTCATGTGAAATAGATACTATAAATAAATTTTTCTTTCAAATTAAATTTCATATCTGACCATCTTTGTTTCTTCTGAAACTACACTGCCTCATTAAACTTCCAGTTTTGGAGGTGCCATGAGTTTCAAATCGGAGGGATCTTGAGGAGGTTTACAGCGGGGCTGGCGTTGCGTTTGAGGGCAGCTCCGGTTCGGCTTGAGGTTGAGCCATACTTTTTCATCCACGGAAAGATACATTCCGCCACCGCGACCCCGATAGTATTTGCCTCTTCCGCCCCTATTACAATATGAATAATTAATAAGAGATATAGGGGATATTAAATTAACGTCATAGCGTAACTCTATCTGTTTTATCAGTACCTTAATTAAAAACAGATGATGCAATAGGCATTCCATTACAAAAAAACAAAGCCAACACAGAATCAAAGCTACGTATAGCTACGATACTATTAAAATTGGACAATGATACACTCAACATATTTAATGTTTAGTTAATAAATATTTACTTATTATTGGCTAAATTGTTACTAAAGTAAAAATCTATATCATAAATAAATAGTTATGATTAATATTATATAGAATATACTATATATATCTTTTATATCATTCATATTTTATATGGCTTTAAGATTTAAAATGGTACTTTTATTTTTTATGAATAGTTAGAAACTCTTATTAAAAAAATAGTTAGAAACTCTTACTTTGACTTGGACATCTATCCACCAATAGACTCGATGCTCGAGCTAAATACGGAAAATCCCCAGAGTCTTTATCACTTTAGAGCTTATGGAGAAGCTAGTAGTCCGGGTGAAAGTCGTGTCCCCACTGAGACACACAGTTGGCCTCATCAATAACGAATCGCTGAGGGGATCCTGCGAATAAAGGCTTCGAAAGACTCTATTGAGCTTCTGAGAGGCAGATACCTTCTCGGGAGTCACGTAGAGGAGTGTGATTTGGGGCGTGAGGAGACGGAACTTTTTTGTATATTTTCCGCTGCCAGCCATAGTAGTCCCCGATGATATGATCTGCTTGGCATTTCCAGACCATCGAGCTTTTGAATTTATCATATATGAGGGATACAGGAGGGATGGACTACAGTGACTCCGCCCTGGACCGCGGCGGGTAACTGATAATCTTTCCGCCTCCGTGTGGCATAAGGACAGAGGTGACATTGTTCAAGAGGGTCGCATTAATGGCTGACAGCTGAGAGGCGAAAGCTGTGGATATCAAAGTGACTCTTGAGCCTCCCAACGAGATCGTTCGAGAAAGAGTAGTCCTCTTGGCATATTATTATCCCTGTTACAACAGGAGCAGAGAACTTGTATATCACTTTGAAACACATATATAAAGAACTTAACTAACATTAGCAACCACGTTTTTGAAATAAATATTACACTGAATTAATAATGATGGCCTTAACATGCTCATAAAGGAGTGGCGTCGTCTATGACGTCATCCTTCCAGCTAGTTTCTAGTATTCCTTGGTA
>CP045900.1:9126145-9146786 GCA_013387185.1 Caligus rogercresseyi
TGATAGCTCACAGTGCGTGTAGGCGTGGTCAACTCTCAATATTGAGGTGCGATTAATCTCCCGAGAGGGGCAGGTCAGTTTTGATTCAAACTCATTGAGTGACAATTTACAAGCTAGATTGCTTATTTATATCCAATCGAATGCAATTCTAATCGAAACAAAAATGAAAAACTTAGAACTCATAGATTCACTCATATCTTTTTATTTATTTCAGTGGGAGAAAAAACGAATTTATGGCGATTGACACGCAGAGACTGATGGACTTCTGTCTCTATATCAACATGATCTGGTCCATCCCCTACAATCATTATCGCCATGTACTTTTCTCTGGCAAATCCTTGGTCCAGCTTCCTTAGCGGTAATATTTTACATAATTAACATTTTTGGTCTAATGATTATAACTGCAGGCTTGTGGTCGTTCACTTTTTTAAATCGTTTAGTTTCACTTTAATCGTTCAATTTTTTGTCACATAATCGTTCACTTTAATCGTTCTAGTATGATGCATGATGCATCTTCCTTGTGATCGCATGCAGTTCGGATATGTGAGGGAGCCAGATTCCAGCAATAGTATTCATGAATCATGAATAGAAACATTTGTTTTGCCCTCGCTTAAGAAAAAGACCAAATGCTCGCGCGCTCTCAGGCAAGCTAGCAGGGAAGTAGTCACTCTACTATATGGTAGTATCTCTATGACTGCAATCATTCTTGATGCCACATCTGCTTAGCAAAAAAAATGATCTCAAACGCGAACAAGATTAAACGGGAATACGTGGGAATTTATTTTACATGACTAAACTTGTATATTTATATATCATAGTTATTAAAGTGAACGATGAACGATTAAAAGTTAATTTTTGTCGTTCATCGTTCACTTTTTCGATTCGTTCATGTTCATGAACGATTTTTTGAACGATGAACGAATAGCACTTTGAACGATAACCCACAAGCCTGATTATAAGGTGAGAGATTTGATGGAGGAATTCATTTTTTAAATAAAAATGTGAATGAGAAAAGTGGATCATTCAAAAATAATATCATAAAAATAAATGACTTACCTAAGAAGTTTCTTCGGGTTTTTTAAAAGTAGCTCTTCTTTTATTTTGCATTATCGATGGGATTCTTAAATTAGTCCGATATTTGGCTCCTGAAGTCTTGATTTCAAATTAACTGCTTACAATAGGATGGAAATTGAGATTCCTAGAAATACTTTAGGGCTAACCATCCATGAAGGATTTATAAGAGACGCATTGATTCTTAGTCCCTATTAAGAGCCTTTTAATATATGATCTGGTGACTCCATGTCTCGGGATCCATTCCCAGTAGTCAAATTGAAGCCAATGAGATAGAAAAAGATGAGTTTTTTTTTCACTTTTCCCATTGTAGATCTTTAGATGAATCATATGAGTTCCTTTAATCCATTTATTCACTTATTTTTGTAGGCTTGGGCGTCATGGTCCTCCTAATCCCCATCAACATCGTTGTCGGAAAGAAAATGAAGAAATTCACAACCCTCCAGATGAAAAATAAGGACAAGCGAATCAAGCTCATGGATGATGTCCTCAACGGCATGAAAGTCCTCAAAACTATATGCCTGGGAGCCCTCCTTTGCGGACACTATAACAAACTTCCGCTTTGAAGAGATCCGTGCCCTCAAAAAGTCTGGTTTGGTCAACGCTGTGACGACCTTCATGTGGTCCTCGGCCTTTCCTTGTGGCTCTGGCCTCCTTCTCTACCTACGTTCTCATCGATCCCAACAACGTCTTGGACCCATCCACGGCCTTTGTCTCCCTCACACTATCAACCTCCTTCGCATTCCCCTCAATCTTCTACCCATGATGATCATTTACGCCATTCAGTCCAAGGTCTCACTGAATCGCATCAATAAGTTATGAACATGGAGGAATTAGATAAAGAGGCTGTCTCCTATGATAGCAGTTCAGAGGCTGTCCGAGTGAGGGATGCTGACTTTACTTGGGACAGGAAGATGATGGGCTCAACGTCCTGGAAGACATTGACTTGAGCATCGAGAAGGGCTCCCTTGTCGCTGTTGTAGGGCAAGTCGGCTCAGGAAAGTCTTCACTCATGTCTGCCATATTGGGAGAAATGGAGATACTGAAAGGCTCCGTAAACGTCAACGGAACCACTGTCTACGCCCCGCAACAGTCCTGGCTTCAAATGAAACCCTTAGATACAACATCACATTCGGAAAGAAATTCATCGAAAACTCTATCGCCGCGTGATTGAGGCATGTGCTCTTGAGCCCGACTTGAATATGCTTCCTGCAGGAGATCTGACGGAAATAGGTGAGCGGGGGATTAACTTATCTGGGGGTCAAAAAGCCCGGGTTTCCTTGGCTCGTTGCACGTATAACAATGGGACATCTATGTCCTGGACGATCCCCTTTCGGCAGTTGACGCTCATGTGGGTAGGCATTTATTTGACAACGTCCTTTCATCACAGACGGGGCTTTTAAAGAACAAAACACGTATCTGGTCACTCATGGAGCCATTTACCTTCCACAAATGGATAAAATAGTCGTGATGAAGAATGGAGTTATATCCGAAAGTGGAACTTATAAAGAACTTATTGAGAAAGAGAACGGAGAGTTTGCTCAGTTTCTCATTAACTACTTGGCCGATGAACAGGATGGGAATTTAATGAAAAGCAAGGAGTTGCAGCCCATCATTCAAGACTTGGAGTCTGCCATTGGAGGTTCAAATGAGCTTAAAAGACGCATGGACCTGGCCCTAGTGAGAAATCTATTGCTATAACAGAGGTTCTTCGTGGAAAGGAACTTATTCATCCACTGACAACACATCGGAACAATGCTCTTCCATCATTTCCCAAGATGCCGCCAACGAAGGCGCAGCCACAACGCAAGAGGAGGCCCCAAGGATCGAATCATCCAGGAGGAAAACGTGGAATCCGGAGGTATCAAACTCAGCGTGTACATAAGCTACCTTAGGCGAATCGGATTTAGCACGGGCTTATTGTCCATTATTTTCTTTGTATCCTTCCAAAGCTTCTCTCTAGGAGCTAATCTCTGGCTTTCAAAGTGGTCGACAGATACCCTAGCTGGTAATAGTACTTCCGTCAGAGACAACTATTTAGTCGTCTACGGTATTCTCGGATTTTTCAATCTATATTCATCATGCTCGGCTCAGCCACAGTGACCATTGGAACACTCAATGCATCAATGAAGATCCATGGAAAGCTTCTGAGCAATGTGCTCCGTGCTCCTCTTTCTTTCTTCGACACTAACCTATGGGTCGTATACTGAATCGCTTTTCCAAGGACATAGACGTTGCTGACACAACGCTTCCCTTCAATGTACGCATGATAGTCACGCAAACCCTTAGTGTCCTCGGAACCCTGGTCATCATATCCATCGCACTCCCTTGGTTCGTGGCCGTCATCGTACCCATAGTGGTCATCTATATATTATTGCAAAAGTTTTATATCAGCTGCGCCCGACAAGTTAAGCGGATCGAGTCCATTTCGCGATCGCCTATATATAGTCACTTTGGGGAAACCTTGACAGGGATGTCCACAATCCGTGCCTTTGGACGAGTGGATCACTCATAGATGAAAATGAGGTCAAGATCGATCATAATGCCAAGTGTTATTTCCCTACATTCATCAGCAGTCGTTGGCTCGCGGTTCGCTTAGAAACCTTTGGAAATCTTCTTGTACTCTTCGCTGCACTATTTTCTGTAACGTCCAAGGGGTCCATAGATCCAGGAATGGTGGGCCTCTCACTCAGCTACTCATTGAGTATCACTTCTATACTCAACATGCTTGTCCGCGTCTCCACCGATGTTGAAACGAACATGGTGAGCGTGGAGCGAATCAACGAGTATGAAAGCATTCCACAAGAGGCTCCCTATGACCTCCCCGATTCGGATCCTTCTCCACAATGGCCTCAGCACGGCGTCATCAAATTTGACAACTACAAGACGCGCTATCGAAAGGGTCTTGACCTGGTACTCAAAGGTATATCCTGTACGATTCAGAAAGGGGAAAAGGTTGGAATCGTTGGGCGAACAGGGGCAGGGAAGTCCTCACTCACACTGGCTTTGTTCAGAATCATTGAGCCCATGAGGAGGATCCATTTACATCGACGGAGAAAACATTAGATTCTTGGGACTGGGAAAGCTTCGTTCACGACTTACCATCATACCACAAGACCCAGTACTCTTCTCGGGATCCCTTAGAATGAACCTGGACCCCTTTCAAACGCATTCGGACAGAGAAATATGGACGGCTCTGGAGCAGGCTCATCTAAAGACATTTGTCTCCAACTTAGCAGACGGTCTGCACTTTACAGTCCTGAGGGTGAAGCAATCTGAGCGTGGGGCAGCGACAGCTCATTTGTCTGGGAAGAGCCTTGCTTCGGAAGACACAGATCCATTAACTGGGACGAGGCAACTGCTGCCATTGATTGTGAGACGGACGATCTGATACAGTCCACGATTCGGCGAGAGTTTCAAGAAGTACCCGTTGTGACCATGGCGCATAGGATTAACACAATAATGGATAGTAATCGAATCATGGTCCTTGACTCTGGCACCATTGCAGAATTTGATTCACCCCAGAAACTGTTGGAGAATCGGATTCCTATTTTTATGCCTTGGTCAACAGCAGTAATGGGCAAAATAGTAGATAAACTGTAGGACATATATTTACTCATTTGATTGGTTTACATAAATATCGCTATTCATTACTTTCAAATACTCCGATCATAGCCTCCCAAGAGCATTAATTAACAAATTAAGGTTGTCATAAGACTAAACAAAAAATTAATCAATATTAAAGTATAATCTAATTGTGTTTATGTCTTAAAAATAACTATCGCGCCTTCTAAATATTGTTTGATTCGATTTTGTTTAATGAATTATTTGGATTGGACAGCCTTTGTGTGGAATTTGATTTATATACCTAACTTGTCCGATGCATTCATAGATATCTGATATATATTGTAATAAAAATGTATGTATACAGTATTTAAGTTTTTTTAAAGAATATTATTCTTTGGAGTAGATAATAATAACCTTGGACACTTTCAACCATTTCTTTATATAAATATATTTACCTCTGAACAAGGTAAAGGACCTTTTATTTAATATTAGTAATGCAAAAGCTAAACTTTACCTTAGAAATATTTCATTTGAACATTTGTGGACTATATGTGGCGAATTTTGCGACAAGGTTATTGGCCATTAAGATCAAGTTGAATAATAATTAAAGCTGCTTGACCACTTCAAACGTTGGTAATTCGAAAAATATGTTAGAGGGCAATTTGACCGTAAATGAGACACATTTTTGGCTCAATGGCTTTGTTAAAAGGCATAATATGCGATATTGAGCCGGAAAAAAAACACCATATAAGTGATGCATTAGGCGCCATGACATCCTAAAAAAAACCAGTGTAATGGGGCCTACTGTTTCGTTAACGATGACTATTGTTACGTGTACTGTGCATATATATATATAAATATATAGCTCCATGATATATATATATATAGGGAACCGGACTTTTGTTAGACAGCCATTTCTTAGACGGACACTTCTTAGACGGACATTTCTTAGACACGGACACTCTAGCAGCCAATCTTAGACAGACACTTCTTAGACACGGAAACCTAGAGTTAGACAGGGACATTTCTTAACCACCCATTAAAATGTAATCACAATTAAAATAGGCCCTGGGTTCTGCCGAAAACAATCATGGTGTTCGGAATTACAAACCTCCACCAATGGGACCTCGGGTTCCGCCAACACAGTCGGGGTTGTTTTGGGGTTAAAAATCCACCCGCCAATGGGCCTTGGGTTCCACCAAACCTAATCGGGGGGTTTTGGGGTTACAAACCCACCGCCAATGGGCCATCGGGTTCTGCCGAACACAATCGGTGTTTTGGGGTTACAAATATATACCGGACCGTGTAAAAATTATTACCGATATGGTAAATATACATTGTAAGAGGTTTCATGGCTACTACTCTGAGTGTTTCATATTTGTACTGTTAAAATAAAACAAAAATCTTTACTGTGAGAGCGTAACAACTTTCACACGTTAGACCATTTCTAATCAGGAAACAAGGAGGATCGAAATTGCAGTCCTCCTTCGAGGGGAGTGCCTCATACACAACATAAGGAACAGGTTGGGGCCTGTTGAAGACAATTTACAACGTTTCCAAGCGCTTGGAGGCTGGGGGTGATCTCAAGCAGTCCCCTGGGGCTGGCAGGAAGCCCACTGTCTCAACAAGGCAAGTAAAGGCAGCATTCAAGAGGTTCCCAACAGGTCCATTACCGGCATGGCCAGAAAGATGGGACGTCGAGATCAACTGTTTCAAGGGCATTGAAAAGGGCTGGAGGAAAGTCCCTGAAGCGTAATGAACGCCCTCTGCTAACTGAACGTCAGTGAAAAGTCAGACTTGAACGTGCCAAGAAAATCTTGAATGATATCAAAAGCTCATCTGGACGCATCATCATTTTTTACGGTCGATCTGTTTTCAACAGGCAAAATGGACCGTGTTGTGAGCTTTGGAGATGTGCAAGATAAGCACAGCTAGGTGGCAACAACAAAACACCCTGCTTCGGTGATGATGTTGGGTCTCGTGGCCTCTAACGGGAAGGCTATGCAGCCGGCATGGTTCCCCACTGGGTACATATTAACAGCGGAGGATTATGTGAAGATTTGGCGTCCAAGGTTCCTTAGATAAAGAGGCTGTCACCTTGATAGCAGTTCAGAGGCTGTCCGAGTGACGGATGCTGACTTTATTGGGACAAGGAAGATGATGGGCTCAACGTCCTGGAAGACATGTATGAAATCATGTATGTATGAAATCCATAGTCGGCAACTCTCCTGGGGGTTTTAAAACAAGATGGAGCACCGCCCAACGCTTCCAAGAAAGCTCAGGAGGGCTCAAGGACAACATGAACTTTTGGTCCAAGGACTACTGGCCCCCTCAGAGCCCAGATCTGAACCCACTAGACTTCTCCATCTAGGTGCACAGTGGAGACCAAGGCCTGCAAAAAACGATACAAGAACATAAATGCCTTAAAGGCTGCTGTCAACAAGGCCTGGGCCTCCATAGACGCCGATTACATCCAGCAAGTCTGTGGCTGCTTCAGACATCGCTGACCTGTGTCATTGAGTCAAATGGTGGCTACATTGATTAAATTTGATCACAAAACTATGTATTATTCTAAAAATATATGAATAAATTGTTTCTCAAGTCATTCGCAATGTCCACGAAATGTTCTGAACAAAAATCGGTAAATAATTCTGCACTGGCCCGGTATATACAGGGTGGTAAGATCAAATCTGGCGTTTTTTTTTCTCTCAACTTAAAATACGTATAAAATCGTTAATTTCCGTTCAACTTTATTTATTTAGACATAAAATGTTCATACAGATGTGTAGATTCTGCTTATTAATCCATCTGCCTTCTAGTCGATGATGAGCTGGATCCAGGCGCGAAGGAGGAGCAGGCCTTGCCACCAGGGCCCTGTCCAACAAAATCAGCTGCACGGATCGGATGACGTCATCCTTGTTAAAGGATGTCCTGAAACCCGCCGGATTTGATCTTACCACCCTGTATATATATATATATATATATATATATTATATATATATATATATATATATATATATAATATATACTATATATATATAATAGATATATATAGATATACACCACAAATCCACGACATATCTCCGCTCAGTAGTCAAATACAAGTGTTAATAGAACAATATTTAGTTAAGAAAGATTATTTATGCTATATTTCTGATACATTATATTAATCTAATAAAATGTATAATATGACATTGGAAAGTGACTTTACGATGCCTTTAAAATATTTCATTCTTATTCCTCTGGGGAAAAAACACTTTCCTTGTTAAGTACAAAATATAGCTATTTGCCATTATGTTATTGCAAGGGATTCTGAGGTCAGTGGAGGCAATCCTATGGATAAAAGGCCATTTGCTAAGAATCAATTGCATTTTCCTCACGGGATCTGTATCAGGCCTTGAGAGGAAAAAGTATTTAAATCCCACTACGTGTATGACCTTACTTTTTTGTTTATTAAAAAACAATTGTAACTCTCTGTCACGATTGACACTTATGGCAAGAAAATAACGCTGAATATAAGAAAGAGTAAATAAAAATATCAATTATTTTTTTTACGTTCATATAAAAAGGTTTGTAAGGAGTGATACAAATCCAAATAAAAAGTGTGATATCATAGTTACAAAAATAAAAAAAAATAAAGATATATTGAAGAGATCCTCCATGATCAGCGATGTGGTCAATTAAATTATGACCAAAACAAATTGCAATAGGTTTCAATAGTTAGTATTATTCTTGGGGTATTGGATGTGCAATAAAAAACTTTTGAGGTCCATTCAATTTCAATTTTTGACATAAGAAATGATGAAAGTCGAATTATTTAAGTTTGGATTGAGATGCACTTCATTATTGGAGAGGGAATTCTTTAAGTCTTTATTTTTTAGGAAAATAAATCATTCATGTTCATGTGAATTTGGAGGAACATGATTTGATTACCAATTTTTATTGTATTTTTTCAATATTAGTTTCATAACATAGTCACTGGAGGATCATCCTTGTCCTTCCGCAAGCCCTAGGTGTAATGGCATTCCACAAAAATCAAATATTCGGCCAGAGCCCTTCTGACTTGACATCTGTAGACAAGACATCCAAGGTATTAAAAATGTATGCAATCCACCATCTTCATCAAGAGCCAATATTTCATTCTGGAAAATTCTTCTTCCTACTCAGGAGAATGGCAATCTCTATTCAAGTTCCATACCTTGGCATTTTAAGCTGTCATTTGATTCGAATCTTAAAAGGAAGCTGGTTAAATTTCCGGAACTTTAAATTAAAATGGAAGCCTCGAATATTGAGTTCGATTCCTGGAATATATTAGGACAAGAGGATCACGACGCAGTTCCAAATATCGTCGAGTTGTATTTCTTTAAGACTCCTTGCAAAGATTGTGGAGTGCTCTACTACAAAACATCTCACGCTTTGCTAATTCTCTGGCTTTCGACATCATTTTTTTTCACTAAATGTCAGGGGAGGTATGCCCAAAAAAATATACCTCTTATTATTTTATTTGGCCTGAACGCTAGCCAAAAAAAGTCCTCCAAAAACGTGTGCCTTGGACATGTCTCTTCTAAGTTGTCGAAATCATATTTCATAAAGGCTAGCTAGATCCGATTTCATATCTAAGTATGATATTAAATCCGTTTTGATCTCCACTACATCTAGGTACTCAGTCTTATCTATTAAGACCCCTGATGTAAATTGTTCTCTTGGGCATATACAGATGACTTGGTCATCACTTCAAGACAATATATTATTTTTTTAAACTTAATAAAGCTAACAAAAAGTTCAAAGAATTATTTAAATTATATTATAATTTACTACCCCTGCTACGAAAACAATTTGTCCTGGGAATTTTCAAAGTTTATTGTAAGGGAGACGAGGACAGTTGCGACACACTTTTTGCATTTACATAGAGTACTTTCTTCACAATTTGCATTTGAATGTAAGGAGTCAGATGTTGCAACTGACCCCATGCCCGGGCACAGTTGCAACAACACAGTATAGGTACGGTTGCAACATGTTAGAAATAGGTATTTCCAGTGCTAATTAAATGTTATTATTTAAAAAATGTATGCTATCATAATGTTACTGTGATTTATCTATCAGTTTTGATCATATGACAATAACATATCTGGCTAGCTTAAAAAGCCCTTATGTGAAATATTAAAATTAATTAAAAATACAGAAGTCTTTTGGTGACACAGGAAGTACGAAGTGTTTGTGAGAAAATTAACTTTTATTTAGTTCATTAAAAATATATATCTTTTTTCAATTATAAAACTGCCATTAACACATTGAAACAGTTGTTGCAACTGTCCCCGAACGGTCAGTCATGATAAAACCTAGCTAGCTAGCTAAACAAGGTGACCTTGATTCATGCTAACTGTATTAGCTTAAAGTCAACATATAACTTGTCTCAACCTGGTAAGTTTTAACTTAATCACAAAAACAGTGACAGCACTATTACAAAACAAAACTCAAGAAAAAAAATACTTTCTACCTCAAAAACAGTTTTTTAAATAACTCCAGAAGTAGTGCTTTAATAGTACTCCTTTTTCACGGCAATGGAGAGAACTCTACTGAGCATGTGCAGTGTGCGTGGCATCACTCTAGTTGTTCCTGATTGGACAAAGGGCCCTGTTGCAACTGTCCCCGGTCTCCCTATTATATTTGTTACTCTAAACAAATTTGAACTAAATTTTTAAAGAATATTTTTATAATTATTGTTATGTCTTCTACATTGTGTTTGTTTTAATATTGTTGAATACTTTTATATTTAGGGTACTAATTTTAAATACAATGTTTATTTATACAATATATATTGTGTAATTTCTCTGAATAAATTTAGTTATAATAAATATAAATATATTTAAAAAGGTATTAGACTTAGATATAGAAATAAATATATTCTTTTTAGACAGTCTTGATACTTAAAAGAAAAACCGTTAAATTGGAAGAAAATACAACATTTTTTGATTTCAAATAATATCCGAAATAAATATCTTGTTATTTGTCCTCCGACTCTTACTTTAACATAAGGAATCGCTTGCAATAACCAAGAGGATCTAACATTCTTTCTTCCTTGATACCCATTTTTTTTCTCTTCAGAAAGGTCTTTATTTTATCCTTTAATTTATACGACATACACACATATATGCACATATATATTAACAAAATTACAAAAAGGAAAATTGTGCCGTGTTGAAACTAACCTAAATAAAACAATGTAGTTTAAAACTATTTTCCTCTTAAAGACCTTAAAAACATCAAACTTTATAAAAACCAATACTAAAGAACAAAACATAAAAGCACAGTAAATGGACAAACCGTAATATTTTAGCAAAACAGATATAAATATAAAAAAAATACGTCAAAGAGGAGGAAAATCACTTGCTTTTGGTGTATTTAAGCAAGACGAGGTGAAGATGAGGGGAAATATATCACAAAGTCGGATCCATAGTTACATTTTTTTCTTTTCTAGAAAAAAATTCAAAATCCTGCGCCCAAATGATGACTTCACCAGAACCAGACCAACATTCCTTGTAGCGACATTTAGGAAGCAAATTGAGTGTTGTATCATTTAAATGAGAAAGACGCTGGAAGCATATAAAAGGATGCCTTCCAATATAAATCCTCGAATGCTTGGAAAGGCATTGTCCTTTTCGGCCACAAATAACAGGAGACTAAGGCGTTCACCTTCAGTATTATCAACTCTAATGTGCTGATTCACCATAAGCTGACCTCCTACGAACGGCACAAACGGCGGCAAGATATGCAGCATTATCCTTGAACATTCCCTCGCCAGAATAAGAAGGGACGTGGACGTCAAGCCTATCCCCCCAACACCAAAAACTTATTAAAATATTTCAAAAGCACTTAATAATCGTTAGCACGTTGCATAATTCTACTTTGTTTTTAGTTATATAAATTATGTTTCAGAGATCCTCATAGTTGTTCCTTAGATATAGTGTACTAAAATGATACTTTTATCTGATGTTGGGGTTTTTAACGTATATTATGCGTTCTACCCCAGAGCAAAAAAAAAAACTTTATTGTTTATTGTTTTTTATAATGTTTTATGGATATTATGTATTTGATGTTCTATCACTTAACATGTTTCCATTTTATTTACCTTGAAAATATTCACCTTTTAATGAATCCTTACTTACTCTCACAAAAAATTTGCATATCACTATTACACTTTTAATGATATTTTCCCACGTACAAAATAAATCCATGCTCACAACTATATACTCTTGTTTTTTTTGTTTTTTTTGCAGAAAGATAAAATTGCATCATTCCTACATGATTTTATGTGTTTTTTTTACTGCCGTCATTGATGTTTTTTTTTCGTCCCTCCGTCATTACATGTTCCCGTCTATATACTATGTGTCTTTTATTATTATTATTATTAGTGTTCTTTCAATGTCAAATAATGAAAAAGTCACTATAATCATGACTTTTGTATTTTTGGTCCTTCATCGCATGAACATACAAAAAGTAAGAGAGTATTTATAATTTTTATTTCACTTTATTACGAAAGTATTTTACGGATTAAAAACAATAACGGATCTCTTGCCGACGTGAAGGAGGTGTATGAATTAGGTTTGCTGAGGATAAATATTCACGGAATATTTTTGCAGCCCTTAAAAGAATCTCCGAAGGAATCAATGGAGGATGAAGACACCTTGATGCCATTTCCGGCATCGTCATTGCTTTCCTCCGTCCTCCAAAGCCAGGATCCTCGTCAAATACATGCTTGGTGCCATCATCCTGAGGTTCCTCAGAAGATATGACGACGGCTCGACCATCATCGTACTCCAGAATTTCCGGTTGAGGGCTCCTTCCATCTTCATAATCTGGAGGAGAGGTTTGCGCCTTGTAGTAGATGACTTCGTAGTTGCGCCGATCCTCATCGTAGTCTCCAAACTCCCTCTCAAAGTCTCCATAGCCGCCTCCACCGCGATAGCCTACAGCCTTTTCTTCGTCCTCGTAGCGATTATAGTTATGGGACTTGATCCTTTCGTATTCATTGGGCTCATAGTACTTCCCACCAAACTGTCCCTGAGGCCGATGATGACCTGAGTAAGGGGGTCGACGATGACGTCTCTCCTCATGATATTGAGGCCCTCCATTGAACCGGGAGTAGACGCCTCCATTTGAGGTGTAGCCTCCACGCTTCTGACGCCCGTAGTAGACAGGGATGTGTACGGGGGATCGCTGACTCCGAGGGGTCAGCTCAGGGATCCGGCGAAGTGCAAAGGAGGAGCGAAATACCTTGGGATCCCTGGAAGAAAACCATGAATGTGAAAAAAAATCCGTGAACGGAAGTTATTGGAAAGGTATTTTATTGATTAAAAGTAAAAGCTATGATAAATTAATGCTATAATAAATAATATCTATGATTTTTTAGACAGCTTATTTGTAGTCTTTGAATTTTTGTGATTGATGAAGGTATAAATGGGAGGAGAGGAAATGATCCACTCGTGCCCTTGGATTAGCGAATTGTACAATAAAGTCTCGTAGCTCAGAGTCCACGGATTTAACGCCTGCAGGCACTATGCCCGGATAGAATCGGGAGTCCCGGTGGTCCGAATGACTCTCATTCCGTGGTGATTGTCTCTGAATCTGAACTGATGTCTATAGACGGTGTTGGATCCCAAGGGTGTCCTTTATGAAAGGAATCGTGCGTCAGAAGGATTGGATACACAAGTTCATTATCCTCAAATCTCTCATCTTCTATTTCCCCGTAAGACTCCACATATAATTCCTCCTCTTCATGGATCTTGGGCCCATTATAGAGGACCTCTAATTGGTCCTCATCCTCGTGGGAAAGAAGGAGAATTCCATCTCCCTCCTCAAAGCTTGAAAACCCTCGTCTTCCGGGTGGAACTTCCCATCGAATATTCTATGGGTTGCAGTTAATCCAGAAGTTCTGAACAAAAATACAAAAAATGGTGCGCTCTGAAAGAGTTGAGGTTTTGTATGCAGGGGGTTTCTTCTTTTTTAAACCACTAACCAATAGCAAAAGCAAGAAACCTGGTCATAGGCATAAAGGATGAATACATCAAAAGGGATACTCACTCTATTTCATCCAGGGGATGTTTTGAGATTACAAGGAACTTAGGAAGGCCAAAACCGGAGGCCACTAGAGAGGAGGGTCATTGCAAACTGAGAATGTGACAAGGGACTGCTCTAAGTCACATCTGAGTAAGTTCCACCTTAAACAAGCCTAGATATAGCTAGGTTTGCCCGCCCCTCAAATTTATATATTTGCGATGGAAATAAAAATAGAAAATAATTGTATGTGTTTTGTTTCTTTTATCGTACGCCTTTTTCATACACCCTTTTGAATTATAAACCATTTCCAAGGCAATGCGTCATCCTTAAAGGGGGGGGGGCTTCTTTTTAATCTCCTGTCATGAATTCCTTCGTACTCCTAAACACTAAATGGATTCATCATGATTCGTCTAAATGCATATTTGTAAACATTGAAAAAAGAGAAGGAGTTATGAAATTATTTTTATTACTTTGAAACAGGGGCAAATGATTTAATTAGCTTTAGGACTACTTGATTGATATTGACGACATTATAAAGGTCAATGAGTTAAATTTTATCCTCTCTGTTCTGGTGAGCAGAAAAATGTTATTATCCATAAATGGCATCGAGAAATTAAATGAATAGTGGCCTAGATTTTTTTAAATATGGTAATTGAGGATTTATATTGAATTATCTTTTGTCTGGGTTGCAAATACACAGCAAAAATGCTGGGGCTGTTGGTGTGTTTTTATATTGAATATATTTTATTGATCAGATCACTCTCATATGAAAGACATCTATCAATGCAAGAAGAGGATGAAGATCTAGGTATCCTTAAATTGCTTAAAAATATAAAAATAATATTTTTTGATAAATATAATATTGTATAATACTTAATATCAATCCTGCTGCATATATCCTTTTGTGTGGTCGTGTTCATTTGCTATTATATGTGTGCTTTGCTTTTAATTTATCTATCGTATTATTTTGTAACACATGAACCTATAATGTTAAATAGCAATAAAGTCTTTCAAACTAAAAAAAAATTATTTTCTTATTTATAATTGAATTATAGTTTGAATCATAAGAACAAGTCTTTTTGTTCATAACTGTGATTTGTATTATATATTATATATATATATATATATAAATATATTATATATATTATATATATATATATGTATATCTATCTATATATATATGTCTATCTATCTATATATATATAAACAATTCTTCTAATTAAAAAATTATGTTTAGTACATTGACTTATAATTACATATTTATCAAATATTTAGGAATTCAAGAATTTAAAATAATGCACTTGGAAGTCCTTGGTTTAAGTTTGTCCGTGATGCCATAGTCATGCTTGATCCTATTCAATAGTTCGGTTATCCTGTGTTGACAATTTAGTAAATTTTGATACAATAGATATCGTACAGTAACTTACCAATTAATTATGAGTGGAAACTACCATTGATTTATTATTAAACAATGCCAAAAAAATTGATAAATCATATATCAGTCAATCACGTCAAAAATCGTTGCTAAGAATGCATATTATTCATTGACGAGCGTAGCGGAGAAAATGATTACGTCATACGACCCAATAGGGTTTTTATAGGAAGCTAAAATAAGCTCCAAAGTCCCCTGTCAATCGTCATTGGGTTAAGGTCATCGACATATATAATATTTTATAGGTATTATATAGATCGGTGTTTAAGGCTCACTTGAAAAAAAATTGGTTCAAGAATCTAAGAATTATATTGTGTTGTGTCAAACCAGGCGAGGACAGATTGACTTAGAGTTATTTTTTTGTCTAAAATAAAATGCTTCAGCCAACATCCTCGAAATCTAAAGTAAATTCTAGCTATTCTTTGAAATTAGCACATTGTTTACCTCTTTGGTTTTCCAAGATGAGTACATAAATAACTGGTTAAAGGGTTTTGTGTTATAGTGCATGGGTCTAGACCAGGGATGCCAGGGTGAAATCGGTCAGGGGGCCGGACTGTTTTCAAGTGGGACCTCGGGGGGCCAAATTACCGGTACATTTTTGGCCTTGCAACACTAAACACTAAACAAAAGTAGATTTAAATTTGTTGATATTGTATCATAATATTATTTATTTATAAAAACAATTCTCAACCACTAACGTAACGGGCCAAATGAGATGTCCATTCGGGCCGGTTCCGGCCCGCGGGCTGCCACCATGGCACCACTGGTCTAGACCAATGACGTGTGGTGAGGCAATGGCAATTGAGGATCTAACGTCATCAATCAGATTCACAATGCCAAAATTGAGCCTTCTTACTACAGAGTTCATATATGTAAATTTAACAGAAAATGTCACTACCTGGTAAAGATAGTACATTCAATTCCGTCTTATATCAAGACCCGACCTCAATTCTTACTTTGGGATCCTCAAACAAACAAACAAATGGGCAAGGGATTACTTTATACCCGACATGACATGGAAAGAGAAAAAGATGCTATCGATTAAAAACATAAAGACATCTTTTTGTATCTCTCTGGCATCTCTCTGATTATAGTATCAAATTAATCACAAACCTCTTCCTTTTTCTATTATTAATAATCTGTTGATGTTATTATTATTGCATCATATATAACAGCTCTATTTATTCTATTCTGTTGGAGGAACTTTGATACGGAGTTCTCTTCTGTATCAGGAGTTACTACTTATTCCACAGGGTTCGTGGACGAGAGGATATAACCCAGGAATGGGCAATTTTTTTGACATGCGTGCCACTATGGGTTATAAAATTTGAATAAGGGGCCATAGTAGTTCTATGATTGCCCACTTTCCTTTCTTTGGTCCGCTCATTTTTTTACAGAAGGGCTCAAATGGCAATGAGAAAAAAGAAATAAAGAGTAAGGCGCGGCCTAAATGTCAGCGCGCTACTTATTGGTGAAACACGTATTTTATGGACAGACGTAATGAATGGTTTATGAAGCAATATTATTTTATTTACTGAACAAGCTCAGCGGGCCGGATTGAGTTGTCTAACGGGCCGTATACGGCCTGCGGGCCTGAGTTTGCCCATGTCTGATCTAACCTGTCCCTTTTTTAAATGACTAATAAATTTTTTAAAGAAATAAACCAAAAGCTGTTGCTATTATTATTTTGTGTTATCATAAACAGCTTGATTTCTTCTATTCTTCATATCAGGGTTCCTTTACATAGAGAAAACCCAAGCTGCTTATGTAACGCAAAAATAATAAGAGCAACAGCTTATTAATATTAAAAAAGGGAGAGGTTTGTGATTAATTTGATACTATAATAAAAGAGATACAAGAAAGATATCCCCATGTTTTCGACAGCTGTTTTCTCTTTCTATTTCATTTCGAGTATAAAGTAGGTATCCCTAGCCAACAAAAGAATAATTGAGTTTCTTACACGACAACCGGAATATAATTTATACTAAAGTGGACTTTTTGCATTGAAGAGAAGCTGCAAATGTATGTAAGTATGTGTGAATGGCCTATATTCATCGCAATCAAATTTTAGCTTTCATGGATACCATTCCATTGTTGCCTCTCTGTTTTCTTCTCCTAAAACAATGGATGAAATACTAAGCCTTCATTCTCTTCCAATAAACACGATCATCATGGCATCAAGGAAATGATTGACTGTATTTTAAATTTCATGTTGATCAATTCCTGTCTCTTCCTAATTTTTACGCATTCTTATGAAGGCAACAGACATGATACTCCGCTTTGATTCATATATCATAGATCCTGTTTATATTTTTATTATATTTATAATATAATTCATATAAATAATAATAATCGGTCTTAATCGGCTTCTAGTGCATTGAAAAGAAAAATACCTCATAAAGTCTTATGAATATCATAACATAATTATGAAAATATAAGGATATTTTGTAATTTGTGTAATGGAAAATATATTATTGTGTTCTTCCAGATTTCCAAAAGATAGAGGTTGATAACCCGCCGTCGACGAAATGGTCACGGATTTACTCGATGCACTTTTTGAAGAGGCCAATTAGGTTAAAATATATTCTGGTTGATGGTGCTCTCCCTTCATTTTTAATTTCCCGAAACATTTGAAGAATAAAGTATCTAATGGAAGAAATTTAAAAACAAAAATTCCCGAAGAAAACAATGATGCAATTTATAATGGAAAAGAACACAAAATACAGCCTTAGACCATACTTATACTCTTCCAAGTACCATTGAATTGTTTATGAGATTGCTTTAAAAAAAACAGAAATAAAATAAATCTGTCAGCTCAAATTGAATTCCTGATGCATTGCTTTGAGTCTTTAAAGTTTAAAAATATGACTCTACACAATAAATAAAAAACTTCATGAGCGAATTATACATTTTGAAGATCTGTGCAACCTTTTAAAAGAGAAAAATGTCGTATCCATAGAGATATAAAGACATAGAGAGCTTAGTGGATTCTTCAGAAAAAATACGTCATTGTGCCAATATATACAACTCTTTCAATTTCTATTATTAACTTACGATGATGTAGTATAAGTTACTTTGTTTATTTTGGCAATGGCGACAGCTGAACGATGTTTCTCTGCTATTGAAGGGAATAAGCTCTCTATATCTTTAATCTCTATGGGTATTTGGTGCTTTCCGTTGTTGGGGGTGGGGGGAAGGCAACGACAGTAAGAAATAAAGAGAAAGCGATACTTTATATACCTAATGTTTTTTTCCGGTTTACTGTAATTTCATGGCGCGTAAATTTCTCGTGGATCTTTGTATAGCCACCTTTTTGTCTGGGTATTTACCTCACATGCTCTTATCGTCAGTCAATTCCCTTTCGCTTTTTCTAGTGGACATTTTTTTGTCCGGGAAGCATTTTCCCTTTGGTGGATTTCAAATCCATGGGACACTGGTTGAACAGGCACAACCCGTTAGATAGGGCTCACGAAAGCCTAGACTGGTGTCCACGAGGATTGACTGGCCATAAAAGAGCAACGAAGTAAAAGCCCACGACAAAAGAAGGCTATAAATAATAGATTACTGCAATGAAATTGCTGGACACCATTTTTTCTCCATGAATTAAAAGTGGGATGATGTCACATTCCTCAAGCCCCAATGTACTTTTTAATGGATCCATTTCATTTACAAACATTTCGACTCCTCCAATAAAATAAATTATTAATAATAGCAACGCCTATTGCTCAGTAAATAATGAGCGGGTTATTATTATGTATGATCACAAACGTAGAACCAAAAAAGGAAACTAAGCTTTCTACTGCAAAAAAATTAGTTGGATGAGCTTAAAAGAACTGCCATATTTTTTATCTATTTCTCTCTCAAGTCTCATTTTAATCCAATCCATTTTTAACATTCATCTTTATTATATTGTAAGTTATTCCTTTATCAAACCTCGTTTCTTTCTAATTCCGACCTTTAGTTCCTATTTAATCCAGTCTTTTCTTAGCGTCATTGACCTATAAAACTGTATACATGAGCTACATAAAGATATAAAGAGCTTATTGGATTCTTCAGAGAAATACGTCATTGTGTCCAGAATACAGCTGAATGATGTTTCTCTGCTATTGGAAGTATATAGATAAAAATATTGGGAGCTTATTCCCTTCATCTGTATTTGTGTGTCCAATATAAACAAAGTCATTTATACTACGTCATCGTAAGCTAATCATATAGATAGATTCTATCTCTATGATCAGCTTACGATGACGTAGTACAAATTACTTTGTTTATATTGGACACACATAATACAGCTGAACGTTGTTTCTCTGCTATTGAAGGAAATCAGCTCTCTATATTTTATATCTATGATTGGAGGATGGATTCTTCCGAGAAATACGTCATTGTGTCCTGAATACAGCTGAATGATGTTTCTCTGCTAATTGAAGAGAATAGGTTCTTATATCTCTATGATCTCTATATATGCTAGCTAGATATATAGAATATAATGAAAATAATGAAAAAAACTTCAAATGCAGTAACATACTTTTTCTGGAAGAGCTGTTCTCACTTACTAAGTCTATATGGAATGTTGACTCAAGGGACCTTGTTTGTGTTTTCAAGTTCAAAAGTTCATTCTAAAGATTCCTCATCCAGAGTGTTGCTCAAAATCTGGCATTCTCTATATATGGATTGGATTGCCTCAATTCTTAACCACAGGTTTTTGAAGCTTTTTATCGTCTCTTGAGAAACAGAGAAGGTGGACAATATACTAAAACATCAACTCATCAAACAACTTCATATTGGTTCCTTCTTGAAGGCATGATTATAAAAATTGAAGTTTGACGCAAATTCGTTTTCTTATTTTTTTTAAATTTCTGTTAACTGATTAAATAGAGATTATAGTAGGTATGTATCGGAAGAGTACATATAAGTATTTTTATCTGTAATGAAGATAATATGCTGGAATAGATGAGAGAGAGTTGACATATACATATTAAGATGTGGGAATATCGAAAGTGATCCAAACTGAGAAGACTCATTATTCGTTCATCCGTCCTTCAAGTATTTAACATGCTGATTCGTTATCTCTCAATTAATCATGGCCAATTTTTGGTACGATTTCCATTTCTTATTATTTTCTATATTTTTCTACGTGACGTTTTTTCATTATTTTCATCCTTTAAGTAACAATTGTATAAAATCACCTTAATTATTGTTTAAATGCAAATATTTCCTTCCTGACATATTGTTAACAGCTTTTAAACACGCAAACTAGAAAATCGTCAAAAAATCAATCATCATTCTAAATAAGTCTTCTCATTTTTTCATCCTTTAATTAAGAAAGAATCGTGATTAGGCTGAGCTTTAATATTTACGTACGGAAGTAGATTTTTTTTTCTATCTTCAAGCGTGATGATGGACGTTTATTTGACTCTAAAGCGGTCCTTGAACTCCTCCAAGATCCTCAAATCATGAAAAACTGTAATCAATAGGGTCTCTAAATTTTCCTTTTAATAACTCATGGCATATATA
>CP045900.1:9146886-9173733 GCA_013387185.1 Caligus rogercresseyi
GACAGTACATGACCGAATTAAGAGTTTGGCCGTAGAAGAGTAGCGAATAGTAGATGGTTCCCTGCCAATCCCACCAAACACACAGCAAACCTTCCTGACTGTCAATCCTGGTTCTGGCCACCGTTTTCGCTTGACATTAGCGCAAGTGACCCATTTCATCACCAGTAACCATCCGCTTCAGAAATGGATTGATTTGTGGCAATTCAGCAGTGATTCGTAGATTAAATTCGGTCTTTGAGTATTTTTTGTGTTAACTCGTGTGGCATCCATACATCGAGCTTCTTTTGTATCCAGCCTATTTAAGTGATTCAAACGGTTTTTGTGCAATGTTAGCTCCTGGGCAATCGAAACAGTGCTTACATGACGATTTATATTATTTTAATCGATATTTCGAAAATTGGCCTTCCAGAGTGTGGTACATTTTTTACATCAAAAGACCGTTACGGAATCAAAACAACAAAATTGTGCGTGATTGGCTGTTACAGTATCAGACCATAAACACTAATCACATTTTCAGCCGCCTGGCTTGCGTTTTCGCCTTTATCGAAGAAAAACTGTAAAAATATGGCGTGTTTTCTCTTTGCTGATGTCCATCTTTGATGCATGCTCATTAGGGTTGTTCTTATTTTTCAAATGTTTGAAATGTTAGCATTGAGTGGATTTTCTGTTTCTTGGTGATAAAAGAAGACGACATACAAAGTTTGAACAAAATCGGTCAACATTACGAGGTCGCGCAAAGAGGTCAAAGTTTTAAAAATTTAGTAAAAATATAGTTTTCCGCCAATTTCTTCAAAATGGTGGACGTTACAGACTTCAAAATAATTATTAATTTAAAGGAAATCTAATTTACTACCAGACGTATGTTTGATGTTTTTTAATAAAACAAAGTTTTCAGTAAAAACAAAGCAAGAAAGGGAGTGAGTATTGTTAGCTTATTTCATAGCTTTTTTGTATCAATTAACTTCACTCGCCTGTAGAAGATGACTTGTTCGCTTCAGAGTAAAATAGTACTTTTAAGTTTAGTAAAACTTTAGATGATAAATCCAAAAATGACCTTGGTTGCATTCTATCAGTTCAGAATTCAGTACAATCTGAGTTTACATCATATGATTCAGAGCCTGTATTGACCTATAAGAAATCGATTATGAAAAAAATAAATAATAATTGTTTCTTAGATTTGCGTCAAGGTATCCTCTCAAAATTTTACTTTGTCTCTGACGCATACATAATCCATTATATGCGTCATTTTGTACGCAAAATAGGCTTTTTTTAATGTACATATAACTCTCTATTATTAAACTGACATGATTTAGTATACCAAAATATTAAGCTGGTTAACCAAGCTTTCATTTGATATGTTTGGTGTTCTAAAAATCGCTATACTTTAAGAGATATAAGCAAATACGTACTGTCCCCCAAAAATTGTCTTTTGATATGAGAATATACGATTACCATCTGGTAATAGTGTTAGTGTACCTGGATAGAAGAGAAGAGAAGGGAGGGGGTATTTTTCCTCCCTTCTCTCCCTTTTTTTTCTTGCTATCCAGGCAACACTAATGGCGTTACCAATGTAATGTAGTTTTTATATTCTCTATCAAAGATCAATTTTAGGTAGGTTTTTTTAGTACGAAATCTTATCTTTCCAACGCCATCAAATGTAACCCGATCGCACTTATACAACGTGAGATACAGATTACTAAAGCCATCTATTGGAAAAATAACGGATTTCTTTTCACTACACCTCATATTTCAAAAAATGTTGGTTAGTGTCAAGGTTGTGATGGGGGATAGCCGCAGAGACATGATAAAATGGATAGTAGAAGCGAAAAAAAGGTGTATAAGTGACGTGGCTCGATAAAAACGTTCATAGCATTTCGCGTAAGCATGGTTTGAAGATGAATGGTTTTTTGGGATAAACTAAAAGCCTTTCATCTCATAGTCATATTCCTTTTAACGTTCAAAACATACAAGTCAGTAAATTTATTAGAGATCTCGACACTTTTTTCTTTAAAGCTTATATTGTGAAAAACTTTAATTTCGTTTGTTAGGAAGGCTTGCGAGACACCTTAATAACAACCACTGTGCGTTCAAGTATTGACACATTGATTTATACAGATTAATTCGTTCGTTTTTATCCTCCATGTTCCGGTGAACAGATTAAATTTGTAAAGCAATTAATAAAATGTTATCAAAAAAATTAAATGAATTTATCTTATTTATCATTTTACTCGTAAAAAATTAGGGATTTATCCTGAACTATTTTGAGTCCGAACTCTAAATTAACTTCTACGTACTATATTGGTATGTTATATTTTGTTGATTAACTGTTTTATTGCTTTTAGTTTGTATCATTATATCATGTCTTTTTGTGTTTTATTATGATTTCTACTCTACAACATTTATTTTTTGCCTTTCAGCTTTTGTTTAGAGATGCAATTTAAAAGCTAAAATATTTTTATACATATTTTTATTAATCTAATTTCTCTAAATCATTTAAGTTTCTAATAAAAACAGCAATGTAAGCATAGTTTTAAAAAATAATAGAAAAAGCAACCTATATATATATTGTTTTTCATTGAGTCTATAGACGAAAGTAGATGCTGTACATGTAGATCCTATGAAAATACACAGGACTTCGTCTGATGATATGTTTGTCGACGAGCTTAGCAGCAGATAAGCGGTGAAAAAACTCATCAAAAGTTGTACACCGAATATTTTCTATCGAGAATACTATCATGTTATATATGCAATAATGAGCAAGACCGTACTCGTACAAGCGGGTTTAAAAACAAAGGGATGCGATAGCCGTGCGTGTTAAGGCGTGTTCAACTCTCAACGTTGGGGGTGCAGGTTCGAATTCCGAGAGGGGATGGTCATTTTTGGTCTACCTCATTAATAAAATCCTAGATTTGATAAATTAATTAGGATGCTTATTTATATCCTGTCGGATGCAATTCTATCAAACTATAAAGGCAAAAACATATTCGCCATAAAGAAGCATATGGAAATCTTAGAAAGGGACTAACTACCCAAAAATGCCCATCCAGAAATATCCCATCACTTGGGAGCAAGTCTTCATATTATTTGTACTCCTCAGAATAACAACCATAAGGATAAACTACCGTCCTCCACTCCCAATAAGAATCTCTTCCGACTTCGACTGTCGAGAGGACTTATTTACTTCGGACTCGCCATTAATCGCAATCGTTTGACATTACTAAGAAGCTCCCTTTCTTTATGACAACTTATCCCCCATGGACATCCGTTTAATGACTCCAAAGGTCAAGACAGTCTCGAATTGTAGCCAAATAACGAAAGTCGGATTCTTACTCCACTGCATATTGGGAATATATTACGATATTCAAAGTTAACGTTTGCTTTTATATGGACACAAACATGCATTTGTAGTAGAAAAAAATAATTTATTAAAACCTCAATACACTATGAATTATAATTGTGTGTGTATGAAAAAGTAAGAAGGAAAAATAATCCATCAAATTTTCATCATTTATATTTCAACATCGTAAATAATATTTATTACTTTCTATAATAAGCGATGTCATATTATATTTGCCATAAGTCATTGATTTCATGCCGGATAACACGAATATAAATTATGTTCATTTCATGTTATCATGTATAGTGAAGCTTCAGTAGCCTCATTATTATTTGTGACGTCATATTCTACCCATTTGTGTGGTTTTAATGACGTCACAGGATGAGTTGAAAAGAGGGATTATCTTGGCAATATGGGCATATTTTGTATTTCATATAACTTGATGCAATCCACCTACAATTAAGTAATTCATTATTACCTCCGCCGAAGGATGTATTGTTTTCACTGGCGTTGGTTTGTTGGTTGGTTTGTTGGTTTGTTAGTTCGTTGGTTTGTTAGTTTGTTGGTTTGTTAGTTTGTTGGTTTGTTTGTCAGCAGGATAACTCAAAAAGTACGGAACGGATTCGGATGAAACTTTGTGGAGTTGTTGGAAATGCCAAAAGGAACAAGTGGTTATATTTTGGCGTCTGTGAGTGCAGAATTAAGATGCAAAATGAGCTAAATACTAATAAACATTTCAAGTTAGCCTACTCTGCTAATAGATGTCGCTGTGCTGTGAAATCGGGTGCCGGGAGCGTCTTCCTCTCGGAATTTCCGTCGAGGGGAACCCTCCCCCGTCCCTCTACGCCGCCCCAGTCGTGAAAAATCCGCCTCGGAAGGCTCATAAGGACCCTGTGACGGCGGAGGTTTGCACTCTCTGATGAATATATGCCTCTAGTTCATATACGTTTTGAGCAGTGTTGTTTTTCGATAATAAAAGATTTTAGTGGATGCCTTCAATGACTTTTTGCAAGTACTTTCATGAACGGCATACAAACAGGGCTTTTATAATAGATATTGGTAAGTCATGCATTACTTTTTTCAGAAAGCATCTCTATTTCTCTAATATGATTCATATGGAATAAATATATATATATAGGATTATAGGCTTTTATTTTATTTATCTCAATGATTTATAGAGCTGTATTTTAAGGGATTAGAATGATATTTTTCATTCCATTTAGCCATTGCGTTGATATATCGATATTTAACCTATATCTATACCATACACGTGACTCATCATCAAAATCGGTACTATTTTTTTAATAAAAAATATTTTAATATATATTTTTAAATAATATTTGTTTATATATTTTTATTATATGTAATTTCTCCAAGTCCCTAATTTTTTAAAGAAGAAATAGAAATAAAAAATAGCCACATTTATTAAATACTAGCAATGTGCCCGGCGTTGCTCGGGCAAGGTCGGCACATGCAATTTGCCGATTTCAAGAGTTTGTAGGCGGTTCAAAGCAGCTCATGTCCTTCCCCAGATGATCTGGTTTGCTGACAATAGGAAGAGAGAGAAGAAACCTGTTTGTTTAACTTTGAGCGCTCTCTGTGAAACTCTGCATTCCTCGGGTTAATGTCTACCTGGATTCATTTATTCTTTCTCCCTTTTATTTTCGACAATTCATCAATTTTGAAGATACATACCAACATGCAGCGAGAAAAGTTCTTAGAAAAAAAAATTCTTCAAAACATATTTTATGAAAAAAATAGCTTTATTAGTCAAATTAGTCAAAAAATGAAAAAGGCCATTTCAGCCCAGTGTGGCCTAAAGGCCTTTTATTTTTTTCTCATGTCCTTCCCCAGATGATAAGCGACGTGCATGCAAATTTTGAGCTGAATTGGCCCAGGCATGTGGCCGCCTACTTGTAACAAACAGACAGACAGACAGACAACTTCTACTTTATTATAGAGATACTAGCAATGTGCCGGCGTTGCTCGGGCAAGGTCGGCACATGCAATTTGCCGATTTCAAGAGTTTGTAGGCGGTTTCAAAGCAGCTCATGTCCTTCCCCAGATGATAAGCGACGTGCATGCAAATTTTGAGCTGAATTGGCCCAGGCATGTGGCCGCCTACTTGTAACGGAAAGACAAACAGACAAACAGACAGACATTTAGTATTTATTTTCGACGCTTCATAAGATTTGATCTGGTTTGCTGACAATAGGAAGAGAGAGAAGAAACCTGTTTGTTTAACTTTGAGCGCTCTCTGTGAAACTCTGCCTTGCTCGGGTTAATGTCTACCAGGATTCATTTATTCTTTCTCCTTTTTATTTTCGACAATTCATCAATTTTGAAGATACATACCAACATGCAGCGAGAAAAGTTCTTAGAAAAAAAAGTTCTTCAAAACATATTTTATGAAAAAAAATCGCTTATTAGTCAAAAAATGAAAAAGGCCATTTCTAGCCCAGTGTGGCCTTAAAGGCCTTTTATTTTTTTCTCATGTCCTTCCCCAGATGATAAGCGACGTGCATGCAAATTTTGAGCTGAATTGGCCCAGGCATGTGGCCGCCTACTTGTAACGGACAAACAGACAAACAGACAGACAACTTCTACTTTATTATAGAGATATATATATATATACAATGTGCCCAGCGTTGCTCGGGCAAAGTCGGCACATGCAATTTGCCGATTTCAAGAGTTTGTAGGCGGTTTCAAAGCAGCTCATGTCCTTCCCCAGATGATCTGGTTTGCTGACAATAGGAAGAGAGAGAAGAAACCTGTTTGTTTAACTTTGAGCGCTCTCTGTGAAACTCTGCCTTGCTCGGGTTAATGTCTACCTGGATTCATTTATTCTTTCTCCCTTTTATTTTCGACAATTCATCAATTTTGAAGATACATACCAACATGCAGCGAGAAAAGTTCTTAGAAAAAAAAGTTCTTCAAAACATATTTTATGAAAAAAATCGCTTTATTAGTCAAATTAGTCAAAAAATGAAAAAGGCCATTTCTAGCCCAGTGTGGCCTTAAAGGCCTTTTATTTTTTCTCATGTCCTTCCCCAGATGATAAGCGACGTGCATGCAAATTTTGAGCTGAATTGGCCCAGGCATGTGGCCGCCTACTTGTAACAAACAGACAGACAGACAAACTTCTACTTTATTTATAGAGAAGATAGAGATATATATATTTTTTTTTGTATTTCAAATACTATTAACTAAGACGTTGATTTAAACATTTATAAAAATACAATAAGAAGATGCAGTCGTAGGTATTAAACATAAGACAGGTTAATAATAAAGGTGCTTAAGTAATATTTAAAATGAGGATATAATAATAACTAGAGGCATATATACACCCGAGAGTGTGTACCTCCGCCGATCCCCACAACATTCCCTTTCAAACATTCTCCCTTTCACACGCCCGATTTTCTATCTCTAATCATTGTTTCCTCTCTCTTAGCTCATTTTGCATATTAAAAGAGCACTCAGAGACGGGAAGAGGAAGAAGTTTAAGCTACGTCACTGGGTTAACATAGTCCTGAGATGATATATGAACAATAATACGTCAATGAGTATTTTTTTAGCGTTTGTTCTTTCCTACTCCCTGAATAGAGACCCCATTTCATTTATTATTTTGCTCATTTTGCATATTAAAAAGCACTTAGAGATCTCAAATTTAATCACTTGTTCCTTTGGGCATTTTCAACAACTCCACAAAGTTTCATTTGAATCTGTTCAGTACTTTTTGAGTAATCCTTCTGACAAACAAACCAACAAACGCCAGTGAAAACAATACCTCCTTCGGCGGAGGTAATAAAAGATGAAAAACAAACAACAGAAGAAGGCGTCAAAAGAGTAACATGAGGCGTGAGGCTCTATTTGTAAACAAACATCTCCTCCACCGGAACCAGCACTACTGATGAACAATTGGGACGCCGTCGAGGATCTCCAAGCTTCTTCTTACCACGCAATCAATCCCCAAGGGAAGAGGAGCTCCCTTAACTCTAGCGGCATAAAGGATCCCCTGGACAGTTGAGATGATGTGTTCAATTTCGAAGGCATGCTTATAGGAGGGAGATGTACAGACCAGCCAATCCCTAGGGTCTAATGCTACTCCGTACACCTTTTGGATGTCTTCTTCCACCGCACGAACAAGAGGGAGGATTCGGGGACAAAATAGAAGAAATGGAAAGATGTCTCCGTTTCTTTTTTGCACCAATGGCAGGACTGTTCCTCTGGAGAAACCTTCGATTTATTTGTGTAGAGGGAGGATGTTGCTAGTCTGTATCTTAACCATTTTTGTCTCGGGTCAGTAATTGGGTTCTGTAGGATGGTTTTAGGGTTAATTAAACTAATATCTTCATTTTCTTTAAGGTTTTTGAGTCTCTTTGTGATAATGGACCGAGGAGATGTCCCGATTTGGTTCCCTATAAGGGATTCACGAACCCTTCGGTTATTGATGTAAGTGAGTGCAATGAAAAAAGGAGTAGGTGGACCGTTCAGTTTCGAAGAAGTGAATTTCATCCTTTGTATTCTCATACCCAAAATGAAATTCTTCATAACCCCGTCAGTGACAGAAAATTGGCCTATGGAAGTAATATTGAGATCCTGATAAGGCTCTTCTTCACTCTTTAATCTCTTGTTGTAATTCAAGGGTTCATAAGCTCCAAGGAGCGGAAGGACATATTCTATAATAGAATTCCATGAGAGTCCCATCCTTTTCCAATAGAGACCACACTTTCTAGTCACTTTTATTAGCTCTGATGGACCCATAAATATACGGTCCTCAAATTGATGGCCTGTAACCTTTTGGAAGGAGTGCTTTAGTCTAGCTGACCAGAAATCACTATTCGTTTGAAATCTCCTCATCCAGGTCAGGCTTAATGTTTTCCACATGTGCTCCATATTCATCAGACCAAGTCCCCATTTACTCACAGGGGCTTCTAATCTTTTTCTTGATATATAAGGTCTTGAATTACCCCATATCAGGTTGTCCCTATATTTATAAATTTTATACAGATGTCCGTAGAATATGGAATATATCTTAAAATATGAAAAACTTTTGGGAAAATATTTATATCCCAGGCTCTCATTTTTTCATACCTTGAAAGAGGGGCACTTTTATAAAAAGCACTGTTCTTTTCTAAGGTGGCTAGAATTTTTATTTGATTGAGTTTTTCAGAGTCAACCTCCGCGCTTGATACTTCTACACCCAATATGACCGCACTTTGGACAAACTTTATTCCATCAAAGGCTTGCGACAGGCTATCTTTACAGTTGGAAAGGATCTGAGATTTTTGGACATTTATGGACAGCCCAGATGTATACTTGAATCTTTCAATCAAGCCAATAGACCTCTCTATGGAATTTAATATGCTTCTTTCGGATCCGGGCATAAAGATAGTAAGATCATCTGCATACATTATACATTTCAAAATCTTTTTTTCAAGACTCAATCCTTCAATAACTTTATTTTTAACTATTTTGAACGTGTGGTTTTTGATGCTGCAAATATAAGTCACAAGGAGAAATATTCGGTCAACCCATAGAAGGAAAATAATTTTATTTCAATGGATCTTAACCTATATCATATTAATTGAAACATACCGTAACGTAAGTATTCAACAGAAACATTGGAGTTCCAAAGCGTATTTTAGATTTTTTTTAAATATAGGTTTACTGTAATTTAGTTAGTCCAAGTCCTATGAAATTATGATAAATTGCGTGCAAATGTATAAAAAATCAAATAGACATAAACCCAGAGTGGCAACATTGCCCTCAGACTTTTTTTCTAGCTGTTCATCAGCTCATAAGGAAAGTATAGATATTCTTGTGAATAAGAGGTATTTTAAACGGTCATACAATAGAGACTCTTGAAGACGACTTACATTGTGGTTCATAAATTCAATTGAAAAATCAGCAAAAGAAACAATTATAAATGAGATTGGGAAAGCATCAGGATTTCAAATAGATATCAATAAAACAGTAATAGTTTCCAATTTAAATATCAACTTCTCACAAAATAGAATTATAAGTTCTAGTGGAATAACTTTACTAAAAGTTACGTCACTCAGACATATATATTTATATATAAATATAAACTTTATGTTCTTGTATGAAATAAGCTGAAACATCATATGGAAACGAATATCGTGTCTCACAAAATATGGTGGGCTAGGTTGCTGTCCTTTCGATAACTTTGGCAGACCGTCGAAATTGTTAGCGTCTCTTGAGTCGTGGAACCACGTCGGAAATATTATTAGAGACATATTGAAAATTATCCCTCTATTGATATGGCAAGATTCCACTAAAAATAATATCGATTTAATTAATAGAACATATATATAAGAAGAAACGTGATTTCATAATAAATTTGTATTTATAAAAATAACTTGATGAATTTTTAGAAAGAAACACCATTTAAAACAGGCTCATAAAAAAATAATAAAGCGTCCTTCAGATAGTTTTTTGAAGTCAATGTTTTAATAACAATTTATTTTATGCAAAATTTTAAAGTCTACATAAAATTTAAAAAAATCAAATTGGGATTCCCCAAATAAAACGGAATTTTTTTTCGTATGTTCTACTTAATTTAACTATTTCCAAATTAGAAAGAAAGTCTAAAGGAATACTGGCTTTGCACTCATGACAACATCAATATAGGGTATTTTGGAATATATTTAATTTATTCATGTCCCTAAAACTTGATTTCGAAACTTACTCACAACTCGTGTTTTCGTTTAAAGTCGTGGAAAAATATAAACACTCTTTACGTCCTATTTATATTTAAGATGACTAAGTTAAACGTATCCTTTTCTATTTATTTAAGGACAAAAAATATTTGCCTGGGTTTATTTACTTTTAACTTAGTATTTTACATCTGAAAGGAACATGGGACTACCTATATAAAAAGCCAAACGAATTCATTTTTTATCAATCAATATGAAGCCTTTCACTTGTGCATTGGGACTTATTTTCTTCTTACTGTTACTGCAATCAGAGTTTGTTCAAGGCCGAAGTAAGTATTTCTTGAAAAATAAATGATTATGATTTGTATGTTTTTGGGTTTATTAGGCTACGGATGTAAAGATAAAGATCGTAAAAGATGTCAGGATATCTTGAGAGACAGACCAAAGCAATGTACTCAACCTGAGTTTCTATTTGAATGTCCAAGATCGTGTGGAATGTGTCAAGGTAAATAATGAAATATGTTAGCTATAGTTTCATGAAAACAAAATCTTATTTAGCAAGGTGCAAGGATAATGAAGCTGCTTGCTCTAGAGATGCCAACTATAACTGTTTTCACGACAGTGGGATTCGTTCTCAGTGTCCAAAAACTTGTGGTGGATGTGATGGTAATGATAAATGATACTCATAAGATTATTTCATATTTTAAATGCATATTTTTTCTTTTTATTTAAGTTTGTGAAGATTTAGTTAGCAAATTCTATTGCTCACAATATATAATTCATCATGGATGTAGCAGTGACAGAGTACGTTATGTATGTCGAAAGTCCTGTGGCTTATGCAGTAAGTACTTTTTTCTTCATATTGATAATGTATAAGTATTTTATTACTTTTTTTTCAGGTAACACTTGCAACAACGCTTACTTTGATAAAAAAGGTGCGAAGATTTTAAAATGCGAGGATATTGTGATCGACGCGAAGAATTCCGCGTTATGTCCAAAATGTGTGCAGCAACATGCGGATGCCTTTGAAAAAGTAATTTCTAAGACGAAACTGTTAAAAAATATATGATATGGCAATAATGAATTAGTTATTTTCCATACTATACTGTTTTCATTTGACATTGTTTATTTGATTCAAAAATAACTCTATCGGTCTAATTTTAGTTGAAAGGTTTATTACTTTTTCCAAATTATGGAAAAACCTTTTTAAAGAAAAATATATCATAGTTGCTTTATTCGGCAAATTGAAAATATATTTAATAAATATTATATATATATATAATATTAATGCATTAAGATCTTAAAACTGCAAAATTGTATTGACATTATAAAGGCGAAGAAAAAAATTATTTCATAAATCTACTCTAAGAGAGAACGGGAGACAAGGACTCCGGAAACGATCGCCGCTGTGAAGCGCCTGATCGAGAATAACCCACGGATGACCACTCGACAGGTTGTCACTCCTTTCCTGGCTTTTGATGGAGGACCTTGGACTACGAAATGTCCTGAGTATACTCGTCCCCCATTAGCTCTATGAGACCAACAAGAGGTAGCGAGTGAAATGCTGTCATACCTCCTAAAGCTTTTCCAGGACCCACGAGTACATAGTACTTTTAGGGGTCTCATCTGTTAGTCTAGGACGAGTCCTGGTTCTACTGGACTTAACGGAATGGAGGGAGGGTCTGGGTCGAGCCCAGGTATAATTTTTTGGCATACCCTACCTTACATCACAACATATTGCTTCAAAATATATTTATTACAAAGTTATTCCACGTATCCACCATTTGCTCGAACCACAGCCTAAGTCTATTGACCACACCAGTGCATCTATTACGCACAATCACCTCGGGAATCTTGTTCCAGGTAGCCTCAGCTGTGACCATCAGCTGGTCCTTATTGACCCTTGGTTTAGCATTGGCCTGCCTCTACATCATCTCCCACATGGCAAGGTCAAGGGCGTTGCAATCAAGAGATGAGATAGGCCAAAGTCCTTGCTCCAAAAGTGGTAAAAATTGGCTCCACACCAGTCCTGCACAATCTTTGCAGTATGGGTCGGGCTCTGTCTTGATGAAGCAGACACGGGCTAAATAAAACTCTTCCTGGATCCATGGGAATACTTTGGTCTTCAGGAAGTCCATGTACACGATCTTGTTGATTTTAACACCGTCTGGAATCCGGAGCAAGGGTGATTTCTTGCCATTGGAGGCCATGGCCCCCAGACAATCACAGATGCCGGCTTCTGCATCTGGTAGACGTTTCTGGTATTCTCTAGGATCTTGGAAGCATCCCTGCACAATATACAATCATTTTGAGGATTGAACTTCTTTGTGGTCTCGAAAAGTTTCTCATCAGAGAAGATCACAACGACACTAGGGTTGTCTGCGTGCCATTTGAGAACCAACTTTGATCTAGCCTTCCTCTTGACCTGGTGGCCTCGTTTAGTAGATGTATCTTCCTGTACTTGAACGGCTTCATGCCCAGGTCAGCTTTGACCACCCTCCCGATGATCCTCGCAGATACGTTGTACTCCTGAGCCATCTGATTCATTGAGCGGGCGAGTTACGAAGTATCTTGCCGGCGACGGCCTTGGTCAGCCTTGGTGTACTCACTGATCGCTTCTTTCCTTGTTCAGGCTTCCTTGTGTTTAGCCTGTCTTTTGATAACTTTTTGGAACGCAGATGATGCTTACCCCAAGCATGATCATGATAGCCTTGTGGGACTGGCCAGAGTCCAACAACTTGACGATGGTCGTTCGCTTGCTTTCAAGATCCATTTCGTCGTTGTTTTTCAACAAAAAGTTGTGAAAACAACACAGCAGATGTACAAATGTACGCAAAACAGAATTTTATATCATAACAAAACCTGTCAAACTCATATTTAGAAAGATATTGCACTTACAATCCGATGTTCACTAATTCTGCCTAACCCTGTATATCTATATCAGAAACAACCGGGTCCCGGCTGTTTTTTTTTAGTGCCCGACCGGTGTCTAAAAATCACCGGGCCGGGACTTTTTAGGAAATTCTTTTCTAATAAACGTCGTCACTTTCTTCCCAGAATTTTTTTTCTAAAAAAACATCGTCGCTTTTTTCCATAAAAAAAACGTCGTCACTTTTTTTGGGAATCTCTTTTATAAAAAAACGTCGTCACTTTCAGAATGACGAAGGAACGAAAATATTCTTAATCCCAACCCGGGTCCCGGCGAAAAAAAGTGTCTCGGTGTTTCCCTGATATATTATATATACTAGCAATGTGCCCGGCGTTGCTCGGGCAAGGTCGGCACATGCATTTGCCGATTTCAAGAGTTTGTAGGCGGTTTCAAAGCAGCTCATGTCTTCCCCAGATGATCTGGTTTGCTGACAATAGGAAGAGAGAGAAGAAACCTGTTTGTTTAACTTTGAGCGCTCTCTGTGAAACTCTGCCTTGCTCGGGTTAATGTCTACCTGGATTCATTTATTCTTTCTCCCTTTTTATTTTCGACAATTCATCAATTTTGAAGATACATACCAACATGCAGCGAGAAAAGTTCTTAGAAAAAAAAGTTCTTCAAAACATATTTTATGAAAAAAATCGCTTTATTAGTCAAAAAATGAAAAAGGCCATTTCTAGCCCAGTAATTGATTAAAAGCTTTTATTTTTTCTCATGTCCTTCCCAGATGATAAGCGACGCATGCAAATTTTGAGCTGAATTGGCCCAGGCATGTGCCGCCACTTGTAACAAACAGACAGACAGACGACAACTTACTTGATTTATATAGATATACTAAGCAATGGCCGGCGTGCTCGGCAAGTCGGCAGCAATTGCGATTTCAAGAGTTGTCGGCGGTTCAAAGCATCATGTCCTTCCCAGATGATACGCGACGTGCATGCAAATTTTGAGCGAATTGGCCCAGCAGTGGCCGCCTACTTGTAACGGGAAAAGACAACAGACAAACAGCAGACATTTAGCATTTATTTTCGACGCTTCATAAGATGTCTGGTTGCTGACAATAGGAAGAGAGAGAAGAAACCTGTTTGTTTAACTTTGAGCGCTCTCTGTGAAACTCTGCCTTGCTCGGTTAATGTCTACCTGGATTCATTTATTCTTTCTCCCTTTTATTTTCGACAATTCATCAATTTGAAGATACATACCAACATGCAGCGAGAAAAGTTCTTAGAAAAAAAGTTCTTCAAACACTATTTTATGAAAAAAATCGCTTTATTAGTCAAAAAATGAAAAAGGCCATTTCTAGCCATCTAGAATTAATTGATACAAAAAGCTATGAAATATGCTATCATTACACACTCCATTTTTTCTATGTTTTTACTGAAACTTTTGTTTTTTTTAAACATCAAACATACGTCTGGTAGTAAAAGATTCCTTTAAATTAATATTATTATTGAAGTCTGTAACGTCCACCATTTTGAAGAAATTTGCAGAAAAACTATATTTTTACTAAATTTTTAAAACTGTGACCTCGTTGCGCGACTCGTAATGTTGACCGATTTTGTTCAAACTTTGTATGTTGTCTTCTTTATCACCAAGAACAGGAAAATCCACAATGTAGCTAACATTTCAAACATTGAAAAATAGAACAGCCCTAATATATATATATATATATATATATTACAGCGGACGTAATAGGTATAAATCATAGTTATTTAGGGTGTCGTTGATATAAAACTTTATTACCTTCTCTGTTTCTCATCAAAAAATTATTTTTCTCTTTAATCGTGGCTTTAAAACTCAATTATTTAATTTTTCTGTCTAATATATTTTTAAAATAGGTTTATCTATGTATCCAGATATTCCAGAATATTACCTCTATTTATCAAAAGCTTATAGTAGACTTAAAAGTTCACCCTCAGATCAGGAATGGCGAGCTGTCTTCACTTCAAGTCCAGGATATTTTTTACTGATGTTTGGGACAGAGTTTACAAACGGAAAATTGAGGGAAGAGTCTGCATTTTTGTCGACAATACAAAGGATCCTCTGGACTGGCACCCCTCTCTTTTATCCTCTTCAACGGTAGACATTGTTCGACAAAATTTTAAAGAGCCTTTTATTTTACCAATCTCGCTGGACCAGGGGAACTGGAAGGAAAGCATTGTCTAAGGAAATATTTCTATTCACGACCTCAGACTGAGCCCGTGTTTAACTGTGGTAGATTTTATACCCATTAAAAAGAACTGCTACGAATAATCTTCCTCCATACCATGGCATTTGAAGCAATAATAATTTCTTTTGACCAATTTGGATATAAATTTATAAGTGGCTTAAAAGTTCTTAGAAAAAACATGAGTCTTTATCGATTGCGTCTTGATGGCTATTATGAAAAAAAATGGAAATGATTTTCTAAGAGGTGGCAGAACTTCAAAAATCGGGAGAAGGGGCGGTAATAACTCAATCCAAGGACTTTGTGTTTCTTCAAATCCTTCAATGTTACTCCTCTGTTTCACCAAATGTGGGTGGAGTTCTTTAACTTCCTGAGTGTCCAGCAATATAGGAGAGACCCTCGTTGGAACAGTCATTGGAATTTTTCCTGTGTTTGCCGACTAGGCAGAGGAAGGAGTTTCCGTGAGTGCAAGTACTCAAAGGCCCGGGTACTATGCTCCGTAGAATGAGGGCGGTAGTTACATCTTCTTTGAGTAGCCACGAATGAACTTGTCAAAGGATTAATTAATTACCTCCGCCGAAGGAGGTATTGTTTTCACTGGCGGTTGTTGTTTGTTGGTTGTTGGTTGTCAGCAGGATAACTCAAAAAGTACTGAAACGGATTTGGATGAAATTTTGTGGAGTTGTTGGAAGTGCCAAAAGGAAGAAGTGATTAAATTTGGCATCTCTGAGTGCAGAATTAAGGCGCCAAATGAGCTAAATACTACTAAATTTTCCAAGTTAGCCTACTCTGCCAATAGATGTCGCTTTGATGTGAAATGGGTGCCGGGAGCGTGTTCCTCTCGGAATTTCCGTCTAGGGGAACCCTCCCCCGTCTCTCTACGCCTCCCCAGTCGTGAAAAATCCGCCTCGGAAGGCTCATGACGGCGGAGGTTTGCACTCTCTGAGTGTATATATGCCTCTACTTATTAATTAGTACTTAATTTAGAAAATGTATACTTCAAATTTTTGTTTGTTTTGTTGACAACAAACTGCTTCAAAACATTTATCACAAAGTTATTCCACGTATCCACCATTTGCTCGAACCACAGCCTAAGTCTCTTGACTACACCAGTGCATCTATTATGCACAATCTCCTCTGGAATCTTGTTCCAGGCAGCCTCAGCTGGGGCCATCAGCTGGTCCTTATGACCCTTGGTTTAGCATTGACCTTCCTCTACACCATCCCCTACATGACAAGGTCAAGGGGGTTGCAATCAGGAGATGAGAGAGGCCAAAGCTTCTTGCTCCAAAAGTGGTAAAAAATTGGCTGCCCATCAGTCCTCCACAATCTTTGCAGTATGGGTAGGAGCTCGTCTTGCTGGAAGCAGACAGGGACTCCACCAAACTCTTCCTGGATCCACGGGAATACTTTGGTCTTCAAGAAGTCCAAGTACACGATTTTGTTGATTTAACACCGTTTGGAATCGGAGCAAGGGTGATTTCTTGCCATTGGAAGCCCCCAGACATTCACAGATGCCGGCTTCTGCATCTGGTAGACGTTTCTGGTATTTTCTAGGATCTTGGAAGCATCCCTGTACAATATTCGATCATTTTGAGGATTGAACTTCTCTGTGGTCTCGAAAAGTTTCTCATCAGAGAAGACTACAACGACACTAGGGTTGCCTGCGTGCCATTTGATAACCAACTTTGATCTAGCCTTCCTCTGACTCTGGTGGCCTCGTTTAGTAGATGTATCTTCCTGTACATGAACGGCTTCATGTCCAGGTCAGCTTTGACCACCTCCCAATGGTCCTCGCAGCTACGTTGTATTCCTGAGCCATCTTATTCATTGAGAGGGCGGGTTACGAAGTATCTTGCCGGCGATGGCCTTGGGCAGCCTTAGTGTAATCACTGATCGCTTCTTTCCTTGTTCAGGCTTCCTTGTGGTTTAGCCTGTCTCTTTGATTAGTTTTTGGGAACGACAAATGAAGGTTCAGCTTACTCCAAGCATGATCATGATAGCCTTGTGGGACTGGCCAGAGTCCAACAACTTGACGATGGTCGTTCGCTTGCTTTCAAGGTCAATTTCGTCGTTGTTTTTAAATAAAAAGTTGTGAAAAAAAACACCACAGATGTACAAATGTACGCGAAACATAATTTTATATCACAACAAAACATCTCAAACTCATATTTAGGAAGATATTGCACTTAAAATCCGATGTTTCACTAATTCTGCTTAACCTGTATACATCTTTTCACATCGTTGTATCAATTTGATAATTGTTGCTACAATAGCTTTTAAGCTAATCCGATTGATCAAAGGTGAATAAAATAGGATCTAAATAAGTAGTAAAAAGTATGCCTTTATTTACTAGTGGGATATATATATATATATATATATATATATATATATATATATATATATATATATATATATATATATATAGATATATATATATATATATATAATGAATCTACAAGAGCCATATCTAATTTCTGATTAGTGTCCTTGTACCTAGTTAATAAAATGAATATTTCATAATTATGACAATTTCTATTCTTGGATGTAATGGGTTAACTTTATTAACATAGCAAAATCAATAAATTCAAAAATTAACTTATAATATAATTTATCTTCCTCTCCTCTTCATTTTATGGATGGTTCTTCCTTCGGAGTGGATTGAATGAATAAAAATGATCGAAACTGCATCTTCTCGCAGACTGGAGGATTTATTTTGAGGTAAATGGAGAAACATTGAGTTCTGTAAGTGGTCAAAATTGCATAAAGAAGCATTTTGAATAGAAACCTTTATTCCATAACTTAGAAATGAAAAAGTTTTCCGGATTTTTTGTGGTATTACTTGGATATCATTTCTCTCTTCTCGTGGCTATGACAATCTATTGAATATCTTGGGATTCTTGAGAAATCTAAACATTTTCATCATTACACAATTTCCTTTCGAGTCTATGATTGAACGATTTTTGAATGCGAAGGCACAACACACCTTGGATATATCTCCAAATATACCCTTTATATTAATTATATTTATATTAAGAAGAATCATGGTACGAAATTTGAATGGTTCATGAAATGAATGACAGTTTAAGGAAATTACTTTGAATGCCAGGAGGCTAAGAAGGAAAGAAGTAAAAAATATATTTTCTTGTTGTCTCGTCTTTTAGTTACCCCTTTGAATGGCTGAGAAACTGGAGCTAAATCACTTCGAGATGTCTGATCTGCCTTTCTCCATGATATGTTATCGTCTTGGGAAAGTTTCCTTACAATATTCACAATATTGAATCTATCACATAACTCACCCAAGGTTTCGGCATTAGCATTACGGGATGGAGGCTTATCGTAGTCAACATTTAAATCTCCAATTAGTATAAAAGGATTAGGATCAGTCCTTTGCAAATTTATAATAACATGAATAAAATAAGAAGATGCTTAATTCAGACCATATGCGTTAATAATAGAAAAGGTGAAGCCATTGTTTGTAAGGAGGATTTTATTCCAATTACTTTTTCTTGAATACACTTTGACAAACCTAATCCACGCTATCTTTTTAGAAACACGTGTTTGCACGCCTCTATTTATATTGTTGTCCGTAAAATAGGATTTTTTTTTTTTTGGAAAACATAAAGGACATTTTAGTTTCATGAACTAGTCACACTTGATCGAATGCTTTGCAGGCACATAATATCTGGGTACATTGTCATTAAGTGTTTTATGCCTGGGGTGTCCATCTATTCCTCCTCATGTGTTTAGCGACAAGATTTTACTTATTCCCATGTTAAGTTCCATTGCATGACTATGTGGTTCCTGATAAAAGTCCGTTATTTAGATCTTATAACTACTGTTAGCTGGATAGTAAGAGAAAGAAAAAAAGAAGGGAGATAGTATTTTGCCTCACTTCTCTCCTTTCCTTTTTTCTTTCTCTTACTATCCAGCTAACAGTAACTGTAGTTACCAAGTGGTAATTGTATATTCTCATATCAATAGATCAATTTTTTAGGGAGAGTACGTGCAAAAATGTATTGCTTATATCTCTTAAAGTATAGCGATTTTTAGAACACCAAACATATCAAATGAAAGCTTGGTAAACCAGCTTAAATATTTTGGTATACTAAATCATGTTAATTTAATAAGTAGAGAGTTATATGTACATTAAAAAAGCATATCTAGCGTACAAAATGACGCATATAATGGATTATAAATGCGTCAGAGACAAAGTAAAATTTTGAGAGGATACCTTGACGCAAATCTAAGAAACACATTTTATTTATTTTTTCATAATCGATTTCTTATAGGTCAATACAGGCTCTGAATCATATGATGTGAACTCAGATTGTACTGAATTCTGAATTGATAGAATGCAACCAAGGTCATTTTTGGATTTATCATCTAAAGTTGTACTAAACTTAAAATACTATTTTACTCTGAAGCGAACAAGTCATCTTCTACAGGCGAGTGAAGTTAATTGGTACAAAAAAGCTATGAAATATGCTAACATTACACACTCCATTTTTCTATGTTTTTACTGAAAACTTTGTTTTTTTAAACATCAAACATACGTCTGGTAGTAAATTAGATTTCCTTTAAATTAATAATTATTATTGAAGTGTGTAACGTCCACCATTTTGAAGAAATTTGCGGAAAACTATATTTTTACTAAATTTTTAAAACTTTGACCTCGTTGCGCGACCTCGTAATGTTGACCGATTTTGTTCAATCTTTGTATGTCGTCTTCTTTTATCACCAAGAAACAGAAAATCCACAATGTTGCTAACATTTCAAACATTTGAAAAATAAGAACAGCCCTACTGTATATTCATTGAGACAAGACTCCCAATAAAGAGCAATGACGACACGCTTAACACAACAAAGGTAATACAAATACTAACTAGCGTTCATGTCAACTGAAAATATATTTTTTTAAATACAAACCAAGAATATACAAATAATAAAATATTAATAGAAAAATATTAATTTTAATAAAGAAATGACACTTAAGGAACTCGATGGACAGCCCTGTCATTGTCTTTACCACCCCCCGAGCACTTGATAACGCGCATGCCTCTCTCAATGGCTGTGACAGGCCCATGTGTTTGAAAGGTTGACAGTAGCGACGCAGTTGGCAGAGGCGGGTTTCTTGAGGTTTATTGAAGCACGATGGGTGCGCTCATATTTATAGTCCGACGCTCACATCATCAATACATTATTTAATCTTGGCACAAAAACTATGATGAGTTAACTATTCCGCAGAGTTATAAATGTTTTGTGCCAGACCTGCGTCAGCTGTTGAAAGTTAGCTATTTACAGTGACAGTTCTTACGACGTAACTCTAATTTTAAGGACTTAGCTCTGCAAGTATGAGAGTGTTTATAGTGATGGACCGACGACCTGTTTAATCTTCAAGACACATCTATTTTATAAATGTGAAATATGTATGTGTGGATTGTCAGTTTCACCTTCCGTGCATTAAATTTATTTTTGATGAAAGATGTATTTTCTTAATAGTGAAGATTTGTGATAGAACTACCAATTTCTTCTTGGGAAACTTAGTCCTATCATGGCGAAATATATCCTGAAATTTGTATAGAAAAAGCTCAATACATCGTGGCATTTGGTTATCTTTTTACCATCGTGTATTATTGCTGTAATGGCAGACACAGAGTGTTCATTTTTTTAAATAATGGACAATCGTCTGTGAGGGCTTAATTCCGCAGCTACCTTGTCATTAATTTCAGTCTCCACAACTTCAGCAAAAGCTTCAACAGGGTGTACCGAATCATTGGAGAAAAATTGAGGATGCTTTTTCTCATAGAAGAATTGGAGTGAAAGTTTATGATAGGCTTTGATGAAGTTTTGTCACAAATGTTTCCTTCTTTATAATCCAATTCGGCAGTGTGGCAGGAAGGAGTGTTATCCCCATTAGTCTGGAACACTATAATGGACACCCTACTGGTGAAATTTAAAAAAAGTGCAGTCAAAGTTGTTGGTTATGCTGACGACATCTTATTACTAGTAAGTGGAAAACATCCCACCACACTTGCTAATGCCAGAGGCAATCAGCACGGTTGTTGATTGGGGAAGAAGAAATAGCCTAACCTTGAATCCAATCAAATCAAACGCCATAGTATTCTGTAAAGCAAACAAACTCAGGTCAAAATATTTCCCATGCTTAACAATAGATGGTAAAGTAATTAATATTCACCACGAATGAAATATCTAGGCTTAGTCTTTGATCAAGGACTAATCTGGGCAGAGCATCTCAAAGAAAGGCAGCAAAATGTGCTCGTATATGGAATATGTCTGAGGCAATCATAGGTCAAAAATGGGGCTTAACTCCGGATAAAGTCCTATGGCTTTATGAAGCAATGGTCAGACCAGTCATCACATATGGGTGTCTTACTTGGGGACATTCTAATACTACAAAGAAAAACGGGGTTAAGATCCTAAATTCAGTTAAAAGAAAAGCACTTCTATCAATGACACATACACTTCGCTCAACACCGACTGCAGGGATGGAAGCAGTACTGGGTATAACTCCTCTAAATATATACGTCCAAACGCAAGCAACACAATCAAGATGGAGAACAAGACATTTCCTCCGGAACACCTGGGATGGTATTAACATCCTTCCAAAACGTCGTGGACATAGGTTCTCTAGCGACAAAATAGTGGAGGAAGCCATCACAAACCATGAAAGTAACTTCATTAAGATGGTATAACTTAGTACTAAGGTTATGTATAGCCTATGGTTCTTCTGCGTTCTATAAAACGTTGGTCCTCAAGGGTTGGAATTATTATTTTGGTGAACCCATCGCGCCTGGGTCCAGGGTCGCCATGTGCTTTTAGCGCTTCGCAAAAAAGCTTCATGGCTCCCAACAGTCCCATACACTCGCCTCTCCATTAATAAATAATACAAGCACCTCGACTGTCCTCATATATAGGTGTAAATTATTATATTGAGTTGAAATATACCAATGACACAAAAGTGGCTTGGTTTTATTTGGTATTTGTATATTAATAGCTCATTATAAATATGTTTAAATAAATTATTGAAAGCGTCGTCCATATTTCCTTCGTCATAAAAAAATGTTTAAGTGCCCAGGGAGCATAGAGTTGTGAACGCCAGCAATGGACTTGATCCTCCGCTTGACATTTTCTCAGCATTTTATGTGGTTAGTATGAGCTCCTGCACAAGTGGTTCACAACCTTGTGTTAGAAATGAGGATGAACTGGCAATTGGCGGATTCCATCATATGCAGCCTAACCATCGGTCAAAACAAAAGATAAATAGTGCGAGAAAAACGGTTACATTGAATTGTAAGCACCAAACCTACACCTTTACAATTATGGGTTTCAAATGATACTGTTGAACGAGTTGTAAATAATTATTTAAAAGCACGGCCATAAGCAATAATTATAATTATTGCTTATGGCCGTGCTTTTTACTTGTACACTAACTGATTATATTAGTTTGCTATTATTTCTGATGAAATAGTATGAAATACATGCAAGAAAGAAAGAGCGACACAATTTCTACCCTTGATTTTCTTTTAATTGATTTGTTTTAATTTTGTTCATTTTAGGAAGAGGGGAAAAGTTTATAGGACTGTGAAGGCAAAGAAGATGAGATCTGCTAGGAGGATAAATGCGCAACTTTCGTACTTTTTTAAGGCACGTGAGGATTGAACAAGAGATCATGAGGCTCCTCAAGTCCTCCTCAAGCACTGTTTCAACCATCATCAAAGAGGCAATGAAGATTCAATCATGTCTAAGTACAACCTAAAAGTGACCAGAAAAGGGATCTCAGGCTCTTGGCTGCCCTCAAGAAGTCTTTCAAAACTTGAAGATCGCTCCTGGTGGTCTATTGTGGCATAATCAATGTAGGCCAAGTTACACCTCCTCAGGGAGGGAGTCAAGCCCTGGAAGGACACTGTAGCCTTTTCAAAGGATTCTGTGTTTCGTGTAGATGCTATCCTGGAGACTGGACGAGGACATGATACAATAAGTATCGAATATGTCAGTTTGGTTGAATAAATTGTCCTCCGGAACCTCTGCTTATAGATCCTGGTGACTTTGAACTACTACTAAATTAAACTGCATGGAACTATATATTATGAACCTTTAGATCCTTGACTAGATTATATCTTTTTTACATTAATCAAATGAAATTTTAGCTTTTGAAAGAAGGCTCCTTATGAAACTCTATAACAATAGATGTAGTGATTATATATTACTCATACTATTCAATGCTAGTGATAAATTTACCATCATCAAAGGTCGATAATATTAGCGTTCTTATTACTTTCAGATATGCAAGATGCCCAAAGTAATAGATCCGCTGAGTTTCATCCACAAACTCGTTGGACAATCTCTGGCGAATTGGAGGACGATAAAGTAGCAAGGATTAAAGCAAAAACTCTTTCAGGATGAAGAAATCCTTCCTCAACTAGCAGTCATCAAAGACAGCATTCCAATAATGGTGAAGGCAATCAATGCTTTAATCTCTATATGCTTCATCTGCCGAGGCTTCAAATTAATAGATGTGGTCAAGTCCACTCTCACTGTGCAACTTTTCTTTTCAACTTGGAACAGTTGCTGCATAAGAATCTGAATACTAAAAGATAATGGAACAAGCGTGTTACGTAACGCAAAGAAAAGGAGTTGTACGGTACTCCACTTCGTAAGTGAGTTTGTAAAAATAAACATGAAAGGAATTAACGTTGAAATAATATCGGCATTACATTTGTTCAGACTGTCCATGAATCCTTAAAATAAAAAAACTAAAAAAAACTCGAGCTCTGAACCTAACTTTGTCCAGCATTCGTAGTTATCTTGCAAAAATGATGATTGAGAAGGAAACAATCTCAAATGAAGAGCTTTTATAGTTTCTACGACAGCACGGTACAACGCTTTCTCAATGAGGATTCCTGTTACCGACAACGTTCCTTGAAAGTATGTGGGATATCTGGTGCGCTTTTGCACCTCAAGTTCCAATGGGCATGTACAATTTCTTCATTAAATTTTACATATTTATTAAAAAATATATCGAAACGACAATTTGAACACTTCTACTATAAAATGATCATAGTTTATTGTTCTGGAATCCCTTTTTATAATAATTGTTTTAACCATATTTGTAGAAATTAATATGTTTTAGAGATGTTTTGTTACGTAATAGTAAATGTATGCGTGACTTTAGATTAGATATTTAATTTTAAACTATAATGCTTATTTATATATTTTATAGGTAATATCACTAATTCAATAGAATATTATCTTTATTGCAGCCCCCACAAGTATCTTGTTTTTTAACCCTTTAATAGTATAACATATAACCCCATCAAGAGAAAATATATCCACATGCCGTATTTATATGGCTGGAAGACCATCGATATTTCCTGAAAATATAAATCTTTATCATTAATAAATCTCCACTTGAGTTAATTAAACTCCTTTTTTACAAGAGCATTATGAAAGAATGATATGATTATTCTACCCAGAAAATATTGGCAGGATCTTATCACCGAAGAACCTTGAAATATTGTTTAGTATCTTTAAAATAGAAATAGAGAAAAGGTGGTGCTTTTTTAAATGGAATTTGATCGAAAGAAGAAGAGAGAAAATTAAAGCAGTGATCATTATGCTACAAAGTATCACTTCACTAACGGCTGTTGAAGAGTGAACTTGATGTTCACTCAAAGAGAGGATAAAATACCCATCATCTTTTCTTCATGAGCCTACATCCATATCATTTACGAACCCTTAGAATGGGGTCCTTCTATTCCATCTGATAATAATAAGTGAATAAAGCAACATAGAACAACTCGAAAGAAAGATAATCTGATAAAATGAAAAGGCACCGATTAGGGAAATTTTGAAGTTGTTATCTAACAACTTTGAATTTAATTTTAATTTGTACTGGAAGGTTAAAGGGATCTCCAAATAAGATGTGAATAAAGTTTTTAGAACGATGAAACGATTAATAAATATATATTTGTTACTTACACTTGATTACATATATGTCAAATATAAACCTTATTAAGAAAAATATTACTACAATATTTTACAACTGAATTTTTTTAAAAAAAATATATCACACATGTGTATCCAATTGTAATATATTTGTTTATCATGTATAAGAGACACATACTTTTGAGTAAAGATCAAAGAAAGCAAAAGCGTTTTTGCATTCCTTTAAAATGAGTCGTATCGATTGAAAAAAATAATACGATTGTAAAAATTACGCCAAATTTAGATGATATAATCCTTATTATCTGTTACGTTGTACGGATCAATGTTTATCCATGCCCATGAGAACCTTAAAATTTTGATAGTTGTTAATTTTAGTCAACCTTTGAAGAATTGTCATTATTTAAAAATCTATAGTGCTAAAATCTTGTAAACATGGCGGCCACATTTCCTTCGAACTAACATAACATGATCTGATGAACTGATTTTGCTGTGGAAGGTAGTCCTGCTAGAGGAAGAACGAGTCCTCCCATGACTGTTTACAATCCAGTTTGTCCGTGTAGTGTGTTTGGTTCGAAAGTCGGGTTTGGGGGCCACGAATACGCCACAAAGGCCGTGTAGTGGATGATGAAAAGGCTCAGCGAATACGAGCTGTTCGACTATCTCCGAAAGCTCCGCGACCGCTTCCACGACGTTCTTGCAGTCGGAGGGGATTATGTTCACTAATTTAGAAGTATTCTTATGATTTTGATGAAAATTTCGAGTTTTACTGGGTCAGGTTCATTTCTTATGACTTAAATCTAATACAATATTTTAGTCATACTATAACCAGGGTGTTGGAGCGGGAGGAGTGTTGAGGGGAAGGTATCGATGTTGGGATGGGGGTGGTCTAAGAGCAATAGTGAGAACTCTAGAAGGGAACGGAGATATTTTAAGACTGCTTTGATGAAGCGGTGGTTGGGATGAAAGGGGGTAGGAGGAGCGAGACTTGAGCTCCTTGAACTGCTTTACCCTTTCCTTCTGAATAGGAAGTTTAAGTAAGTACGCATTGAAAAGTCTTTCGAAGGATTTTATTTAGTTTAGGGCATGCCTCTAAGGGTGTAAAGAGGGGCCCAAGGAAATTTCGAGTCCCTACTATATTCTTCATTGTACTCCTGTTGCAATTAGGGACACGTGTTTAAAAAGCACTGTATTCCTGATATATTTTTGAGTGAATTCCGATCGTGTGACTTAATAATCAATATATTTAATGAATAGGTAACGTCAGCGTGTCGGTTGGTTGCCTTGAAGCATTGTATGGCGTAAGAGATACTGGATTTCGACTATGTGATAGGTTTCATAGCCTCGCTGAATTATTCATGAGTTTCTGGAGTGCTCAAAACCGACTTAGACCAAAACCCTTTATAAAATTCTAAAATCATGTTATTTTTCGCTAAGCACCGTACTTGCCCTAAACTTGAACTAAAAGTTCAGTCATTAGTTTGGAAGGTACGCAAAAGTGAGGATATATTTGTCATTTGTTTAATCAATGACAATATAATTGTATGCCTACATTTAAAACTAGTCCCTATTCAGATAAATACAAATTTATAGTATAACTAAAATCTGGTTTAAAAAACTAAATTTCATTTATTCTTTAAAAAATCCTTAAAAGGGCTGAAAACTGTATGCAGTCTATTGTATCTACATTTGGTCAATAAACTTTTTCGTTGTAGATTCCACGCAATGATGAAGTTACTTTTTCTTTCCATTTGTGAGGAAGACACAA
>CP045900.1:9173833-9193833 GCA_013387185.1 Caligus rogercresseyi
ATCTATCTATCTATCTCTCTATCTATCTATCTATCTATCTATCTATCTATCTATCTATCTATCTATCTCTATCTATCTATCTATCTATCTATCTATCTATCTATCTATCTATCTATCTATCTATCTATCTATCTATCTATCTCTATCTAGCTATCTATCTATCTATCTATCTATCTATCTATTTATCAATCTATCTATAAATAAGTTTATTACTTCAGTTGGCTAATCTGATTATTATATTTTCTACTCTACTAGTCGGAGTGATTATCATTTATCATAAGATATTATAATACAAAATATAGGACCATGATATGACATTGATTTCTTGAATTACTTTTTTATTATTGAAAGAGTCATTCAAAGGATTTTCAAAATGACATGAATCTATGATGCCTGCGAGAAAATCAATTTGTGTTTTTAAGCATGATAGTTTTATATCCCATTGCTAGGAGTTAATTGATGTCTTATTTTCATCATGTTTGCTTTCATAATATAATTATGAGCGTGAATAGTATTCACGATCTTTAGAACAGACAAAATGAGAAATTAAATGTCCAATTAACTTTTAATAATATTTACATAATGCTGTAAAGAATTTTTTGTGGTATGGATATAGCAAATAGCTTCATAATATATAGTATCGATCGATATTCGGTACGGTACATAACAAAAGAGATAAATTTATTTATGTTTCTGGTCTGTGACTTCTTTCATATGCATTTAATATCGGACAATTTATAACAAAGGACCATTAAGTACATAATTTGTTATAATTTATTAGAGATTAATGTGAATTTAATACATACTAAACTTATTTCAATTATATATGTACATGGGATTTTTTGCGAAATGGAAGCCTATATATTTTTTTATTTACTGTCTCTTATTGTCCGATATTAAATCCACTCTCGGGTACCTAGTAGTTATATATATATATACCGGAACGGAGTGGGAAGAATTATATCCACCGGGACATTATGCCCTGGCCGGCCTTATACAGGCCCCAATATGCCATTAGGAGGATGTCAACGGCCGTTTATGTTTCTTGAGGCCAACAGCCGACCGGGAATAGTCCCGGTACTCCCGGTGGCCACTCCGCCCCTGTATATATATATATATATATTTCATGTAAAATGCATTTATTTGTACCTGAGTGAATGAATAATATAAAATCTTCCAAATAAATAAATCAATCGAAAAGGTATTGAATACAGGAAAAATGAACTAATATATCAGCAATAGCAGTTATTTATCTTTGCAAAATAATATTAGGTATGCATTAGACTCCTAGCAGGTTATTGCGTTTCCTGAGCACAGTATATAAAATTTGATTTTATAAACAAAAAGTATCCATTTATGGGATTGTCTCTCTCTCTCTCGTTAATAGCATTAGTCAGTACACTATACATATTTTTAAAAAATCAAACACTTACATTCTTGATCGCATTATATGCATTTATAGGAAACACTTTATCTGTCAGTTAAGATTTCATGGAATTGCATCCACGGATTAATAGATGTGCATGTTATCATTTTCAGATGTCTAAAGAAATTATCTTTATGCGAGCTTTGATTACTTTGACCCTTGTTTTACTCTTCTTTTTTTAAAGAATAGTCGCTACATATATTCTTTATTGCTTATACAAGATTAATATATTATTTAACTAGAATATCTGACAAGGCGTAGGAGGAGGTATATATTGATATATCTTTTCTAGAAAATGCACTGGCTTTCCAAATATGTTCCATTTGACATAATAAATCTCATCTATTTCAAACTTGAAAATGAAATGCTGCCAGCTCCCAAAAAAGAAGTTTAGAACTGAAAATATCAGACCAAAAATGACGGACCTATCTTTTGCACAAATGAGTCCAAGTTTCTGGACTGTGGAAAGACAGACCCCTCTAACGGATAGGTTATCGTTCTGGACATTACAGAAGATAGATAAAAAATAATTAATTTAAACTATAATGTTTACTTATGTTTTTATGAAACACAATTTTTCCTTTTATATTTTTCCTTTTATATTTTTCTTTTTTATATTTTCCTTTTATATTTTTCTTTTTATATTTTTCCTGTTATATATACCATATAGTGTACTTTTTTATTCTATTTGTATATATAATTTGTTTTTAATAAAGACCTTGTTGATGAGGGAAAAAAGAGCCGGCCAATGAAACAACTTTTTCAAGAAGCAATTAAGGTCGTCGTGAACAGTAATTTAGGTAGTTTAAAGTACTATATTATTTGTAAGAAAACTAATACTTCATGATAGAAAAACACACAGCACACATCAATCGGCAAAAGTTCATGTATATGATATGTCCATCAAAAATGTATTTTGTTCATATATCATCTCCTTAAAACAAGCATTGTGCAAATGTCCCATGGAATCATGTAACAATAAAAGAGTGGAACTGTATGCGACTCACATACTGCTTTATGGGGGTCAAGTTCTCTCAACAAGCCTTCATCATGAATAACTAATATCTTAATCTTTGTCTTACAATCAGAGAACAATGCCTTTCTGTGTATAAACATAGATGATAGGTATTTTTTATTCTTATGTCTCCCTCTTCACCAATACTTAAGCATGGGTATAGTGCTAAAACCTATGAGAGCACCCCTTCTCACCTCTCACCTTTGAGAGGACTCTAACAGGCCTATATCTTTTTTTTTTTTTGCAATATGATATGATTGCAATGATACTTTGTAAATCAACTCGTTCAAACTTTGGTTCACATGCAACATATTCCTTATATAACTTTCTTAAGAGTCATATGGAACAGGATGCCTTATGCATAATATATAGACGTATTATTGCTAAGAATCCTTTTGTGTATGAATAAGGATAACAAACTTTGTTTAAATGGAACGTGATTGGTTGGAAGAAAAGAGGCATGAAATATGAAAAAGTATTATGTAAGAAAAGCATCACGTGACTCACTATTTTGAGTTGTGAAAAAAGTTAATTTTATATTTTATACACAGTAATGTATGCCACTTACGTATCTTTTGAATGGATACCGATATGAACTATCATAACAATAATTGAATAAACCATTTCTTCAACTCAGAAAAAGAGGGATTGTTTATCTTGGGCATCATATCGACGATAAATAAATCAATACTCTAAACAATAAAACGTAGAGGAGAAATTGAGCTGACAAATATAAATAATATGTTTCCAAGATCATTTGAACAAGAAGAGATAGAGCGAGCTGCAATTGGCCGATATTTTAAATAGACAACCTGCAGTGCAATTTAAAGAAGGAGTTGGTTTGTAGATCAGAAGAAGGATAGTCTTACTTCAACTATTTTTACTCGCTGACGAGTGAATCTAGTATATGAGTCTGTGCTGAATTCTTTAAAGATACCTTTCATTTGGATTCATTATTGTAATGATAGTATGTTTGCGCTCAGTTCATAAATAGACGTCGAATCACCCAATATGAGGAGGATAAGGCCTTCACCCTCATTACTCATCAGCAAATGGTCTTGAAAATTTATTGATATATAAAATATTTTCTAATAAAAAGGATGCTTCAAGTGACGTCAATATTTTATTACATTAGCAGTGGCTCCTAATCTTTTTACGTAGCTATTAACTCCACTTGTATGAATAAAGTTAGTTATCTTCCCTCAACCCCTCTCCAAGGAACTAGGAACCAGAAGTTGAACCATTTTGTTATCCATTGAAATGCCTCGTTTTATACCGAAGACAAATTTCCTAGGTAATACATCATCTTCAGAAGTCCCTGTATAGTAACTCAACAAAAAGATACTCGCTCAAACGGGCCCCATTAAATCCTCACTCAACTATGTGGACATTGTTTGCGAGAGCCTTCATAAGGTAGGTAATCCCTAGCTTTTAGTTCCATTGAATGGATCTGTCTGTTAGGTATAAAAAAATCTCTTTTAAAGACAATTTTGTAAAAAGTTAGAATAAGTAAAAGAATATGTAAATTCTTACTTATTGTTGCGTCACTCATCATTGTATAATGAATAAAGCTATCTCATCCTCATCACACGATTGCCTTGCTTAGTACCTCAAGTAGTACTTGAAATATGCAATGCAAGGCTCTGTTAAAATATGAGTGTATTATATTTCAAGTATATCACGAGTTAAAATTCTTATTTTTAATCAATCAATTATTATTATTTTTTTTAAAGTTACAAATCTTTATTTCAATGAAGTGATTGTGTATTAAAATACATAATAGACATTGTAGTCTAAAATTAAAACTTCAAAAAAAGATTAACAAACATAAATCAAATAAATAACTTAGCATAGATGCACAACAATAAAAGAAATATTTTAAAAAACATCAATATTTTTTTTTGCATCTTTCATTCGATAAAGTTGCATCCGACTGGATAAGCACTCAGCTGTTTTATTCAACCTTTATTTTAATCATATGTCTTGTTTGATGGACTTGTTTTATATATATATGTTTTATTTTTTAGTATTGTGCAAACTTACTCTCATTGTTAAAAAAAAATATTATTGACAGAGCCCTATAAGAAGAGTTACAACAATAGGATGGAGCGTCACCTGGTGAAAGAGCATTTGGGCTCAAAACGACGCATGAAATGAAAAATAATTGTTAGGATAAATAAATCGGAATCTATGACCAAAACATGCGTCTATAAAACCTTTCATTATTGGGAGATTGTTCCATGGGAATAAAGAGAGAAATTTCTCGGGCTTCTGAGTGATTTATACAATCCACAGCACTAGAAGCAGGCATAGCTGTGTTTTTAATAGATCTTTAAAGTTTATATTATTTTATACTTCGAAACAATTATCTCAAAGGACTGTTTATTTACACTCTCCTCAAAAAATTATGAATGTTTTGAGCCTGACTTGAGTCAGCTGTTGAGAGTCAGCTGCTACACAGACAGTTCTTATGACGTAACTCTACTTATAAGGCTCTTTTATTGAAAACAACAAAACAAAAGTAATATATTTGTGAAATGAATAAATATACCGTAAAGTTGACTTCTGCCGTCTGAGGCCGGATTTAAGTTCCCTTGAGATGATGACAATCTAAGAGCTAAGCAAACAAATAATCTTAGGTTCGATAGACTAATTTTAACGCTATAATGCATATTTATATTCACACGCATATCTATCGAACCACTTTATTTTTGTTGTATTAAAAATAACAACCTCTTTGATTTGATGTTTCATCTATAAACTGTCTAGAATTTTTTTATGACTGTGTGCAAAAATTAGGCAATATTTATATACAAATTAAATCAATGTACCAAGAAAATACGGCCTAAGAAGAAATGAACAAAGAAAAAGTGGATCAGGAAGAAATGACCCGACATAGAAAAGGATGACTCATGAAAAAAAGGCTCTTATGCAGGGTAAGCAAGATTTTGAACGGAATATAACTAAGTATATCATCAAATATATTTCTCATAAGAATTGAGAGAATAGTTTTAGTTTAGCTATTATATGTAAATAAATGATTTTCTTGTTCTTGTCGTTATTGGACGGGGCAAATATTTATTTTGAGTCATTTTTTCCATACGTCATCATTTTCCTTTTTTATCTTGGGTCATTTCTTCCTGGTCCATTTTTTCTTTGGACCACTGCTTCCTTGGCCGTATTTTCCCTGCCAATTCTTCCTAATATCACTATACTTGGTCAACAAATCACATATATAATGCCAGGTATAATCACACATATCCCAAATAGTTGAATGTCCAATCCGATTTGGCAACATTATCATTTGCGTGTAAACACTTACATTAAACTAAGTTATGCATACAAAACATATTTTGCTTAAATTGAATAAAATTAATGTAAAAACAAAGGGACGATTAGCCATTTAGTTCGGAGTTTTTAATCTTCAACTTTCTATTTGATTCCTGCCGCATTATAAAAGAGGTCCATCTATAAAGTTCTACGTTCCTCAAAAAGACGAATGCATGCACAAAACATCATATTTATATCATAAGTTACATCACACAAAAAGAAGTACGCAAAAATACCTGATATTAGATCATTGAACCCATTTTTGACGTTCAGTTAACTTTGCATTTTTATGTCTGCTGGCATAACGGTTTTGTAGATTGGGCTGTGCTTCTACATATGTATATAATAATACCCTTTACGTGTAACATAGAAGATCATGCATTAAACTCTATTTTATCTCAAAGGACTTGTTCGATAAGTATAGAGTTCAGAGACATCATTTATTACCTCCGCCGAAGGAGGTATTGTTTTCACTGGCGTTGGTTTTGTTGGTTGGTTTGTTTTTGTCAGCAGGATACTCAAAAAGTACGGAACGGATTTGGATGAAACTTTGTGGAGTTGTTGGAAATGCCAAAAGAAACAAGTGATTAAATTTGGCATCCTGAGTGCAGAATTAAGATGCAAAATGAGCTCAATACTAATAAATATTTCAAGTTAGCCTACTCTGCCAATAGATGTCGCTGTGCTGTAAAATCGGTGCCGGGAGCGTCTTCCTCTCGGAATTTCCGTCGTGGGGAACCCTCCCCCGTCCCTCTACGCCGCCCCAGTCGTGAAAAATCCGCCTCGGAAGGCTCATAAGGACCCCGTGACGGCGGAGGTTTGCACTCTCTGAGTGTAATATGCTCTAGTTGACACTGTGTTCAACCAAAACGATATAATTGAAAATACACTGTAATTGGACAGAGAGACATTCATTGATGTAAATATATATATTTCAACAAAGCCAAAAGATGGAGGTTATTTCAAAGATACAAAAGTTAAATTGACGATGATTCAGCAATGACGATTACATGTATTTTTTCCAGCTTCATAAGTCCCTCATCCATTTATTTTGTTTCCACTAGCTTTGATATAAAAATCATCAATCAATGTGGACAATATTCTCTTCAAAATAATTACAAATTCCCATCTGATGGGCTTAGAGTTTGACAGTTGGTATTGCTTTAAAATATTATAATTCAAGTCGTACTATATTTTAATACTCCTGACTTGTTACAAGCGTAAATGATAATCTACTTATTTCTCCACCAGATGGAGCATCGAAAGTTGGGTCTTACCTGGAAAACAATAGAATCGAAATACGTTTGGATTCGTTAATAGTAATTGTTAATAATACTAATAAGTAAACTGTCATTTACACTTGTAACAAATGAGGAACATTATTATATATATATATATCTTCATGCATGTATGTTACTCACGAAAGCAATAAAAAGGTGTATAGAGGCATGAATGGTCAGAGCATATATAGTGTCTTGGGCCACCTTCATTCTCTCTCTTCCATTCTCTAATCAATGTTGTTATTTATATATACAGGAAAACGTCCCTTATACATGTATAATCAGAAAGAAGATGTCTGATATTGACAGAAACTTAAGTGATATAATATTTAAAGCCTCCTTGATAATGCTATAAAATGAAATGAAAATTAATCAGTAATGATAAACCATTCATTCGTCTACTAATCTTGGTTGCACTGGTTCCTGGGCCGAAAGAATTGCTGGGTATCAAGGCATAGGCTAAACTTTTGATTAGGAAAGTTATTCTAAGGATGGATATATTCATTGAGGAAGAAGGGCTTGTGTCCTTGGGTGAACGGGATTGGATTGTTCAGAACATATAGTGTAGTTCTTGGACAGCCCTGCAACTTGATAACCGATATAATCAACCAGGGAAGTTGAGGCGGTCTTTTAAGAAGATTTTAAATCCTCACTAGATTAGCTGCCTGCATCAATCCCATCAGAGACTCCATGTTCAATGGGATTGTTGTGGAATAGTTACTATAATCAATTTGAGAGAGTAACTTAAAATCATGAATATCTTCGGACCAACAACGCGTAACGAAGGCAATAAAACTAGTCTGGAAGTACATAAAACAGTGTTCATGGGTCTCTTTCCATCTTTAGTGTGTTCCCGTCACTCATCCTTATAAGGAAAAATCTCTTATTATTTTTAAAGTAATTGTCTAATTAGTTCCTTTTGTAGAACCCCCCCCCCCCCTTAATCATGCTCCAAGTAGATTATAAACGCTCAAGTAAATAATAAATATATACTGATCAATGATATTTTTTATAATTTTCTTTAAATACAAATAGAAAAGTAGTATCCATCCGTAGATACATTTAGTTATTATCTTAAGAAGATGATAATTGCCTTGAACGAGGATTAGACCTTAATAACCAGAACTTGATCTCAAGGATGTATATAATAATAATACGCTGAGTTGTTCAACTATATGTAAAAGTGTCTTTCATCATATTGTTTATTCAGCTTTGGTCCCTCGCAAGATATGAGAGTGAAATTGAGTCATCAAATCGAGGGAAGCAATTAGAATCGAGAGTAAAACTGCGTTGCTCTATGCATGTCAAGGTAAATCAGTAAATCATTTGTGTAATTAGGGACTTAGGCTCTGATTATTATTATTATTAATATCAAGGCATCTCTTCCCATACAGACATTATGTATATGTTTGCTTGCTTATTAAGAGAGAGAGAGAGATAACCCGGATGTGAGTTCTTAGGAGTTTAAAACTACAAATTGGCTTATTCACCAGGGAAGGAATTCCTTTTTATTGTACATAGTAATGCGTTCTTGAGAGCTTCACAAAAGAACTCAATGACTTCTTTGGCAGGTGTTTCTCTCTCTGGATTTATGTTTATCTCCATGTAGGAGCATTACAAGGTTCTTTGCATTCAGATATAAGGGTACTTTATAATATACATACATTTTAAACCATATAATCATAGAATAATAATCAAGTTTATCGATTGAGTAGTTGTTTTAATTATATTATCAGGAAAACCCTTCATGGCATATCTCATATTCTATCAAATATTTGTCATAAATCTTAAAAGATGACGTCATTGCTTCTAATATATGCTACAATCATTCATGGGCATATTTTCCCTCCATTATTTAACTTTCAAACGTTTTTGACAACATTTTTACGCTCCTCAATGCCAAAAAAATGACTTCGTGTCATTGAGCAATTTTGCCCGTGGGCGATTTATTGTTAATAAGTCCAGACAACTTTTTTTGTGCTGTTGCAAACATCAATTAACTACAGGTAGATGTGTTCAGTTAAAAGATCAAATCATTTAAATGCATTAATATATAAAGCAGTCCACGTGCAGATTTTTGTTTCCTATGATGGATCAAAGCTGTTGCAAATATAAAATCAAGTCAAATGGAATTTCATGAATGACATGCCTACTTTTTATTTTTTCAAGGAATAAATATCTCTTTCAATTCAATGAATGTGTGAATAAGGAACTATAAGTAAGAACTCCCCTCAAATATCTTCAAATAATAGTAATAAAAAGAATAATATTTTAAAGCTTGAAGTGGCCATCGTTATTTTCTGTCATTTAATTATATATATGTATCTAGAAAGAGAGTATTGCCCCATAACAATTTTTTAATTGATATCTAAGGGAGTGATATAACATAGCTCAGTGCGTTAAGGTGTGTTCAACTCTCAATGAATAGGGTCGCGGGTTCGAATCCCGAGAGAGGAAAGTGCTTCATTGCTATAATCCTAGGTCTGCTAGACAAATTTACATGCTGTTATGCGTATCCAGTCATAAGTGCAATTCTATCGGACCAAATAGGCAAAAAATGATACTTTAAACTAAATGTTTATTTATGTTTTATAACGCATTTGCTTTGGGTTTTATGTAAATGTCTCATTTTTTATTTATTTACATAATAAACAACTGGATAAAAAAAATATCCTCATTTATAGTTTTTTGTACGAATACGAATATTTACTTTCTTTCACAATTGATTACAACTAAGATAAAAAGACTGTTCTCGCACACTTATCAATAAACATATTTTTTTCATTTCAGTATACTGTTTTCCTACTTTTTCTATGTCCGATAATGGGAGTGATGATCCACTTATCGACAGATATGAGTTAAAAATATACAATTTAACGTGTGTATGAGCAGTTGATTTATTCAATTAATAGATGTGTTGTGTTGGGATACCTTTAATAAGAATATATGATTAGTATATCCAGAGTCGTCGTCGCCAATAAGGTTGCACGGCTGGAATGAATGTATGTAAGAACGACACGTGTGAGAGGGTCATGACTTGAAGACTGATTTATTATTATAGTAGGAAAAGGAAGGAAATATATAAACGGTAGAGGAAAGAGTGAGACACAATAGACATGACGTCAGGGTGTCTTGCAAGGTGACGTCATGGAAATAACAAGATGAATAGAAGGATTCCATTCAAAGGATTCCATAATGACGTCCTAGATGTAGTAGGCCCATAAAATAGAGACAATGGTATTTATAAGAATGATCGTCTTCTCACTGAATCGATGTTCACTTCGCAACAGCAGCCGGTACTGAAGTGATGCCTTCTCAACTACTTTTATTATTATTCCCTTTCCCTTTCTTTGAACCAATCACGTCTTACACAACATCACTAGGAATGGAAATCTGAAGCTTAGGCTTGGTGCTTACAGATTAACTGACTGTTTTTGGCAGTGAAAAAGAGAGAGGGATAGAAGGAAAGAGAGAGAAAAGAAGAGGAGGAAAGAGAGGGAGAAAGAAAAACTTATCTCTCTCTCCCTCTCTCGTTCCTTCCATCCCTCTCTTTACCCCTCTCTTTTTCACGGCCAAAAACAGTCATAGAATCTGTAAGCACCAAGGCTAAGCTCCAGATTTCCATTCCTAAATATCAAATTTTCTTTATCTCTAATTATAACAAACATAATTGAGGCTGTATCTCTTCACGGTTAGTGACTGAGGATACCAAATTACTTCTCTCTAAAATTTCTCGTTTTCTCTTTAATAGGCAACCTTAAGTAGATCTATTAATGATGTCTAGCGTAAGAGGGTGACCCAAATTATCCTTCTTTGTCTGACTGAAAAGAGTATTTAGACCATTTTAAATTTGTAGGTCATCCAAGACACTCACATTTAGTCAATTTCATATTATGGGATACATTTTTTTGGAAGACTGAGCCCATTTTAAGGTTATTCCTCTGAAGATAATTTGCAAAAGTGGGGGGTCTCAAGTCCTCTTAGAAACCATAAATCTATTTGGAAACGGCCTTAATCCGTGACGAAAGTTTAGTTCATTGCTATTGGGGAGATGGTTTATAATTCTTAAGAAATCCTAGGAAGGTTATAATGGGGAGAGTCACGACTTTGGAGTGTTTTCATTAATTTACATTAACATGAACTACTTAACTCTTCAGAGTGAGCGAGTTATAACACAGGTCTGCGACCAAAAAACTGCAAAGGATTTTTTTACACTTTCTTACAGATTTTGACCTCCCAAAAACAGGAAAAACATTCAAATTATTATATCACATAAGTTTTTATGCATATTGCAGTATCTATGTTCATTGATAATAAACCTATGTGATTTTTATTTGATAATGGAGAACAGCGGCGCCGGATTCATTTCAGAAATGGGGGGGGGGGGGGGAGTGATTTTACTCCTTCGTCAATGAGAGGAGGAAAAAGTGGGGGGGGGGGCATTGGCCCCTTGGCCCCCCTGTTCCGGCGCCCCTGATGGAGAAAAACAACCAGATCTGTTGGGGAGACTAGGAATGTTTTAATATGTCGAGACAAGTCAAATAACGTACATACATCACTTGAAACAAAGAAAAGCTCTCAGTAAATATACTGATATTCAAGTGAACAGTGCTGTTGCGTGTTAATCATGGCTACAAGAGGTTGTGTTATTTCTCCAAACAGTTTTTGTTACATCTGTAGTGAATTCACAATTAAAAGTCAACAGAGATATATAGGTGGTTTTGTAAGGAAAGTTTATTTTGCCTACTTTAAATTAAAACTTGGTGATCAAGATAAACCATGGCCCCGCATAAGGTGTGTAGAAGATGCGAAGAAGAACTTCGTTTGTGGTTTAAGGGAAAGAAAAATGCATTTCGATTTGGAATTTCTATGATATGGCGTGAGCAGAAAAATCACACTACTGACTGCTACTTCTGCTCAGCTGACGTAAAGGGATTCAATTCAAAAAACAAAAGAAACATAAGTTATCCTAATCGTTACTCAGCCCCATAGCTCCAAGATATCTATCCCACAACCACCTTCCAGTTTGGATGAGTACTCTAGTGAGTTGGAGGACGAAGCCGCGTTACCTCCTCCGGATGAATCAAGCTCAGATTTATCTTTTGACGAAGATGAAAGGCCTCAACTATATTCTCAAGGTGAGCTCAATGATTTAGTAAGAGATTTAGGTCTTTCAAAAGATGCAGCCGAACTATTAGGTTCTAGATTAAAAAATAAAAACCTTTTATCACCTGGCACTTCTTTCTACTGGTATAGACACCGAGAAAAAGAATTTACCAAGTTTTTCACAAAAGAAAGAAATTTAGTTTTTTTATAATATTATTCACGGCTCCAAAAAAATATACAATGTTAAAAAAAACGATGCTAATGCGTAAATTTTTACATAAATAAGCATTCTAGCTTAGTTTTTGCAACAATGTGGAAGAACTCATTCATCGCTTTAATATTAAGTATGACTCATCTGAATGGCGCCTATTCATTGACTCATCTAAGACTAGCCTTAAAGCAGTATTATTGCACAATGGAAATAAACTTTCAAGTCGTGCGTTTCCTCACGCAACCCGAAAGTGTTTCAATCGTGTCAACGCTACCAGCTCTGTGATTGAGCTGATGGCATCGTCTGGTTATGACGCCCGTTAGATTCATTTACGGAATTTATAGTTCAATCCATAATTTTTTGATTGTCAAATATGAGCATATATATATAATATATATTATATATATATATATAATAATAATAATATATGTTGAACCAAATGTCTATTGGCGAATTCACAAGATTACCATAATGACAATTCCATTGAAAAACTGCATTTTGAGAAAAACAAAAATAAAAAGAATTGGTATCAATACTGATGAGAGGGATTCAGAGGGAGTATATTGGGATTCGATGGGGAAAATCTACTATCATTAGTCGTTTTAAAATCGTATTTAAAAGATAACTTAAAAACATCAACATGAGTACCCTCTTTTTCTTTTTCCTTCTTGAAACTATAAAGTAGGACCTGTTATTTAAAAAATGGTTGGTGCGTCAGCACTTATTTTCATTTATTGGCACTAAATATTATTTGACGAAAATTTGCAAAAAACCAGAAGTCATAAATTGATCATAGCTAAATTTGGTAAAACTATTTTTTCAAAATAAGTAATAACAAAAAAGTTTTGCTTCATAACGAAACCTTTGAACCTAGTGACGTCCAAATTCTAACAATGCTAGAAATTTTTAATTTAGATATTCATTTTCAGCATCAAAAAATGAACCAGAATCGCTGGGTATATGTAAAAGAACTAAAAAAGTGGTTTTATTTTGGGAGGTGTACTGGACATTCTGTGAATATGAAAGAAGATTATAACGATTTGGCCATTATCCTGGAAAAAATCAAGTATCAAGACCATCAATGGATGATTTGTGGGAACTTCAAAATACTGACAGTGCTTTTGGGTCAACAGGCAGGCTATACCAAATACCCATACTTCTTATGCTTGTGGGATAGTAGAGCCAGAGAACAGCACTGGAAAAAAAGTGATTGGCCATCCCGAGAAACTTTAAAACCTGGAGAGAAAAATGTTATAAACACTACCTTGGTATCACCAGAGAAGGTTTTGTTGCTCCCTCTCCATATCAAATTGGGGTTGATGAAACAATTTGTAAAATCGTTGCAAAAGGATGGAGACTGTTTCAAATATTTATGTACAAAATTCCCGAAGCTGTCAGAAGCAAAGTTGAAAGAGGGAGTTTTCACCGGCCCCGACATAAGAAAACTTTTAACGGACCCTAAATTTGTGGAAACTATGAATGAGAAGGAAAAAGAAGCTTGGGTATCGTTCAAGGACGTAGTGCGAAAGTTTTTGGGAAATACTAAGAATCCTAACTTTAAAACCATTGTGCAACGGATGCAAGTAGCATACGAAGCTTTAGGCTGCAAGATGAGTTTGAAGGTTCATTTCTTACACTCTCACATAGACTATTTTCCCGAAAACCTGGGAGCTTACAATGAAGAGCTGGGGGAGCGATTTCATCAAGATGTCCGTGATATCGAGAGAAGGTTCCAAGGGCGATGGGATGTCACTATGCTTGCTGACTACTGTTTGCTGCTTAAGCGAGAAACTGAAGATGAAAATCGGAAAGGACTCGTCAAAGTATGAAGGAAAAGAAGAAGAGGTTTCATAAAGAACATGAATAAGTATATGTATAAAAAAATGATTCGTTTGCTTTAAAAAATACTAATTGTTTAAAAACTTTAAATAAAGGAGTGCTTTAACTAATTTTTTGTGTTTGAATTTGCAAAAAATCCTTATGTGATAGGAAAAAATGGTCATCACTTTTGAAATCAGCCTACTTTAAAACATATAATTCAGTAAAAATACCTCATGCAGTTGGCAATTTTTTTTTCGCAGACCTGTGTAATTTGCTCTGATAATAACATGTTTTTATTAGTGTCCATTTCATATAAATATATACAAACATTACATAATGCACAGATAATTTGAATGAGTAAAAATACACTTTGGTTATAATTATAACACGTTAGATGAACAAATGAAATGACACTCAAAAATAGAAACAATAACTAACATGGAACTATTTTCGTCGTCCGCCCAACTCCATCGATGAGTGAGGAGATCTTGAGGTCCCAATAAAAGTAATCATTTAATCCTTGAAATGATGGATCTTTGTCTATCTTTATTCAAATAAGAAAGTGTCTAATAATAATAAATATTTTTAATTGAATACATTTACTAATTTAACCTTTGACCTTTGGTGTCATTTTTCTGGCGGAGAATAAAGGTCCTGGTAAACTATTTTGATGACACTACAAGTTGACCTTTAAGTTATATTTTTTTAGCCCATAAGGTCATCCACTATTTCGAAATGTCTCAGATACTCTTTTCACGCCATTTGAATAATTTCAAAAGTCATTGTAGATGTTGATATCATTAAATCAATATTCTTTATCAAAAATATTTTGAACTACTCATATAAGATCTATTATGTTTATATACCCGTTGATTAGGAGAAGCGTAAGAATACGTTCTCATGATACTACTAGCGCCATCTATCATGATATATATACAACTAACACTAATATTACTTCTCTTCGCGTATTGGTATATATGCAGTACAACTGCCTTTTACTATGTTCTGCTATTGTAAGTCCTTGCCTATAGTTGTATCATCTTTTGAAAGGAATACTGCCCATTTGAATCGTTGGATGTTTGAAAAAAGAGTTTGAAGAAATATGGTTACTATGCCGACTGATTGATTGTCAATTATTTTTTAAAATAGGAAAAAAAACTTTAGCTAATGTGTTATCTATTTGAATAATATTTTGATTGAAAATAAAAACATATATATTGTTTATTTATATTTTGAGTTGAACGAACAATGTAATTTATTTTTATATTTTTTCATATGCAATATATATATATAATGAATTCAAAATTTTCTATTTACCATATACAATTATTATTATATAAAAATATGTTACAATATATATGATACCCACTAATATGCGCAGTCTAAGTTCCTTATTTTAAAGATATATAAACAATTGAAAACATTTTTATCTACGTAAAGCATAATTGGGATATATTGGATTCAAACAAACCCAAAATTTTAGGCAAAGTGGAGCAAAAATGGAATGAATTTAAATGCAAAAAGGACCCCATATGGATAAGAGCAGCTAGTGGCATGGATAGAGCTGAATATAAATATATATATAAATTACATGATGATATTACGATGACGTTCAGATTTGATCTTATATATCATCCTTTTGGAAGGTTTATTTTTCATATTATGGTCCATTTATTTAACAGAATATTAAATGGTTTTAACTATTAGATTATATGAGTTTATTTTTTAAGTATGAATGCATTTCAAAAATGCCCATGTAAGTTTACAAAATGTTATAATAAATAACAGGAGGGAGGGGGGATTTTTTATGCAAATACCCGCCAAGAAGGCATTATTATTATTATCATTGAGTGAGTCCTTCGTGAGGACCACACAGTGCCTGAATGAGTCAATAGTAGGTATAATTATTCATGACAGCGGGTACAAAGACGTTTCATTCATTTTCATTGACATCAAGGTTGAGCATTAACATTTTATTTGTTGACGTGATAATTGAGGGAGTAATAGAATAATGGCTATAATACATCGGGCCAAAACACGTGAGGGTATATTCAATGCAGGACTCAGACAGTATAAAAGTGAATTAGTTTATTGATGAAATCTATATTTTAAATAAATGAAATATGAAAAGACGCTTACCTTTAACATTCTTCTGATAATTAAGTAGAACATGAGCATACCAAATGCATTTTTTATAATTTAATTAATAACAGTTTCTTTTGACATAGATTGTGTTCACACTTTTACTTAACTATGAGTACAAACAATATGGGTATTCTTCTATTAATTGGTGTAAATAGACATTATGCATATCATATTAAAAACCGCCATATAAATAAGGATATTTTTATGATAATTCTCATAAATTCACTAATCATTCACAGTTGACAAATCGTGTTTTTTAGCACGTCTCTCCATAAGAAAAGAAGGATGATCTTCTTATCGTTAATCATTATGAAAACAGATATTCATCCATTCCGTGAACATGAGAAGGGGCTTCTAAAAATATTAAAAATAGTTGATTCCATACGAGTTGTCAAAGGATTCGTAAGGGATGAAAATCATAGCTCTGAAATGATGTTACTAACTTCAACGGCCACGAATAGTTAAAAATGATCACGTATTTCAGAATGCCAACTACTTTTTTATGATTGTTATTCTTTCTGGTTACAAAATCTAGTTCCTGAATAGAATTCCATGTTTGATATCCTTACTTTTAGTACAGTAATTATGCCTGATTAAACATACTTATGTGTTAATCAATAAAAATCAAATAGCATAATATGAATATCTATTTAATCAGTATAGCTCATACTACTCAAATATGAGTATATATGGAAAAATTGTAACATAGCTTAGAAAGTACATAATATATCTTCAAATGTTTATTGAAAGGGTCCATGGATCCATTAATTATAATGAATTAATTTTATATAAAAGTTCCTTTCAGATTCATGTCAGAAAATATCAAACATACAGCTGCTGTTGGATGTAATAGACGGGATCACATGAACATCAGGGACCTCCTTGAGAGAGCAGGCCTTCCCTCCCTCAACGAGGTGGCTGCCAAGGCGGTGATCCTGGAGACCTGGAAATGCTTCTACTCCAACGACGGTGGCGAAGGTGCCAGGAACCCGTTAGGTGACTTCGTCGTCCCCATCCTGAGGAGGTTCATGAGGTCCACTCTTCAGTGGCGTATTCACTTTGGAGGGAGACTGCTACCTCAGCATGTCATGCAATATTGGTGTGTGACATGCTTAAGATTCCTTAAATCCAAAGTCCAAAGACCCTTCACGTGGCCAAGACCGCAGCTAGGGTCATTGGACGCAGCGTTCCCATATAATCCATTCTGTGGTGGCATTTTTTTAAAATACATAATTTTATTTATTTTTGATTAGTTACAAATGTAACTAATGTGCCCCATGGCAAATATACTCGATTGTACACACACTACTCAAACGCTGGAATCTGTACTGCTTCAAATACTCGTGTCGTTTTTATAATTGAGAGAAAAAGTAAAATATATGTTACATATTTATTTCATACGTTCATGGATGTTGAAACGTCAATATTCTTATTATTTATCAGATCGTCAAAAATTTATTTTGTAACAATAGATTTTGGATGTCGTATGCGGGAGGAATAACATTACTTATGTTATTCTTCCTGATAGTCGCTGTGACGTCATAAAAACCACCGGCATGATAAGAAAATTCATCTCTCTTGGCAATATGGGCATACTTTGTATTTCAATCTACTTTGGAAAATCAACCACCTGATGTGTTTTAAACTATGAATAAAAACGAGGCTTAACAAATAAACAAAAATGTCATATATTTTGATTGATGTTTATAGTCAACCAGTAGTTTGTTCAATATATTGAAGTACATATATAACACATTAAATCTGACACAAAAAAGAAGGGAAAACTATTTGAACAAAGCACATTCAAGCATCATCATGTATAAATGTATTAATGCGTTTGTTTTTTGTTTTACTCACAAAAGAATCATTTATGAAAGTCACGATCTGAGATGATAATAAAAGTCACATAAATTAGAAAAGAGGATCCACAAATAGAAGACAGGTTATCCTCTACTATTGTTCTGAATGATAATAATTTATACGTTGTCTTTATGTATAATTCGTACTCAGTGATCGTGAGAAAAGCCTTCTGCCACCGGTTGACTTGTTATCATTATATGTTGATTACACTGGATAAATTTGTGAAAATCTATATATATATATATATATACATATATATATTTATATCAGGAAACGACCGGGTATCCGACCCGGCCCGGGTCCCGGCTGTTTTTGATATATATATATGCTATTAGTGTACTTTTTTACCAAGGTAAAACTTTATTCACATGAGATTATATCTTATAATATTCACAAAAATACATTGAAATGTATTGTTATTAACAATATGATCAACCTGAGAAGTAAATTTTTTAGGTAAAGTGTGCTTTTTTATTTAAAGGTTTTCTCAAAAAATTATCTGTGTACAAGTATTTAATAAAAATCAATTTACATGTATGCTTTCAACCCACGTTAGATTCTTTTGTACTGGCTGTTGCCTTAAAGTTATCAGTTACATCATAAACATGATCAAATATTAGATATTTGATTTGCATGAATATTTAGGAAATGGGTGTTGCAGTGTTGCAATTAAAAGAGAGACATACAAATCTGTTTTTTTGTTTAGTTTATGTATGCTCTGTCTACATTTTGGTTAGTTTATGATTTCATGAGAGCAACTAAATTCTATCTGGGAGAGACTGTTTCAAAAATTTACTTCCGAAATGTATACCGGGTTACTCCTAAGCAAATACCTCTGTCACATATATTTCGTAAATTATATTATATATAAATATTTAAATATAAATACACATAATACACATAATTATTCAAATCCTCATCAAATTTATTTGTATCTTTTAGTATGATATTTTGGTATTTATGAAATATTTATATATTTTACGAAAAAATTAAGACCCCCCAAAAATATACTTAAAGACAACATTGTAAAAATAGACTCATTTAGTTTACTTGTTTTTATGTTTGTTTTACTAAAATATTTATTAAGACTGATTTGTTTTTAATGTCTGATAATTTTTCTAATATTAAAATCATATATGTTGTTAGTAGTTAAAAATAGAAAGGACATCTTGAGCAAATAAAACGAATATTCGATTTCAAATTTATCGTCGAAATAAATAATCCCTTCAACAACCAAAAGTCATATTTTGCTAGATGGAATATAAGACCATAATTTATTTTTTTAGTATAATTTTCAAAAAAGTATAATAAGAAGTTTTTTTTTGCGTTTATTGACATAAGGGGTGTCAAAATTGCTCAAAAATGACATTAGAATATTCGTCTGAAAGAAAAAAAATCACGAATTCGAACTATTGGAATATCTGGTTGCCGATTTTACCATTTGCCGTGTAGCCCATATACGGCAATAATTCGGCAAAAACATAGTTAAAATCAGATCATTAAATCATCATATATAGCCTATATAAAATTAAACTTTAACAAGAGGACTCAGAGAGTGCAAACCTCGCCGATCCCCACCAAATGAATCACTTGGTCTTTTTGTCATTTGCCAATAGATGTTGCTGTGCTGTGCTCTCCTCTTTGAGAGCACAGTACAGCGACATTATTGCAGAGTAGGTTAACTTGAAATATTATTATAATTTAGCTCATTTGTGCATCTTAAAGAAGCACTCAGGGATGCCAAAATTTAATCACTTGTTCCTTTTGGCATTTCCAACAACTCCACAAAGTTTCATCCGAATCCGT
>CP045900.1:9198833-9213071 GCA_013387185.1 Caligus rogercresseyi
AACCTCCGATCTATTACTACATACTTGGAATGTCTTTAGAAAGTTTTATAAACATATGAGTTAATATTAATATTATAGCTAATATAATCATATTGAGTGTAATTTGCTTAAATTGTACATAATAATATATCTTCATATACATATTATCAACAGTATAACTATGAAGAGTTTTCTTTGACACAAGAATCCTTGTTTTGCCACGACATCATTCATCATCAAAGACAGTTCTTGATATAATATGTCCATTTATTGTAAATTGACGTAAACAAGACATTTAAAATGTGTAAAACAATTAGATAAAGCCAAATTGTTTTCATTTATATATTTGATGGTCAGTCTTATAGATACACAAATGTCTTAGATATGATGTAATGCTCTTGGAATCAAGGCTTTGCCTCCAAGACGTAATATTTATGACACTTTTTACCTATTTCTCATGAATTCCTTGAGTGACTAAGCAGCAGATTCAGGCTTGATTGGGCAAGGCAATCAAATAAGGTATGGTGATGATGGGCCTGCATTGAAATGCAGCATGAGTGGGGTGTGCTGTGATTTTTATATGTAAACAGACGTCCATTTATAGGGTCCTTCAAAAGTGAAGACGTAGCTATCAAAGCACAAATAAATAATTAAAATGGATGAAACAAATATGCAGCACGTATTTCAGTCACTTCAAACATGAATAAACTAGAATTTGAAATTAGATAAAAATTAATTGATGTCAATATGTATTTACAAAATATTATAAAGTAGTGTTATAAATTTTTCCACATGCAAAGATTTTGGAAAAATTTATAACACAGCTTTACATGCCTTTGTAGATTGTCATTCAGTAGCCATCCTTAAACAATTCATCACTTTCAATGTTAAAGGCCTTCAGACTCCAGATACAAACAATTTTTGCAAAGCTATCGTCCTATTCGGTCTTGGCAGATCTCTTTCTGCAAAATCTAGAACAATTAATAGTACGCTTTTTAATGCTAGAGGTAAGAGGTTAGCATCTCACTCTCCTATCAGTCCGTGGGAGGTAAGAGCAGTTATTCTAGCGGATGCGGAAAGATACGCGGCGTTGGACCTCAAGATCCCCTCTGTCACCGATGGAAAGGGGAGTTGGGCAGCTGATGTAATTCGTTATATCCTCTCGTGTTTCCTGCCTTATGGAAAAATTATAAAAAACTTTTACACCAATTCAAGGATTTAAAATAGAAAGGTTTATCGTTTATTTATTTTTTGTTTTATTTTGTCAAGTTATTTTAAAGTCTAAAAGCTAATACACAATAAATTTTATGTTCATAAAAAAGCAAAAAGACTTTCAATAGAAATTCCTTTAGGGACTTTTTTCTTCTCCTCATTGTTCTCGGCCAACTCGTCCATCCTCGACAATAAACGATTTAAGTATATTTTAAGATTAATCAACTAATATGTATAACTCTATAAAGAGCTTTTTAATAAATAAACGGGGTTGAAGTGCGCTCGACTCACATAATTAAGGGTCCAGGTTCGACTCCCAAGAGAGAAGAAGAGATGTCAATCTCATTAGAAAGATTCTAAATTCGATGGATTAGTTTTATTAGTTTCCACTTTGATGCAATTCCGTCGAACTAAATAAACCTAAAAAAATCTACGGGACGAAACACTATCAAACCAAAAAGCTTTTTCGAATTTATCATGCCCATTCTACTGAAAGACTGTATGTCAATTAGGGCTGTCAACGAATATCGAAGTTCGAATTCGAGTTCGAATAGTATCCCAAAATTGAATTCGAACTTGAAAATTAATATTCCAATGTTAAAAACACTCCCGCTTGGTGGTGTGGTGGTGAAATGCAAGCGAAACAAAGTTGTGGCTCCGGGCTACAGTGATCGGAAATAAGCTTTTTCATGATTATCTGTTTGCATTATTACTTACGCCGAAGCAGGTATTGTTTTCACTGGCGTTGGTTGTTGGTTGGTGTGTGTTTGTTGTCAGCAGGATAACTCAAAAGTGTGGAAAGATTCGGATGAAACTTTGTGGAGTTGTTGGAAATGCCAAAAGGAACAAGTGATTAAATTTTGGCATCCCTGAGTGCTTCTTTAAGATGCAAAATGAGCTAAATTCTAATAAATATTTCAAGTTAACCTACTCTGCCAATAATGTCGCTGTACTGTGCTCTCAAAGAGGAGAGCACAGCGACATCTATTGGCAAATGACAAAAAGACCAAGTGATTCATTTGGTGGGGATCGGCGAGGTTTGCACTCTCTGAGTCCTCTTGTTAAATTTTAATTTTATATAGGCTATATATGATGATTTAATGATCTGATTTTAACTATGTTTTTGCCGAATTATTGCCGTATATGGGCTACACGGCAAATGGTAAAATCGGCAACCAGATATTCCAATAGTTCGAATTCGTGATTTTTTTTTTCAGACGAATATTCTAATGTCATTTTTGAGCAATTTTGACACCCTTATGTCAATAAACGCAAAAAAAAAACTTCTTATTATATTTTTTTGAAAATTATACAAAAAAATAAATTATGGTCTTAATATTCCATCTAGCAAAATATGACTTTTGGTTGTTGAAGGGATTATTTATTTCGACGATAAATTTGAAATCGAATATTCGTTTTATTTGCTCAAGATGTCCTTTCTATTTTTAACTACAAACAACATATATGATTTTAATATTAGAAAAATTATCAGACATTAAAAACAAATCAGTCTTAATAAATATTTTAGTAAAACAAACATAAAAACAAGTAAACTAAATGAGTCTATTTTTACAATGTTGTCTTTAAGTATATTTTGGGGGGTCTTAATTTTTTCGTAAAATATATAAATATTTCATAAATACCAAAATATACTAAAAGATACAAATAAATTTGATGAGGATTTTGAATAATTATGTGTATTTATATTTATAATATATTTATATATAATATAATTTACGAAATATATGTGACAGAGGTATTTGCTTAGGAGTAACCCGGTATACATTTCGGAAGTAAATTTTGAAACAGTCTCTCCCAGATAGAATTTAGTTGCTCTCATGAAATCATAAACTAACCAAAATGTAGACAGAGCATACATAAACTAAACAAAAAAACAGATTTGTATGTCTCTCTTTTAATTGCAACACTGCAACACCCATTTCCTAAATATTCATGTAAATCAAATATCTAATATTTGATCATGTTTATGATGTAACTGATAACTTTAAGGCAACAGCCAGTACAAAAGAATCTAACGTGGGTTGAAAGCATACATGTAAATTGATTTTTATTAAATACTTGTACACAGATAATTTTGTTGAGAAAACCTTTAAATAAAAAAGCACACTTTACCTAAAAAATTTACTTCTCAGGTTGATCATATTGTTAATAACAATACATTTCAATGTATTTTTGTGAATATTATAAGATATAATCTCATGTGAATAAAGTTTTACCTTGGTAAAAAAGTACACTAATAGCATATATATATATCAAAAACAGCCGGGACCCGGGCCGGGTCGGATACCCGGTCGTTTCCTGATATAAATATATATATGTATATATATATATATTATAGATTTTCACAAATTTATCCAGTGTAATCAACATATAATGATAACAAGTCAACCGGTGGCAGAAGGCTTTTCTCACGATCACTGAGTACGAATTATACATAAAGACAACGTATAAATTATTATCATTCAGAACAATAGTAGAGGATAACCTGTCTTCTATTTGTGGATCCTCTTTTCTAATTTATGTGACTTTTATTATCATCTCAGATCGTGACTTTCATAAATGATTCTTTTGTGAGTAAAACAAAAAACAAACGCATTAATACATTTATACATGATGATGCTTGAATGTGCTTTGTTCAAATAGTTTTCCCTTCTTTTTTGTGTCAGATTTAATGTGTTATATATGTACTTCAATATATTGAACAAACTACTGGTTGACTATAAACATCAATCAAAATATATGACATTTTTGTTTATTTGTTAAGCCTCGTTTTTATTCATAGTTTAAAACACATCAGGTGGTTGATTTTCCAAAGTAGATTGAAATACAAAGTATGCCCATATTGCCAAGAGAGATGAATTTTCTTATCATGCCGGTGGTTTTTATGACGTCACAGCGACTATCAGGAAGAATAACATAAGTAATGTTATTCCTCCCGCATACGACATCCAAAATCTATTGTTACAAAATAAATTTTTGACGATCTGATAAATAATAAGAATATTGACGTTTCAACATCCATGAACGTATGAAATAAATATGTAACATATATTTTACTTTTTCTCTCAATTATAAAAACGACACGAGTATTTGAAGCAGTACAGATTCCAGCGTTTGAGTAGTGTGTGTACAATCGAGTATATTTGCCATGGGGCACATTAGTTACATTTGTAACTAATCAAAAATAAATAAAATTATGTATTTTAAAAAAATGCCACCACAGAATGGATTATATGGGAACGCTGCGTCCAATGACCCTAGCTGCGGTCTTGGCCACGTGAAGGGTCTTTGGACTTTGGATTTAAGGAATCTTAAGCATGTCACACACCAATATTGCATGACATGCTGAGGTAGCAGTCTCCCTCCAAAGTGAATACGCCACTGAAGAGTGGACCTCATGAACCTCCTCAGGATGGGGACGACGAAGTCACCTAACGGGTTCCTGGCACCTTCGCCACCGTCGTTGGAGTAGAAGCATTTCCAGGTCTCCAGGATCACCGCCTTGGCAGCCACCTCGTTGAGGGAGGGAAGGCCTGCTCTCTCAAGGAGGTCCCTGATGTTCATGTGATCCCGTCTATTACATCCAACAGCAGCTGTATGTTTGATATTTTCTGACATGAATCTGAAAGGAACTTTTATATAAAATTAATTCATTATAATTAATGGATCCATGGACCCTTTCAATAAACATTTGAAGATATATTATGTACTTTCTAAGCTATGTTACAATTTTTCCATATATACTCATATTTGAGTAGTATGAGCTATACTGATTAAATAGATATTCATATTATGCTATTTGATTTTTATTGATTAACACATAAGTATGTTTAATCAGGCATAATTACTGTACTAAAAGTAAGGATATCAAACATGGAATTCTATTCAGGAACTAGATTTTGTAACCAGAAAGAATAACAATCATAAAAAAGTAGTTGGCATTCTGAAATACGTGATCATTTTTAACTATTCGTGGCCGTTGAAGTTAGTAACATCATTTCAGAGCTATGATTTTCATCCCTTACGAATCCTTTGACAACTCGTATGGAATCAACTATTTTTAATATTTTTAGAAGCCCCTTCTCATGTTCACGGAATGGATGAATATCTGTTTTCATAATGATTAACGATAAGAAGATCATCCTTCTTTTCTTATGGAGAGACGTGCTAAAAAACACGATTTGTCAACTGTGAATGATTAGTGAATTTATGAGAATTATCATAAAAATATCCTTATTTATATGGCGGTTTTTAATATGATATGCATAATGTCTATTTACACCAATTAATAGAAGAATACCCATATTGTTTGTACTCATAGTTAAGTAAAAGTGTGAACACAATCTATGTCAAAAGAAACTGTTATTAATTAAATTATAAAAAATGCATTTGGTATGCTCATGTTCTACTTAATTATCAGAAGAATGTTAAAGGTAAGCGTCTTTTCATATTTCATTTATTTAAAATATAGATTTCATCAATAAACTAATTCACTTTTATACTGTCTGAGTCCTGCATTGAATATACCCTCACGTGTTTTGGCCCGATGTATTATAGCCATTATTCTATTACTCCCTCAATTATCACGTCAACAAATAAAATGTTAATGCTCAACCTTGATGTCAATGAAAATGAATGAAACGTCTTTGTACCCGCTGTCATGAATAATTATACCTACTATTGACTCATTCAGGCACTGTGTGGTCCTCACGAAGGACTCACTCAATGATAATAATAATAATGCCTCCTTGGCGGGTATTTGCATAAAAAATCCCCCTCCCTCCCTGTTATTTATTATAACATTTTGTAAACTTACATGGGTATTTTTGAAATGCATTCATACTTAAAAAATAACTCATATAATCTATAGTGAAATCCTTAATATTTGTTAATTGTAAGGACCAGGTTTTATGAAAATAGTCTATGTGAGAGTGTAAGAAATGAACCTTCAAACTATCTATGCAGCCTAAAGCTTCGTATGCTACTTGCATCCTTGCACAATGGATTGTTGTTATCATTCAATTGTATTTCCCAAAACTTTCGCACTTTGTCCTTGAACGATACCCAGCTTCTTTTTCCTTCTCATTCATAGTTTCCACAATTTAGGGTCCGTTAAAAGTTTTCTTATGTCGGGCCGGTGAAAACTCCCTCTTTCAACTTTGCTTCTGACAGCTTCGGGAATTTTGTACATAAATATTTGAAACAGTCTCCATCCTTTTGCAACGATTTTACAAATTGTTTCATCAACCCCAATTTGATATGGAGAGGGAGCAACAAAACCTTTCTGGTGATACCAAGGTAGTGTTTATAACATTTTCTCTCCAGGTTTTAAAGTTTCTCGGGATGGCCAATCACTTTTTTTCCAGTGCTGTTCTCTGGCTCTACTATCCCACAAGCATAAGAAGTATGGGTATTTGGTATAGCCTGCCTGTGACCCAAAAGCACTGTCAGTATTTTGAAGTTCCCACAATCATCCATTGATGGTCTTGATACTTGATTTTTTCCAGGATAATGGCCAAATCGTTATAATCTTCTTTCATATTCACAGAATGTCCAGTACACCTCCCAAATAAAACCACTTTTTAGTTCTTTTACATATACCCAGCGATTCTGGTTCATTTTTTGATGCTGAAAATGAATATCTAAATTAAAAATTTCTAGCATTGTTAGAATTTGGACGTCACTAGGTTCAAAGGTTTCGTTATGAAGCAAAACTTTTTGGTATTACTTATTTTGAAAAAATAGTTTACCAAATTTAGCTATGATCAATTTATGACTTCTGGTTTTTTGCAAATTTTCGTCAAATAATATTTAGTGCAATAAATGAAAATAAGTGCTGACGCACCAACCATTTTTTAAATAACAGGTCCTACTTTATAGTTTCAAGAAGGAAAAAGAAAAAGAGGGTACTCATGGTGATGTTTTTAAGTTATCTTTTAAATACGATTTTAAACGACTAATGATAGTAGATTTTTCCCCATCGAATCCCAATATACTCCCTCTGAATCCCTCTCATCAGTATTGATACCAATTCTTTTTTTTTTTTTGTTTTTCTCAAAATGCAGTTTTTCAATGGAATTGTCATTATGGTAATCTTGTGAATTCGCCAATAGACATTTGGTTCAACATATATTATTATATTATTATTATATAAATAGATATATATATATGTAATATATTATATATATATATGCTCATATTTGACAATCAAAAATTATGGATTGAACTATAAATTCCGTAAATGAATCTAACGGGCGTCATAACCAGACGATGCATCAGCTCAATCACAGAGCTGGTAGCGTTGACACGATTGAAACACTTTCGGGTTGCGTGAGGAAACGCACGACTTGAAAGTTTATTTCCATTGTGCAATAATACTGCTTTAAGGCTAGTCTTAGATGAGTCAATGAATAGGCGCCTTCGATGAGTCATACTTAATATTAAAGCGATGAATGAGTTCTTCCACATTGTTGCAAAAACTAAGCTAGAATGCTTATTTATGTAAAAATTTACGCATTAGCATCGTTTTTTTTAACATTGTATATTTTTTTGGAGCCGTGAATAATATTATAAAAACTAAATTTCTTCTTTTGTAAAAAAAACTGGGTAAATTTCTTTTTCTCGGTGTCTATACCAGTAGAAAGAAGTGCCAGGTGATAAAAGTTTTTATTTTTTAATCTAGAACCTAATAGTTCGGCTGCATCTTTGAAAGACCTAAATCTCTTACTAAATCATTGAGCTCACCTTGAGAATATAGTTGAGGCCTTTCATCTTCGTCAAAAGATAAATCTGAGCTTGATTCATCCGGAGGAGGTAACGCGCTTCGTCCTCCAACTCACTAGAGTACTCATCCAAACTGGAAGGTGGTTGTGGATAGATATCTTGGAGCTATGGGGCTGAGTATCGATTAGGATAACTTATGTTTCTTTTGTTTTTTGAATTGAATCCCTTTACGTCAGCTGAGCAGAAGTAGCAGTCAGTAGTGTGATTTTTCTGCTCACGCCATATCATAGAAATTCCAAATCGAAATGCATTTTTCTTTCCCTTAAACACAAACGAAGTTCTTCTTCGCATCTTCTACACACCCTTATGCGGGGCCATGGTTTATCTTGATCACCAAGTTTTAATTTAAAGTAGGCAAATAAACTTTCCTTACAAAAACATATATCTCTTGTTGATTTTAATGTGAATTCACTACAGATGTAACAAAAACTGTTTGGAGAAATAACACCAACCTCTTGTAGCCATGATTAACACGCAACAGCACTGTTCACTTGAATATCAGTATATTTACTGAGAGCTTTTCTTTGTTTCAAGTGATGTATGTACGTTATTTGACTTGTCTCGACATATTAAAACATTCCTAGTCTCCCCAACAGATCCATGGTAATCATCCTCTCATTGACGAAGGAGTTCACTCCCCCCCCCCCATTTCTGAAATGAATCCGGCGCCGCTGATCAAATAAAAATCACATAGGTTTATTATCAATGAACATAGATACTGCAATATGCATAAAAACTTATGTGATATAATAATTGAATGTTTTTCCTGTTTTTGGGAGGTCAAAATCTGTAAGAAAGTGTAAAAAAATCTTTGCAGTTTTTGGTCGCAGACCTGTGTTATAACTCGCTCACTCTGAAGAGTTAAGTAGTTCATGTTAATGTAAATAATGAAAACACTCCAAAGTCGTGACTCTCCCCCATTATAACCTTCCTAGGATTTCTTAAGAATTATAAACCATCTCCCCAATAGCAATGAACTAAACTTTCGTCACGGATTAAGGCCGTTTCCAAATAGATTTATGGTTTCTAAGAGGACTTGAGACCCCCACTTTTGCAAATTATTCTTCAGAGGAATAACCTTAAAATGGGCTCAGTCTTCCAAAAAAATGTATCCCATAATATGAAATTGACTAAATGTGAGTGTCTTGGATGACCTACAAAATTAAAATGGTCTAAATACTCTTTTCAGTCAGACAAAGAAGGATAATTTGGGTCACCCTCTTACGCTAGACATCATTAATAGATCTACTTAAGGTTGCCTATTAAAGAGAAAACGAGAAATTTTAGAGAGAAGTAATTTGGTATCCTCAGTCACTAACCGTGAAGAGATACAGCCTCAATTATGTTTGTTATAATTAGAGATAAAGAAAATTTGATATTTAGGAATGGAAATCTGGAGCTTAGCCTTGGTGCTTACAGATTCTATGACTGTTTTGGCCGTGAAAAGAGAGAGGGGTAAAGAGAGGGATGGAAGGAACGAGAGAGGGAGAGAGAGATAAGTTTTTTTTCTTCTCCTCTCTTTCCTCCTCCCTTTCTCTCTCTCTTTTCTTCTATCCCTCTTCTTTTCACTGCCAAAAACAGTCAGTTAATCTGTAAGCACCAAGCCTAAGCTCCAGATTTCCATTCCTAGTGATGTTGTGTAGACGTGATTGGTTCAAAGAAAGGGAATAATAATAAAAGTAGTTGAGAAGGCATCACTTCAGTACCGGCTGCTGTTGCGAAGTGAACATCGATTCAGTGAGAAGACGATCATTCTTATAAATACCATTGTCTCTATTTTATGGGCCTACTACATCTAGGACGTCATTATGGAATCCTTTGAATGGAATCCTTCTATTCATCTTGTTATTTCCATGACGTCACCTTGCAAGACACCCTGACGTCATGTCTATTGTGTCTCACTCTTTCTCTTCCTTTGTATATTTCTTTCCTTTTCCTACTATAATAATAATCAGTCTTCAAGTCATGACCCTCTCACACGTGTCGTTCTTATATATTCATTCCAGCCGTGCAACCTTATTGGCGACGACGACTCTGGATATACTAATATATTCTTATTAAAGGTATCCCAATACAACACATCTATTAATTGAATAAATCAACTGCTCATACAACGTTAAATTGTATATTTTTAACTCATATCTGTCGATAAGTGGATCATCACTCTGACTATCGGACATAGAAAAAGAAGGAAAACAGTATACTGAAATGAAAAAAATGTGTATTGATAAGTGTGCGAGAACAGTCTTTTTATCTTAGATGTAATCAATTGTGAAAGAAAGTAAATATTCGTATTCGTACAAAAAACTATAAATGAGGATATTTTTTTTAAATTAACCAGTTCGTTTATTATGTAATAAATAAAAAATGAGACATTTACATAAAACCAAAGCAAATGCGTATAAAACATAAATAAACATTATAGTTAAAGTATCATTTTTGGTATGATAGAATTGCACTTATGACTGGATACGCATAACAGCATGTAAATTTGTCTAGCAGACCTAGGATTATAGCAATGAAGCACTTTCCTCTCTCGGGATTCGAAACCGCGACCCTATTCATTGAGAGTTGAACACACCTTAACGCACTGAGCTATGTTATATCACTCCCTTAGATATCAATTAAAAATTGTTATGGGGCAATACTCTCTCTTCTAGATACATATATATAATTAAATGACAGAGAAATAACGATGGCCACTTCAAGCTTTAAAATATTATTCTTTTTATTACTATTATTTGAAGATATTTGAGGGGAGTTCTTACTTATAGTTCCTATTCACACATTCATTGAATTGAAAGAGATATTTATTCCTTGAAAAAATAAAAAGTAGGCATGTCATTCATGAAATTCCATTTGACTTGATTTTATATTTGCAACAGCTTTGATCCATCATAGGAAACAAAAATCTGCACGTGGACTGCTTTATATATTAATGCATTTAAATGATTTGATCTTTTAACTGAACACATCTACCTGTAGTTAATTGATGTTTGCAACAGCACAAAAAAAGTTGTCTGGACTTATTAACAATAAATCGCCCACGGGCAAAAATTGCTCAATGACACGAAGTCATTTTTTTGGCATTGAGGAGCGTAAAAATGTTGTCAAAAACGTTGAAAGTTAAATAATGGAGGGAAAATATGCCCCATGAATGATTGTAGCATATATTAGAAGCAATGACGTATCTTTTAAGATTTATGACAAATATTGATAGAATATGAGATATGCCATGAAGGGTTTTCCTGATAATATAATTAAAACAACTACTCAATCGATAACTTGATTATTATTCTATGATTATATGGTTTAAAATGTATGTATATTATAAAGTACCCTTATATCTGAATGCAAAGAACCTTGTAATGCTCCTACATGGAGATAAACATAAATCCAGAGAGAGAACACCTGCCAAAGAAGTCATTGAGTTCTTTTGTGAAGCTCTCAAGAACGCATTACTATGTACAATAAAAAGGAATTCCTTTCCTGGTGAATAAGCCAATTTGTAGTTTTAAACTCCTAAGAACTCACATCCGGGTTATCTCTCTCTCTCTCTTAATAAGCAAGCAAACATATACATAATGTCTGTATGGGAAGAGATGCCTTGATATTAATAATAATAATAATCAGAGCCTAAGTCCCTAATTACACAAATGATTTACTGATTTACCTTGACATGCATAGAGCAACGCAGTTTTACTCTCGATTCTAATTGCTTCCCTCGATTTGATGACTCAATTTCACTCTCATATCTTGCGAGGGACCAAAGCTGAATAAACAATATGATGAAAGACACTTTTACATATAGTTGAACAACTCAGCGTATTATTATTATATACATCCTTGAGATCAAGTTCTGGTTATTAAGGTCTAATCCTCGTTCAAGGCAATTATCATCTTCTTAAGATAATAACTAAATGTATCTACGGATGGATACTACTTTTCTATTGTATTTAAAGAAAATGATAAAAAATATCATTGATCAGTATATATTTATTATTTACTTGAGCGTTTATAATCTACTTGGAGCATGATTAAGGGGGGGGGGGGGGTTCTACAAAGGAACTAATTAGACAATTACTTTAAAAAATATAAGAGATTTTTCCTTATAAGGATGAGTGACGGGAACACACTAAAGATGGAAAGAGACCCATGAACACTGTTTTATGTACTTCCAGACTAGTTATTGCCTTCGTTACGCGTGTTGGTCCGAAGATATTCATGATTTTAAGTTACTCTCTCAAATTGATTATAGTAACTATTCCACAACAATCCCATTGAACATGGGAGTCTCTGATGGGATTGATGCAGGCAGCTAATCTAGTGAGGATTTAAAATCTTCTTAAAAGACCGCCTCAACTTCCCTGGTTGATTAATCGGTATCAAGTTGCAGGGCTGTCCAGGAACTACACTATAGGTTCGGAACAATCCAATCCCGTTCACCCAAGGACACAAGCCCTTCTTCCTCAATGAATATATCCATCCTTAGAATAACTTTCCTAATCAAAAGTTTAGCCTATGCCTGATACCCAGCAATTCTTTCGGCCCAGGAACCAGTGCAACCAAGATTAGTAGACGAATGAATGGTTTATCATTACTGATTAATTTTCATTTCATTTATGCATTATCAAGGAGGCTTTAAATATTATATCACTTAAGTTTCTGTCAATATCAGACATCTTCTTTTGATTATACATGTATAAGGGACGTTTTCCTGTATATATAAATCACAACATTGATTAGAGAATGGAAGAGAGAGAATGAAGGTGGCCCAAGACACTATATATGCTCTGACATTCATGCCTCTATACACCTTTTATTGCTTTCGTGAGTAACATACATGCATGAGATATATAGGTATATATAATAATGTTCCTCATTTGTTACAAGTGTAAATGACAGTTTACTTATTAGTATTATTAACAATTACTATTAACGAATCCAAACGTATTTCGATTCTATTGTTTTCCAGGTAAGACCCAACTTTGATGCTCCATCTGGTGGAGAAATAAGTAGATTATCATTTACGCTTGTAACAAGTCAGGAGTATTAAAATATAGTACGACTTGAATTATAATATTTAAAGCAATACCAACTGTCAAAACTCTAAGCCCATCGGAGGGAAAATGAAAATTGTAATATTTGAAGAGAATATGTCCACATTGATTGATGATTTTATATATCAAAGCTAGTGGAAACAAAATATTTATGGAGGAGGGACTTATGAAGCTGGAAAAAATAATGTAATCGTCATTGCTGATCATCGTCAATTTAACTTTTGTATCTTTGAAATAACCTCCATCTTTTGGACTTTGTTGAATTATCTAATTATTTACATCAAGAATTGTGTCTTGTCCAATTACAGTGTATTTTCAATTATATAGTTGTTGAACACAGTGTCACTAGAGCATATATACACTCAGAGAGTGCAACCTCGCCGTCACGGGGTCCTTATGAGCCTTCCGAGGCGGATTTTTCACGACTGGGGCGGCGTAGAGGGACGGGGGAGGGTTCCCTCGACGGAAATTTCAGAGAGGAAGACGCTCACGGCACCGATTTCACAGCCCAGCGATATCTATGGCAGAGTAGGCTAACTTGAAATATTTATAAGTATTTAGCTCATTTTGCATCTTAATTCTGCACTCAGAGATGCCAAAATTTAATCACTTGTTTCTTTTTGGCATTCCAACAATCCACAAGTTTCATTCAAATCCGTTCCGTACTTTTTGAGTTATCCTGCTGAAAAAAACAAACCAACCAAAAAAACCAAAGCCAGTGAAAACATACCTCATTCGGCGGAGGTAATAAATGATGTCTCTGAACTCTATACTTATCGAACAGTCCTTTGCGGTTTAAAATAGAGTTTATGCATGATCTTTCTATGTTACACGTAAAGGGTATATTATATACATATGTAGAAGCACAGCCCAATTACAAAAACCGTTATGCCAGCAGACATAAAAATGCAAAGTTAACTGAACGTCAAAAAATGGGTTCAATGATCATATCAGGTATTTTTGCGTACTTCTTTTTGTGTGATGAACTTATGATATAAATATGATGTTTTGTGCATGCATTCGTCTTTTTGAGGAAACGTAGAACTTTTATAGATGGACCTCTTTTATAATGCGGCAAGAATCAAATAGAAAGTTGAAGATTAAAAACTCCGAACTAAATGGTAATCGTCCTTTGTTTTACATTAATTTTATTCAATTTAAGCAAAAATATGTTTTGTATGCA
>CP045900.1:9213171-9226795 GCA_013387185.1 Caligus rogercresseyi
ATAAAATGATTCATGAAAGCACCCAGTAGCCTTTAGTATTCCATTCTTTATCTTATTACACACTCAGCGAATCAAGAAATCCCTAGATTATGTCCCCCCCCCCCTTTCTCATGAATTAAACATAATAATAATATCCAACGTCTTATACGGTGTTGGGAGACATAGAAATCTTATATGTGCATTCTAAGTAGACGAAGAAGCCTTCACTTTTTAATTCGATCAACGAATTAGTATATATATATATATATATATATATATATATATATCATATGGGGATTCTATACCTTCTAAGGTGCATGATAGGTCCATTTTGTATTTAGAAATAAATCCTAATGGCATATATTAAATACGTCTTTTGAAAACTTTCACTATTAAGGGGTAATTGAACAGGAAACCAGGAGATGCATTTGTACATATATATCAAACATTAAAATTATTAACAGCTTAATAAATATCTCCTATATCCTCCCTTGCATATTGTGGCGAAAAACACAATGCAATTTAGTTCAAGTGGGAATGACATTTTGAGCAGACTTGTATACATATATACGTGTAAATCCAGGTTATTTTTCTTTTCTGGGCAATAAGTATATTTTTTGATTTCATTTTGAATACGTTATGATAAAGGTTCAAAACTAAATAAATAATTACGTAACGGTAAAATTTTAGACAATTCGAACCAATCTGTGGCTTTTTATTAGATAAATATCTTTAAAGTTATTTATAGTAATGGGCCGTAGATGCATTTTTAAACGGAAGAGAACGCCAAGCTTTACTTTTGCATTTTGCAAATATTTAAAGACTAAATTTTGGATCCTATATTATTAAGAAACCAAATTGCTTATAGTCCCTTTTGATATGTTTTAGACTTAGATTCTGGCATTATATTATTAAAGATATAAGCATAATAATATGTTTTTTGATGTGTGGGAAATTATTTTGAAAGTATAAATTATTCACTTGATAAAGTTTACAGAAGATTTGATCCACGTCTATTCATCTATTAATATTGCAAAAATGATATCACTTATCCTGGTTAATTATTTTGATATTATGAATGAAAACTAATTAATTTAAATAATATAGTGTGGTTATTAATGAATAAAAACTAATAATATAAATTTTAATGATTTTTTCCGTATGAATAACAAACCAAATCATATAAATACCGTTCAATTTAATATAAAAAAAAATATAATTTGAAATTTCAGAACAACAAAACATTTGTGTTTAAAAAAGTCTATTAAGATATTTACTTCTATAAAAACTTTTTATGCATTTGTAAAAGCCAGCGTTGAGATTTCTTGTAATGTTTGGCGGGATAATATTTGATAATATTTCCCGCATATTCCCCGATGAACCATCTACGTTTGGAATTTTGATGCCAAAAGCTTGAAGCTGTTGATATTTCAACAAACCCTTCCATATTTTTGGTGGTCGGGTTTCGATAGTTCAATGTTTGGACACAAATTTTATGTTTCATGCATTAAGAAAATTCAATCGACCACTATCTTTGGAAATTGTATTCTTTACTTTTTTTAAACATAAATATTTTTGCATTTGTCCGTCATTGGGATCCATATTTTATTTTTACCTCCGTTGTAGACAAGGTACAAAATTTTAATAGGCTTTGCCCAAATAACAAAATCAAGAAAATGTATTTCTTTGAAAAGCATTGCTCATCTCATACAAATATCAAAAGTACTAAATGATGAATCGTTGGCAAAAAACGTTACTCACTGGTGGTCCATGGGTTCAATCTTCGTATCCAGACATGATTTTATTATTGCATTTTTTTTACATTACTGCTTTACAAAAGATTATTTTTGTTTGTTAGTGATGATATATCAATGAAAAGTGATATAAAGTATTGTGAATATGCTGTATTCTTAACGTATTTATGGGGAGGGTTAAGCTATCAAATTGCCGTGGACGGAGCATTTATTCATCTTAACTCAAAGCTACAATTCGGTAAAAAGAGTCCACGCTGGAATCGGTAGAGTTTAGCATGCTGTGTACAATCGGTAAATTTAATCGGTGGTTAAAAATGAATAATTTGATTTGTAAAAAGATTCGCATTTCACATCTACGACTACCGATGGAATGATGACATCGGTAGTGGTATTCGATAAAAATATCAATATTGGTAGAAGGACGTCACTACCGGAACTACAGAAATACCGAATATCAACCTTTAAACACAGCTATCTATATAAGTATTAATAAATGTCATTGATTACTATCTTTTGTTTGTGCTCATATTTATTTGAAATACAATATAGAAATTATGAACGCATTCCCAAAAAACATTTCGAATTGATTGTTTTGTAATTATCATTTCAAATCATGTACTTCTTTAAACATTGTAAGTATACTTTTCTTTGGTTGGAGTGTTGAATCCCAAGAATGCACAAATACATACTATCAACTCTTGCCAATATGTGAAGTAGTTTATATTAATATAAAAACTTGTTTCATCATTTGCAGAATATGGGATGACAATCAATTTAATTAGACTCATGCTCAACCCTTCCTTTGAATCCTTTCATGCAAAGTGGATACTTGCCAAAAAAAAAAGACAGTGAAAGTGAATGCCGTCACCATAGGCCTTGAGGAATACTTGTTTCTGATAAAAATATGTATCATAGTTCGATATCCAAGTTGTCAATCTAATAATATAGTAGTATATTGTGAAGGAATTAAATAAAGTTGAATTGTGAAGGAATTAAAATATATTTATTAAAATCGCCAAATGCTGAGCAAAAAAAAAAAGAATCATTATTATTAAGAACCAAAATGTCTATTGTTAAGAATAACAGACGTGATCTTTTCGCTTACGTTATAGGTTGAAAAATTAAACGAAGAGTGAAAAACCCGAAAACTGAAGCAGCATTGTGAAATGAAGTATCATTCCATTCGCAATTTTGAGTTGTTAAAATTAATTTAGAGCGAAGGAATTCTTTTTTTTGTAAACAAAAAATGATTTTCTCAAGGGCCTCAATCCATCTCAACTATGAATTCTTGAAATGGACTTCCACAATATCACCTATTAATATTAACAAATATAAGGAACTCCTTGCATTTGAATGTTTATTTGTTCATATGTCGATAAATGGGTCATCTTACTATTAAAAAGATTATAAAAAGAAAAATAGTTATATATATATATATATATATATAGTTATGTGTTTTTTGTTTTTGGTTATTACATTTAAAATAATAATTGTCCTCTCTCGTAAAAACAACAACTCTGTCGTTCTGGTCAAAATTCTGGTATTCAACGGAAGTCGAAAACATACATATATATAATAAAGATGGATAAAATTTGAAAATTATACGTAATTAGATTTTCTTTTTATTTATAATATTTTTTACTACTATTTTTTTATATATTAATACAATTAATAAACAACTAAAAACACAATAATCATTTTGTCTGTATTTACATTTGAAATGTGCATAAAAACATTAAGGTGGGATAAACTCGAATAAATATATTATTATTTTAGAAAGTCGGATCTTCAAACGTTTTTATGTATCTTCGATCTTGAATTGTATATTAAAACTAAATCTTGATGCCTTGTATTTTGAACTTCTATGTCGTGGGATTTTCTCTTAGTCGATAAAACAACTCTCTCTACGTTTTGGAATATCAAGTATTTGCAAATCTTCAACCTTCAGCACACTTTAATTATTCTTATTTTGTAAATTCTAACTTTAAAGGCGATTCCATTTATAAGTTTTTGGTAATAAATTAGCTATATCAAAAACTTTCGGAAGTAATGCTTAAAAAAATCTTATGGAGGAAACAATTGTCTATCGAAATCGTTGTCTTTAATTTTTCCGTCTTTTAAAATAATTTTAACAACTTTTTTTCTTTTTCCCATGTCCGAATCAAATAAAATCCATAAGAGTGCATTTCCTGGATATCCAAAGTATGAATTTGTTCTATGTGTTTCAGTTACAGTGCTTTTTAAAGCTAATTAAAATGTGTGCTGGATTTATGTATATATATATATAAGGAACGACCGGGACATTTTTTTTCGCCGGCACCTGGGCCGGTACTTAAATTTTGAAGCCTGGTCGGGCCCAAAACCGGTCGGGATTTCAGTATATTTTCGTTCCTTCGTCATTCTTAAAGTGACGACGTTTTTTTTAGAAAAGAAATTCCAAAAACAGTGACGATGTTTTTTTAGAAAACATTTTCTAAAAAAAGTGATTATTTTCTCAAAAAAACGAATGAACCAAATTATTAAAGTCCCGGCCCTATATATATATATATATATATATATATATTATATATATATATATATATATATATATATATATGCTTGAGCCTCTCTTCTCTCTCTCTATTGATTTTTGGCTCATCTACAAATCCTTTAAATGCTGCGTCATGGAACCCTTTTAACTACTCATTCAAAGGGCGTTTCATATAAAACTACATTTCTGTAGAATAGCATGCTCTTAACAACTTCATTCCTGCAAATATTCTTGAAAGCAAATAATAATAATAACTCCATTTAGTGAAGTGATTATATAATTCCACTAATAGTTTGTCGATAGGGTCCTTGAAGCATAATAATCCATGTAATGAATTTAAGACGGAGGTAGTAAGGGGCAAAGGAGATATTATGTAATGAACACCCTCCGACTTTCATGGGTGGATACTCCAATTTTTGACGGATTGCTTAAACACAACGAGGGAGTATAGGGTATGGTTATGTGTATGTTATGTTACTTATGGCATGTTTCACCATGACTTGAGAATGATGGATCAGTGACTAAATAGTTTAATTTTTTATACTAAGTAAAGTTTATTGTATCACTCTTATTTTTACCTGTAAGCTGTTGATTTTACTCCGAATATATGATACGTAGGAACGTGTAACCACTGATATCGTGTAATATTTTAGAACATGGGGCTCAGATAGGATACAGTTATAGTTCATTTAGGGTCCGAACGGGAGAGAATAGAGCGTGGAAAAAGGAATATTTTATAATTTAAGATCTCTACGAAAGAACCATAAAGTCTCCTCTTTTTTCGTCTCTGACATTTGCTTACTTGAGTATAAAAAGAAAGAAAAAGACTTGACATGCTTGCTTGATTCGCCGTCTCATAAATGATCCTCCGGTTTGTTACGTTTTATTCTGTGTCTTTGACGACAGTCCCGAAGTCGTCTGACTCAAGGTCTGTATTATAAGGTCTGGGCAATACAAAACAAACATGTAATCCTAGCAGTGTAACTACTCAATGACGTCACTGAAGAACGTATATATATATTTATATATATATATATATATATATTGTGAGCGTTTGTCAGCTTTTTTTGCGTTCAGCGTTAAAAAATAGCGTTCCGTTCAGCGTTCCGTTCAATGTTTTTGTGTTCAGCGTTCCGTTAGCGTTCAGCGTTGAAATATTTAAAAAAATAACAATGTGTATTTTGAAAATAGAATTATTATTTAGGGTTTTTGTAATAAAAATAAGCCCAAACCGACTTTCAAATGATATAAATTTCTTGACTGGATCTCCCAGGGTTTCCCAACCTGGGGTCCGCAGAACGTCTATGTTAACTACATAAGAGGGTCGCCAGACTGGAGATTTTTCTATAGGGGGGTCGCCAAAGAAAAAAGGTTGAGAACCCCTGATCAAACCCCAACTGTATATAATTTTTTCCTGACCCGTACCAAAATTATCATTATATTAGTAGTTTTCCATACAGAAAAGACAAACACACCAGTCACCATGAAAAAACTTAACATTTTTAATCTTAAAAACAATTTCAGATCAAATATATTTGAAAAAAGTGGAGCGATGACCAGACTCGCTTATTTTCGAATAACGGAGTCCGAGTTCGATATTAAGAACTGCAATATATAATTTTAAACCTTCGATGTATGAGTAACTGGATCCCTACTTTCTTCCGTAATGGATACATTACATTTTAAATTATAATCATATTTAAGGTGTAATAATCAAGACAAATACGAGATCAAAGCTATATAATACAAATTAATATTATTTAAAAAAACATTATATGATGTATCTTATTTTACAGAGATATATTTTTTAACCATCTTTACAATATAAAACACATTTAATATTATATAAACATGAATCAACCATTTTCTACAATAAATTGAAGTTAATATCGTCTTTGTCATGGTTTACTTTAATTTCATCGTGCGTAAATTCGTCACAGACCTTTTTATAGCCGTTTTTTGTCGTGGGTATTTACCTCGCTTGCTCTTTTAAAGTCAGTCAATTTCCTCGTTCTCCTTTTTGTCGCGGGTAGTTTTGTCGCGAAGCTTTTTTGTAGTGTAGTAAAATACCCACGATAAAAAGATAAACGATGGCCCTTTTTGCCAAAAAATCTCTTTAGATCCAGAAACCGGAAGTGAGCGCCACATTCAACCCCAGTGACGTCCGATTTCTAACAATGCTAGAGATTTTTAAATAAGATATTCGTTTTCAGCATCAAAAAATGAACCAGAATCGTTGGACTATGTAAAAGAACTAAAAAAGTGGTTTCGTCCTGGGAGGTCTAATATATATACATATAAGTATATATATATATATATATATATATATATATATATATATATATATATATATATATATATATATATATATATATATATATATATATATATATATATATATATGGGACTATGTAAAATAACTAAAAAAGTGGTTTCGTCCTGGGAGGTCTAATATATATACATATAAGTATATATATATATATATATATATATATATATATATATATATATATATATATATAGGTATATCTATATATATATATATATATATATATATATATATATATATAGTATATATAATATATATATATATATTAGTATATATATATATAGATATAGATAGATAATAGATTCGTTCTCCGGTGACGTTGTTGAGCAGTCACACTGCTAAATATTTGTTTTCGTATTGCCCTTGACCTTATTATAAATAAAGCGTTAAAGTAATGTAGCGGCTGCATAACATAGAATTCTTCCTTTTTCCCAAAAGAATTGGCCAAAATTTTAGTACTTCTTTAGTCCGTAAGGGCGCTTTGATGCTAGAGCTCTTTGAAAATAATAACGAAGTCCTTTTATTATTTATATTTGGAGACGCTTTTTATCTTTTTAATTTCCAATCATCAAACTTAATCCCTTTAAACCGGTTTTAAATAGGATTGTGACGTAATTTCATGGACTAGCGAAATATAACGTTAAAGAAAATAACCAATTTTTTGGCCAATTTTTTTTGTATACTTTTTCCTTGTATGCGCTACTTTACTTTAACGCTTTAATATACAGACCTTGGTCTGACTCCCCTTTCTTGTCATGATAATAAAACACTTCTTCAATTCATTCATAACTTTAGCTGACGTCAAATTTCCAATTGACCCCTTGCCTGTTTGCGCTCCCTCATTAACTCTTATGACTTCTTTAATACAAATCCATGGCCAAATGAGTCCTTAAAGTTAATCACAGCCTACTCTATCCAATCCATTCGATGCGTCGGTTTTCCTCACTTTCGTATCGATAAAATCATTGGGGATGCATCATGATGAGTATCTTTAGCTCTACGAGTGTCGTCCACCACAGTTCAAAATAAGTGGAACGCTTAGAGCGATCTAAAGGCTACTAAGTTATTTGAAGAGCCAACCGAATTTGTTTTTGTTTTTCTCGACTAAGAAAACATTTACTGTGGACCCAGTGAATGACCAAAGAAATAATCAAGCCTTGAAAGCACTCTACAGTCTAGAGTGATATTGAATACTAAAACACATCATAAGTGATGTTTTTGATTGTTGAATACAAGTACGTTGCACTTCTTATATTTTTGAAGGAGGCTTTGCTTCAATGCAGCCTTTGTTTCAATGCATTGATATATAACAGATCCCATGGTTGCTGCTGATAACGACTAACTGTTTTTTACCTAAAAAACTATTAGCATTCCTCTTCGCCATCCATCCATCTTTAGATTTTAGAAATCATGCGGAACAAGGCATGTGCAAGAATATCACAAAGCATGGTGAGCTAAAAAAAGATATCTGGACAATTTTTGATGCGCTTTATAGTTAAAGTATGCAAGTTTGTCGACATGTGTAAACATGAATTGAAGGTATATATAATATATATACTGTTATTATTTTTTGCATGATTATTTAACAAATATTTGTATAATACATGTGTAGAACTACTGGCTCTTCGAATTCAGCATGGCATAAAAGTACCAGACCAACACAAAAGTCCCAGTCCAACACATAAAATATACAAAAAAAGAGTTTGAGATAACAGTTATTTATTTCTATGCCTCTCTTTTGACTTATAGTTCAAAAAACAGGCAAACAAAGGGTTTTGGTTATTGTTGCTGGCTTTTTCGTTATGTTCCTAGTCCACAGAAAATTAACATTTCTTTTATTTTTTTGAACAAGTTACAGAAAATAAAAACTACATACGTTACACTAATTTAAAACATATTATAACCAAAATTAAACTGTCAACAAACTGATCATAGTTTTCAAAGATTTTTTAGCAATTTAAAATAGTTTTGTAATATATCTCATTGAATAAATCTACTTCCTTTTATTTAAAAAATATGTTATGTCCCCCAAACACGGCAGCCCTTTGAAAATTGGAAGGTCTTTCCTTGAAAAGGATATTGGCATAAGCCAACCTAAATATTCCTCAAAGGTAGCAATGAATGGTTAGCACCATTGCATATTTTCTTAACGAGAGGACACATAAGTGAGCATTTTTTTTATTGACACAGTTCATATAAATATATATAAAACAAAGGAAATATATATAAAGTGATGCTAATGCGAATTAATCATGAATAAACATTTTAGTTTAAAATTTAAGCATCACAAATGAACACACAATTATTTAAAAAACTATAATTAAACTGACAAAACATTATAAAAATTCCAATAAACGTTTTAAAACATTAATTATTTAAAATTCTTGAATTTTTTTAAAAGTCTTTGATGATGTCCTTGTAGAGAGGAGAACGGGAAGGGAAATATCGGATTTCTTGGGCTCCATAAGTCCAAGAATCATCCTTTGTAGATGGGATCCTAAGGTCCAGGGAACCATATCTCGCCGCAGCTGCCAGGAATATTGCCTTCAAATTTGAAGGCTGAAGAGGCTGGTAATCCGCTAACCTTTTTGCAACCAGCGATTTTGCACCCAGAAGTACATTATTTATGGCCTTGGTTCGAGAGGACAGTATTTTACCGCCACGGATTCCAAATAGAACGGACGCCTTCAAATATTTATCCGCTTCTTCTTTGTCCAGACCTCTCACATTAAGTTTAACAAAGCGTTTTATAATATTACTGAACGACACTCAACGAAAGCGTGTAAAATCGAGTTATAAATAGTGCCACAATCTTTACATGGGCGATAAAATCTAATAATATTGGCCGAAATCAATAATTGCGCCGTGAAATGGTTTCCATCAATTATTTCTGCTAGGGAATATTTTATCCGCTTTTCCCTTAAACCCGGAAGGTTAAGAAGCCTGAGAAATTCACGACAGATATATTTACTCTCCCTCAAACCCAAACGATCCTGGCCATTCAATTTCAAATACCAGGGTTTCAGCAAATGATATTTGAGCGCAGATCTTTGCAGGGGATACAAGAATCTACCATCCTTGAAAGAGCCATCTTGGCCAAGGTCATGAAGAGTAAGAGTTCCCTTTCTAATGGCGAATTCCTCAAGGTCCTCTGGACTTCCCAGGTTCCTGAAAAAATATTTCTTCGCATAATTCTGCCTAATTATATCCACAGTCGAAGAATTATCGAACTGAGGAATATTTTTCCAAATAATTCTTTGTGCACATCCCCACACCAAAGAGATGTCAGAGGTTTATTATTTGTAAGCTCAGTACCAAAAAGGAGCCACGAGTATAAATCTGTGTGAGTGACACATCTTCTCCACTTAAGGGATGGCAGGATGCAATATTGACGAACATTTTAGTATATATCTTAGGAACAACAGTTGCTAGCTGAACAATACCACCACCGAGATGGTTTCTTTTTCTTTTTATTGTTGACAAATATCTTTGATGGAACATAGCACTCAACCACATTGCTTCATGAAGAATTACCTTCTCTGCTATCACAGGAGATGAAGAGCTTTGTATATTAACATTGGAATAACCTTTATGTTATACATGTCTATTCTTTTTTGAAGACGGAAGTTCCTCCACATTTGTGCTTTTTGCAATATAGTATTATTGACTTCGGACCAGTTTCTTTCATGAATGCCATCCCGGCACCAGACTATTCCTAAGACCCCAATTGATGAACTGACCTTACAGGAGTTGATATTAGTACCATTTACTGGATTCCATAGGCCTAGAGGCAGAATGGTAGTTTTATTCAAGTTTAAAGATAGACCTGATATTTTTTCAAACTTTTTGAAGTAATTTAATACATTTGTATTCTTTTAATAATCTGTGCCTCTGAGTTTGCTTGAATAGTTAGCGTGACATCGTCAGCGTAAAGATCAATTATATGGCGAGTACCCTTAAAATCCACGCCAAACCCCCCTATTTCTTAATAATACTAAGCGCAAGTTCTTCAATGGCAGCAATAAAAAGGAGAGGAGCGGATGGACACCCTTGCCTGCAGCTTTTTCCCCAAAATTATTCGCTCACTTTCATGACCGTTTAAGGAGATAGTGGATGATCCGTTAAATAGAAGGGAACGGACAGGATTAAAGAACCGTCTTGGGAAAAATCTTTTAACAGATCTTAGAATTTGCCTGTGACTAATCGAATCAAAAGCTTTTGAAAAATCATGGCAATTATAGCACCAATTTTTTTACTTTCCTTGATAGTGTCAATAATGGCTTGTATATTATACGAATATATGTATTTGACGTCCTCTAAGGAACCTTTCTGGTGAGGGCCAATTTTCTTATTTAGAATGACTCCCATTTGTTGAGCCAGGACTCCAGAAAGTATACGATATGATTCATTCAATATGGTGATCGGCCTCCAATGGTTGAAATCCGTTCCATTTCCTTTTTTTGGTATTAAAACTATTCTTCCCTTAGTTAAAGTACTAGCATTTTCCCTTTAGCTTCCATATAATTCCCCACTTTCAAGAGAAAGGGTGTTATTTGATCTGTGACTTTAACATAAACTTTCCCAAGGATGCCGTCAGGACCACAAGCCTTGTTAATTTTCAATTTTTTCTAATGTATTCCGAAATACTTTTTGATGTAATATTGGTTCTACGATACATGGAAGCAATTTCTTAGGCCTTGGAAAATGGCCTTCTCTTTCCCCGACGATTGTTTGGAAACGATGATGGAAGAAACGTAGTATTTCATGACCTTTGGAGAGAATTTTCTCTCCGTCAATGATTTTGTCAACTGTATGAGCCTTGACTCTTTCGCCTCTTGAAAGATTACGGATCCTATGCATAGTCTTGCCACGGACATTTTTGCTTCCATTTCCGCCTCAGCAATCTCTGCCAAACGAAAAGTGTTCACAGCATCATTCATGCATGTGCGAACAAACAGAGAGTCTTTATTTAACACTTTTTCTAATTGGCTTTGATGATGCTTAATCTCTGTATTTTTTTTTTTAAAATCGGTTGTTGTTTTTAAATAATTTTATACATTAAAACTGAAGCTTGATCGGCGATAACGAATTGTTAAAACTTACATCTAATGTTTTCTTAACTTTAAAATGTAATTATCATCCTCAACTACCAAACCCGGACCTTGAACGCCTTAGAATGAACGTTACAAATGAGCTCTAAATCTAAAATTTGTGATCGGACGATAACAAGCATTCTTAATTCTTGAAGCAAAGAAGGGAGAAGCTAAAGCAAAGTCCAACTTGGACTTTTTGTTTCCTTGAGACCAAGAAAAAGTGCCCGAAGAACTAAATGTATTCATTATATAATTTTTTTTTTTTTTATTTAAAACATTTATTATTTTCTAAAAGATATCTCGAACAGAAGAAATGCACGTATAAAGGAGAATAAATAAATGAAAAATTTGATTGGCTACGTTAAAAACAAATATAACATTAAAAAAAACGCATTTATAACTTGTCGGAAGGAAAATAAAAGAACTCCCACCTATCATCCTTCTTTTATGAGATATCTTGAGATAAAATAGTGATTTAGAAAACCATTGACTCGCTGAGATGAGAGATCCAAGTCGTCTTTTGATCCAGTCATTTGTTCAGTCCACTTGCACTTGAAGGGAGAGGACCCGTTGTTTTGAAAACATCCCTGGGGATGGAGCGTAGAATTTCCATACTTCTTCTGACGAGATCTTGGAGACCCACAGGAACCCACCTCCGCACGTTCTTGAGGCGTATAGAGCCCTCTGTACCGTGGATATAAGATGTTCGATCTCGTAGCCTCCTCGTATGTAGGTGATGTGGACACCAGCCAGTCTGTGGGGGTTATATACTCCAAATTCTTCTAGAATATATCTTCCACAGCTTTTATGACTGGGATCATTCTGTGGCAAAGGTAAAGAAGTGGAAGGAAGTCTCCTCGACCTCCCCAACCAATGGCATCCTCGCTTCTTTGGGTCCACATGGGATTTATTCAGAATAAAGAGGACGTGGCGAGACGGTATCGGAACCATTTTGGTGAGAGTCTGTTAGAGGGTTTCGCATAATAATATTCGGGGGCACAGGGGGATATTTTTCTCATTCTGTAGAAGCCAATCGTCTCTTGATTCTAGGAAAGGACGTTCAGAGCCTACCAAAGACCTTCGAATAGTTTGGTTATCCAATGCCGTAAGAGCGATATAGAAGGAGTGGGTGGTCCGATTGATATATATCCCACGGAGGTAAGCGAGCGTCGTTTTTTGAATCGCATACTAAGGATATAATTTTTAATATGCATTTTCTCTGAAGGAATTCCCCAACAGATGTGAGGCAACCCTCTTGAAAGAACTCCGAAGAACTTCCCAAAGTCCCATTAAAGTTTAGAGGCTCATTCGCTCGTAGCAGAGGAAGGACTCTGTGCAAGCTTGAGCCCCAGGATTTGGCCATTCTCTTCCAATGAGATCCGCAGGACTTTAAAGACCTGAGAAGTTCCAATGGCCCATGTAGATTCTCTCCTGGTAATTATGTCCTGTAACTTTAAAGAACTTTTTTTTATCCTAGAAGCCCAATAGTCTTTCACTTCCCAACAATCTTTCGCAACCAGGAGAATTCAGAGACTTCCACATGGACTCAACCTCAATCGATCCCAAGCCCCAATTCGAGATGCTGGCGTTATTTCTAATTTTTGAAATGTATGGCTTTGAGCTACCCCCCAACAAGGGAAGCCCTCTGCTCATAGATTTCATTGCACAGGGTTTCCGAGAAAGGCAGATATCTCAGTAAGTGGAATTTTTTGGGAAGACTTAATGTCCATGCAAGTAGTCTTTCGTAGCGGGAGAGGGGGTTCTTTTTATAAACTAGACAGCTTTTTGTATATATCTATAACTTTAATCTTATTTTTTTCTTCTGCTTTGCCGTAGTACTAGCCACCTTGATGCCCGGATGTTTGTCGTTTTTACGAAGGCAAATCTCTATATCTGTTCCTCAGCTATCCCTCACAGTTTGTCAAGAACTGGGTTTTAT
>CP045900.1:9226895-9264561 GCA_013387185.1 Caligus rogercresseyi
AAAGCCCCTCTTCTAAGAATCAGAAATGCAATAATATTGTCATTCAACGCATGAATGTTTTTAGGCAGATATAGGTGCAAAATCTTAAAAATATACAATTTATAGCAAACTCAATTTATTTCTCGTCTTTTTACATAAAATATTATACTTTTATTTATATAAAAAACATCTGGTGGGATATCAAATCAAAGTACATACTCATTTATGAAATCTGTATGAGTTGTCGTCAAACCATGATACGACAAATCAGCTGTCAGTGTCCGCACCTCTAAGGCACTAAGACCTATTAACGACTTGATACTCAACAGAGGTGAAAAAATCACTCAACTATTAAAAAACTTCTTGAGTACATAAGGACACACAAAGTGGATGCCTCTCTTGGTTAAAATAAAAAGTAGTCCCTTAAGATGACGTCACCGGGAATAACTTTTGTCATTTATTATTTTTCTATTCTTTTTCTAGACTTGTTGACAGCTGAAGGGATATTGTTTTATAATTTTTTATTGTAAAAGGGGACATAAGATGGCTGAAAACAGTGTCTGACTCCGACATTGATCTTCACTTATTTATTATATGGATGATACTCAAATTGTGCAAACCAAAAAAATGATATATTACTAAGATGTGATTTACCATGCTTCAAATATGATGCAATCAACAAAATATTGATGATTAAATCAAAAAAATCAAAGTAAATTCCATTTTGTTTGTATTTATATATAATTGAATATAAGCAAATGGAAAATGTATTGAATGACGATTTCGTTTTTAAAATAAAGTTCCTAAGCAAATTTTCAATTTGAATGTTAAATTAAGTAGTTAAGTATTTTTGCTGTTTATTCATAGTACACACAAACATTACAAATATACATTGATATAAGCCAATACATACATACATATGTACATACATACATCAAAAGAACACGACGACCACAAAAATGGACATTGAGTATTACTTACAGTTATTAGGTATGGTTTTATAATCTAGTTTTTAAGTATTTACATTAAAACTGTAATCCATAATGTGTTGCATCTTCATCCACTTCTTACATTGCTTGGTATCTCTCTTAAGAGAGCGATGGTCATCTGTTTATTAGATGGACAGCGCTATGAGAATCTTCCATGTATATATTGCAAATGGAAGTCCATTTGAATGTTCATTGACAATAATATTTAACCATTATTATTTTATTAATATGATTGCTGGTAAGAAATGGAACGACCATGATTTAAAAAAAAGCAATTGGCATTAATGAATTTGAATCATTTATCTTTTGCTGTGTGAACATCTATAAGCAAAAAGTTAAATTTATAATTTTGTACTTTTTTTACTCATAAGGCTTATATTTAAATAATAAACGACATTGATAAACATTTCAATGTATCCTTCTATAATCAAAATTGACGTATATTATATCTTTTTAGACTATGACGTAACTATTTATTAAAATAGATATAATTGTATATTTAACCTGTAGGTTTTTATATTATATGGACTCTCTTAATGTGTATTTATATGCCAGCAATAAACTTAGAACAGTTGAAGAAGCGCACTTTAATTTTTATAATTTATATAATCTTTGATACAACAAAGGATTCACATTATGATGAGCTTACTATAATATAATATCTTAAAAAAATAGCAGAAGATTATTATTGAATTAGAGATAGATCGATAGTTGATATTTATGGACTGATATATTACTTCAATTTTTTAGAAACAAGACCATGACCGATTACTCAGCCGGGTTTTTTAGTACATATTTAAGCTAAGAAATGTATAATGAATGTCTTTACATGAAAATACAACCACTTGTGCCATTTTTTGTGACAGAAAATGAACGTTCAGTTCTACACTCGTACACTAGTTAAAATATTAGCACCTTCTTTGACTACCCCCGAAGGTATTTTAAGTATAACCATATATTTATGAAGGGCTACCAATGACATCAAAGATAAAATATGTAACTTTACGCAACTATCGACGCCAGAATATGCGATACCGATACTTTAAAAAAATGTCGGTATCGGATTAAGAGAGTGCGATAGCCGTGTGCGTTAAGGCGTGTTCAACTCTCAATGTTGGGGGCGCGGGTTCGAATCCCGAGAGGGGATGGTCATTTTGGTCTACTTCATTGATAAGATCCTAGGTTCGAGTGACTAATTTTAATGATATAATGCTTATTTATATCCAGTAGGATGCAATTCTATCGAACCATATAGGCAAAAAAATGTTTTATCGACGCCGATATATCTGCAAATCAATATATGAGTCGACTTCTATTTGCTTCAATTTCTCTTCAAAACAGCCAACTTTTTAAATTGACTTATAACGGATGAAGGAAATCAATTTTGAGATTTTTCTAGAACACACCAAAATAGAAGTAACGTATTAAATTCTCATAAGGAACTTGACACCATCTTATCGTGTGAATAAAAAATGTGAATAGCCCATTGAAGGGTTTTCTCATGTCAACAAAGTTATATAAAATGTTGGTATTTTGTCCATATGAGGGTTTTCTCATGTCAATAAAGTTACATCAAATCAGGATATTGTTTTATTTGGGAGAATAATATAACAGTTATTATTTTGAAATACAATTGCCAGAATATTTTCCACAAAATATTATTACTGGCAGGAGTTATAGTTTTTATTTTATTCAAAACAAATATAAAAGACACATATTAAGAAGATTGTAATACTTGTAAAACAAAATTGTTAATTTTCTTTAAAAGTAAATGCCTGTATGTTATGATAAGAAAACATTAAATGGTTTGAATCAACTGGATTTCATTGCACTCACTTAAGACTTACAAAGTTCTCTGATCTTGCTGCCAATGCGGCATTTAAGAGGTTTGCTTTGACGATGTTATCATTTATGAAAAGAATAATGAGATCTTCGAAGTTATTCGACAAATTTGCCAATAAAACATATGATTTTGTGTTGTAATGATGTTTCAGTATTCAATTGGCTAATGTTTTATTGGACAAACTTCCGCTGCATTTAAAAAAATGAGAAGCCATAAAAAAATGATTTTAAAGCTCTTATAGCTCAAAAGCTAATTCTATACCAATCGCACAAGGAAAAGGATCTGAGAGACATTATACTAGCTGCGCCAGTGAGGAGCCTGCTCCATATGTTAAAGCTCAAACGGTCAAATTAAAATCGTGGTGCATCGCTGGTGAATTGGTGGGATTTTCTTTAAATCAGAAAAATATTTATATAGAATTTTAAAATTTTAGTCATTTTTTATAAACCTATATGAAAGGTGAATTGTTTTTTGTATGAATGTTATTTTATTTATGAGATATAATTCCTTCCCGCAGTGTTCATTTTAAACTATAATGTGTATTCATTTATTTTCTTTTATGGAACGCCTCCGGTTTATATATTTATGTATGCTTATTGAAATTTTAATTATTATATTGCACGAAGAGACAAATTTATCATTTAAGTATCTTTTAAAACTTTTCTTAGCTCTTCATTCAATGCTCTCATTTTAGAAAAAGCAATTCACTTAAGAAAAATAATTGTTTTATTTCCACTCCTCCATAAATATCATTCAATCATCAACTTAATTTGTCATATAAACTTTTATACGTGTCTAGTTTCACACCAACTGCAATTGTTTACTTCCTTTTGTGTGTGTGTGTGTGTCTATATATATATAAAATGTTTATATGTCAGTTGTTCTTTAAGGGCTTCCATTTCTTTATATGTGTATTAAGAATGCTTCCTTTCATTCTATCTATTTTTTCTTCTTATTATTATTTTTCTTTAAGTGCCTTATATCCTTAGGAATTTTCTCATTTGCAGTAACCTATAATTATAAGAAGAAGAAAAGAACGAAATAGGAGAGAGAAAAATACGTTTCATTTAAACGATATATACCTATCTATGTACTACAGATATATACAACATAAAGGTGTAGTATTTCTATGCCTTGGTATGCATGCTTTTGAATGGAATAATATTATTATGTCTATTGTGTTTTGTTGTATTTATCCTCCAAATAAGAGGTGAAACTCTACTTTCAACCTCCCCCGCAACTCCATTATATTCTTTAAAGTATAAGACAAGCATTTGCCTATATTTATTGTAATATTTTCTTTTCTTTTTATCTTTCAATAAAAGTATTACAGCAGTTTGTTAAACGCGTATCCATTACTGGTACCTTTGTCTCTAATTGCTTAAAACTTTGGGGGACAATAATTTATCCTTAAAAGCTTGTCTTCCTGACACAAATCAAATACGTCCCTTTGCAAATCCTTTGAGTTGTACATCTTAATATTGATAAGAAAGGGACAGTCATTGATCCTTTGAAAAACTGTTTCCCCTTTTTGGGCGCCAATCAATAATGCTCTTTACGATTCCTTTTAGTTGTATGTCTTAAGATCACATTTATAACTAGAGGACTCAGAGAGTGCAAACCTCCGCCGATCCCCACCAAATGAATCACTTGGTCTTTTTGTCATTTGCCAATAGATGTCGCTGTGCTGTGCTCTCCTCTTTGAGAGCACAGCACAGCGACATCTATTGGCAGAGTAGGCTAACTTGAAATATTTATTAGTATTTAGCTCATTTAGCATCTTAAAGAAGCACTCAGAGATGCCAAAATTTAATCACTTGTTTCTTTGGCATTTCCAACAATTCCACAAAGTTTCATCCGAATCTGTTCCTCACTTTTTGAGTTATCCTGCTGACAAACAAACAAACCAACCAACAACAAACCAACGCCAGTGAAAACAATACCTCCTTCGGCGGAGGTAATTAATTAAAAATAGGTAAACTCAACATACTTTGTTTTAAAAATAATGTTTATTTTGTTTGATCATATCTGTCCGTCAATGGATGATCACTTTGACGTGGAGTCGTTGACAAAAAGGAAGGATATTTAGCTTCCATCTATTAATAACGATGTTATCTGGTGAATTTGTGAGCGAACTATTTAGGGCCTTCTAAATCATGCATAGTTAAGTATTTGTATCAAGTCAAACATTATTACTTGTTGAAAATAGACTATTGAAAGCTCATTTAAAAAAATAAAACATATAAAACCAATACTAACAATATATGATTTTGAAAAAAGTTTGAGATCATAAAAATAGAAACATTAAATATTATTTCCAAAATAAATATTTGTGAATTATGATTTGAAGTGAGATTTTTTAATGGAGTACAAAAATTAATACTTTTGAAAATAGACTATTGAATGACCATTTAAAAAAAATAAAACAACCGAATATCTTTCTAATCCAATATACAAAAGAGAGAACACCAAAAAGGTTTCCTTTGAAAAAATAATGAGATCCTACAAACCAAAACATAAAATATCATATACCGAAAGCAAAATAGTATTTGTGAATTATGATTTGATTTGAAATGAGATTTTTTTAATGGAGTACAACATTATTACTTCTTAATAGTAGACTATTGGATGTTCATTTAACAAAGAAAACATACGAATATATTTCCAACCAATACAAAAGAAGAGGACATCAAAAAGGTATTCTACGAAAAAAATAATGAAATCCTACAAACAAAAACATAAACTAGAGGCATATATACACTCAGAGAGTGCAAACTCCGCCGTCACGGGGTCCTTATGAGCCTTCCGAGGCGGATTTTTCACGACTGGGGCGGCGTAGAGGGACGGGGGAGGGTTCCCCTCGACGGAAATTCCGAGAGGAAGACGCTCCCGGCACCCAATTTCACAGCACAGCGACATCTATTGGTAGAGTAGGCTAACTTGAAATATTATTAGTATTTAGCTCATTTGCATCTTAATTCTGCACTCAGAGATGCCAAAATTTAGTCACTTGTTCCTTTTGGCATTTCCAACAACTACACAAAGTTTCTTCGATCCGTTCCGTAATTTTGGAGTTATCCTGCTAACAAACAAACACAAACCAACCAACAAACCAACGCCAGTAAAAACAATACCTCCTTCGGCGGAGGTAAATATATATACCGAAAGCAAAATAATATTTATGATCGATGATTTGGTTTATATTTTTTATTCTTTTGACATTTTTGATGTTCTAACTATTTATGCTGTTGTACTGTGGATAATAGATATTTTATTTCGTTCATGACAAGGGACCAAAAGTGGTCTTTTATTTTTAATTCATAAGCTATAATTAAGACAAAACGTTCAAATCATTTTAATACGAGCAGCTTTGTAGAAGTAATTGACTTATGTCTCTACGCGATTATGTAGAGTTATTTTCGTAAACTCAGAATAGCAAATCCTATTTCTTTTTTATTTAAGGGTGGGTGTTGGGATTTATCCTGAATTATCTTTGGTGTAGGTGATAAATTAACTCCCAAATTTATTATTGAAGTGTCTTAATATTTATCATGTTATATAGTCGATTTATAATATTTGACTAATTTTTGTGTTTAATGTATTTTATTAATTTGATGTGTTAATTGTCTATTTCACGAATATATCCTTTTGTTTTAAGCTATGTGTTATATTTTTAAGTTGCTTTTTTTGCATTTTAACTTTTGTTTATAAATCTAATTTTAAACTAGAATGCTTATTATATTATATATATATGTAATTTCTCTAAATCAATAAAGTTTCTTATTTAAAAAAATAGCAAAGGCTTTTTATAAATATATATACTTCTTATTTGTATAGTAAGATTAACCAATCATCTTGTTTTAATGTTGCACATTTAAGATTAGGTTACTTAAAAAACGTTACAGGAGTTTATTTACTTGTATTGGAGTCTTTATTTCTGAATTTTTCATATACACTTTATAAGAATTATTAAGATGAGTACGATTACATAGTATTATGAATTTGATAATATAACCCAGAGAATAATATAAATCTTTTATCTTCATGTTAACTGAGCAAGGAGAATCCCTTCCCGTGACAGCCAACAGGGATATATCTTCTCAGAGTCCGTATACGAGACTGCATTCATCAATCTACAACAGGAGACTGACTCCCCAACGAACCCTCGTGCAGACGTTCATAAATCATTTTTAATGGTTTGAATACAAATTACCTCTGAATATAGGATGCTTCTTTAGATAATAGGCGCAATATGGAGCCTACATAAAAAAGAAAAAGAAAACAATCGTTTATTGATGTTTCTAGGGGTTCTATCTTGCTGGTATTGAATTTAATGCAGCATTTTGACATAATTATATTTTAAAAAAATCCGTTTGTAGGAATGTTTTTGGACTATATTTTATATACTTGAAATAATATAAAATATACCTTCAAACATGACGAATTGCCGGTTATCAACTATAAAATTAATATTTTAGCAATAAATTGATAAATTTAATTTAACACTTGATTTTATTATTGTAAAGGCAGTGTAAAAATTACAAATAAGAGAATGTCTTCCGGAGCACGAAAGGAATAAAAGAACGAATTCACTCGCAAACTTCCAGCATGAATTCTCAATAACAGAGTCTTGATTAAGAGCGCCCTCTATGTACGGAACTGCTGTTGATATTAGAATGAATTCCCGTATTCCAACTTCAATTATTAAAGATTTTTTTACTTTTTTGCATATTTCAACTATCTTTAAATGATAAATTACTTTAATATTATTTTTTATTTTGACACACAAAGTTTATTTTTAGATTTTTCATGGAGCTTATCTCAATAAGTAACTGAAAAGATAGGAACATATTTCAAAACAAATCAAATGTATTACCTTTTAGTTCCATGGAGTACGGAAAGTCTAACTTAGCATTGAATCTTAAGCACGAAAAATTGAGATATTTTAAAAATACGACTTTTCAATGTTTTCACCACAATAAACAAGATATATATATATATATATATTAGCAGTGCAGTTTGTAATTTATAGGGTCAACTCTATATATAATTATGTTGTTCAATCAAACCAAAAATATTTGCATTCATCATATTTTTGACCAACAGCATAAGTTTGGTATCTGTTCTTATTTTAAAATGCTTATATATTCATCAAACCACAAATGAACATAACATAAAATATGTTTTGCCATTATGATATTTTTTAATCATACACATTTTATATATATTATATTTCTATGTTATTGCATCTCACAAAAGACATTGTAAATATAATCTCTCAAGCAGAGGATCATATCCTTTGAGATAAATAAAAAATTACTTTTTCCTCTTGGGAGGTGTAAGATTGCGTATTTGTAAAATTTACTTGGAGACTTTAGATCAAAGCCCCGTAAAAGTCCGTACCAACAAGCCATCCTATACAGGCATTGATCTAAAAAATGCAAATCCAAAAAAATGTTGAACCATACCAATCATAATTTCATAAGGTATTTTCTTTTGATGCTTACGAAAAGTTATTGATCAAACAATAGATCGACTGTACAACACACTAAATATAAAATACACAAAACAAATAGCATTGGGAGTTATTTCAGAGCCCACAACCAAGATTACTCAGTATAATTCCCAATATCATTCTAAGAGGAAATGGAAACTACGATTAAGAAATTTAAAATTAGGTGGCATTTTATACTTTGTTTCTTAAAATTTAATGTGTTTGCCAATACAAGAGGATATAATTTTTTTTTCAATATAAATATACAGTGTTATATGTATATATACATATATATTATAAAAATATATACACACACGCATATATATATACATATATATATATATATATATATTGTGCATTTAAAAAAATAATTAAGAAAAAAAAGTGACTTTTAAGCCGGGCTTGTTTGGCTCGCAGGACTACTTCCCAAGAGCCTAGGCTTGGGTATTGACATACATATATATATACACACATAAAGTACCTGTTGAAAAGGGTGACAAGAGGGACCACACCGGGAGTGAAGAAGAAAAAAAATAGAAACCATCATAAAAACATCAATAAGACCCTCAAAAAAGAAAGAAACCCCAAGTTTTTTTAATTACCACAATCTATTTCTTAAATAACCAACCCCTCCTCCTCCTCTTCCTTGTGTGAGAGAGTCATCCCATGCACTTCCACACACACACACACACACACACACAGAACCAAAAAGGGGCCAAAGTGTCACCAAGCAGTAGGTAGTAGGTAGAAAAAACCCTCACGGCATGAAACGGTTCCTCTTGACAGCCTCCATTATATTATTTTAAAGAATTCAAATAATAATCTGCAAGAAGAAAAAAAAAGTATATGTTACATTTATGTTAGCCCGTCATCCAGAGAGAACAACAAGCTTCCTCCCCACTTGTAAGGAAACATGTTGTAAATACCTTTCTTCATATTTGCAAAATTGCATGATGGATTTAACAAAGTATTGTTATTATATTATTATTATTATTGTCAACCACTTGTTAACATGAGGAATTAAAAAAAGGGACTGTAATTAGCCAAATTACCTGTGGGAAACATAGAAACACGTTTTCTCTCTCTCTCTTTCTCTCTATTTGGTTAGGAAATATGTAAAGCTTTAAAGTAAAGTAGCGCATCAGAGCTTTTTGTTCTGATTTTGATTATTTCTTGGCTCCTTTCCTTTATTTATCCGCTAGAGGCGTTGATGTTGATGCAGCTAAGTAAATAAATATGAAGAAGAATTTTGAGATACATCAAGTGCCCTTGTGACGTATTAGTGACGTAGACTTAAACAATTGACTCAACAACATTGTCGTGTCTATTATTTTTATTGCTCAGCGGAACTTTGCGCTCGATACTCACATGAAACCTCACTCCTAAATTATCTATAGAACATTCAAGTAAAATCAAATGTTTTCTAATGCAGTTGCTTTATACATTAAAATATTAATTATCGTTGTGAAAATAAGTTAAAAAACATAGTAGTGAATGCAATTATTAAATGGATGTTATGAAGGAGATCAAAAACAACCAGGTGTGACGTCCATACTTTTAAATCCCAAAGCGACATCTGCCGGACCAAAAAAAAAGAGACTCAATGAAATCTTTCCAAGCTATCTGCCCCGATGCGCTACTTACTTTAAAGCTTTAGAAATATGTATCTCTGTCTTTCATGTAGTAGTAGACGTTGTAGATAGTCAATAATTCAAATTTGAGAGGAGATCAATGTGTTATTGGGCTAAAAATGAAGGTTTGGTGTCTTTCACTTGGAAAGTCAATATACCTATATCCCTGGTTCTAGGAATATTGTATAACACCATTCTGCATAAGAAATTTCTGACAACACATTTTGTACAATTAATTTTTTATAATAGGAATATTTTTGATAAAGTCACATTTGTATAAAATGTATTTTAAAAGCAAAACTACTGACTATTGGGCCCAGCTTCCTAGATTCCTAAAAAATGCATTTTATACAAAAGTGTCTTTATCAAAAATTCCTCTTATCAATAATGCGTTATTAGAAATTCCGTGTGCATAAGTCTTTTATACAATACTCCTATGAGAAGGATTGTTCTTCTTTGGTATTGCTTCAGTAGTTTATTGTATCCTGATGTGTTGTCATATTACTACTACTTAATCTAGTATTATCTATATGTATCCATCATGCCCACCATCTACGTCACATATATGTATAATCCATCATACTTGATGACAAAATTTGTGTTGTCTTCTCACAAATTTACGATTAAATAACATTTTCAATAGGCAAATCGTTATATGTCCTTTTTCCTTCGCCCAATCATTGGGGACTAAGGATATGTTTTCAAGGATTGGTTACCAAGGATCTGTTTATCAAGGATCTGTTTATCAAGGATCTGTTTATCAAGGATCTGCTTATCTTCATATTTGCAAATTGCGTGATGAATTTAACAAAGAATTGTTATTATATTATTATGTGTTATAATTAAATTAAATTACAATATCTGTTGCATCTATTCTTTGTAAGGTTTAGTATCTGGTTTTTTATTTTAACAATACCCTTTACTAATGAAATTTATGTTTATTAAACACAAATATATCAATATACTTATAAATACCTAGAAATCATTAATTACAATGTCCTAATTAGAGGAAAAAATAACATTAAAAGTTGCATCAAGACAGGTATACAAAGTACCTTTGAAAGGTATATCGGCCATAAAAAATGAATAGCAATATTTTCTTATAAAAATCAATATAACAAATGATCAGTATTGCATTCTTCATATGTTTATTTCATCGAATAAATAGTACAAAGAACTTGATATTTAATTGTATGTACAGAGTAAAAAATCAAAATCATTTTTTCGACTCTCTATGCATATGGCCATAATATAGTATATATAAGGATGTTTTAGTTTTGCCAACTTATTTTTGTTTAGCGACTCAATTTTCTATCATTATATAATTACCAGTTAGAGTTGGTTTGTCGTCAATAAAGATAAAAACACAATCAAACATTAATTATCTCCTGAGCGTGACGAGTTTATCAAGATGATATTTAAAAAAAAAAAACAATTCTAAGGATTACTAAAGGACGTGGACCAAGGCCCTTGTGAAAATACCTTTTTGATAGTTGATATTCTTCGCTCTGAGCTGTTGATGTTACTCCCCAAAAGCTAAAAGATCTTAAATTTAATGTCAACTACTTTTTGATATCGATGCCACTTCATTTTCTTCAGCTGACCTTATTCTAGAAAAAATACTTTATTAATACAAATTATATATACAATTCAATAATAATAGTTACACCATATATGTATTGTATAAAAGGAAAAATGTTTTTATTAAAAATATATTTTAACATTTTTTAAATATAAATTTTTAAGACTCATTTTTAAAAGACCTTTAAGTGATTCTATTTCGAAAGCTCCATCGTAATTGGGATTATCCTGTATTTGTACCAGACATTTTGCTTACCATGGAGAGAGCATTGGATTAGATTGGAGTATAGATATGTAATTTTAATTAAAGTGGGAGGCTAAGCTTAGAACTCATCATCTGGAATGTAATTATTATTATTACTATTATGAAGTCCAATCCTTTTTGGGATTCTATCTCAACAACAACAAAAAAAACACAGATTGGTTATAGGTAGTAGTATGATGATTAAAAAACCCGCAGATTGGTTATGAGCCACTGCGTTAATATCCATTGGCAATTAAGTTTGGAATTCTCATTAAAAAATATATATCTATAACTAAATATATATAAATGTTTTGGATTTACTTTTATTATTATTATTGTTATTAGAATTTTGTAATTATGTTTTATGAAGTGTATTCCAACTCCCTCCCTCCTTCCCTCCTTCCTCCTTCTTTACTCTTTTATTTTGACAAATTTCAATTAGTTAAATCCCTTCAGAGATCCTAATGATTTTTTGGTCACTCAACTTGAAAATGAGGCTCTCCTCAATATAATTGAAAATATCTTCTTTATATATATTTATCTCTTTTCCCCATCGGATTAACCCTTTCTTATTATGTGATCCTTCAACTAGAGAGAGTCCTAGTTTAAGTGGATTACGGGGAAAATGAGTTCAACCTACCATGAATGCTTAGCATACAACTATGTTGATTAATAAAGATAGGAAACACATAACAATAAATTGTTTCATGGAAAATTGTCAAACACAAACACGGGATAAACAAACAATTCTTGAGACTAAAGCCTTAAAGTAAAGTAGCGGCATGCATAACATAAAATTATTCCTTTTTTCCAAAAGGCCAAAAATTTAATTCTTCTTTAGTCCGACAGGGGCGCTTTGATGCTAGAGCTCTTTGAAAATAATAACAAAGTCCTTTTATTATTTATATTTGGAATCTCGCAAAATGTTGTAGTGATTTGATATATTCAAATCATCAAACTTAATCCCTTTAAACCGGTTTTAAGTAGGTTGTGACGTAATGGACTAGTGACATATAACGTTAAAGAGAATAATCAAAATTTAGGCCAATTTTGTTTGTTTACTTTTTCCTTGCATGCGCTACTTTACTTTAACGTTTTAGTTGAGACAAAAGAACGTTCTCACAAACCCCTTCCAATGGACATCATTTTTTCGACTTGCAACTCTTTTTTCTTTGTTTTTTTAGTCTTATTATATTCAAGGATAATAAAAAAGCATTAATTATATCTCTGATTGTAAAAAGTTTATATTAAAGATCAAAATTTAAATAATTTATTGTAAGAAATCTTAAAAAGGTATGACAAAAAGACAATCCTACTATCCTAACTCTAAGTTGATATTGACTGTCTTCATAGCCACGAGTGAAATGGTGTTATAATTCATAACACCAACCTTTTTATAATAGTTTATTTCTTACACTGTCATTAAAGAAGAAAAATTGTTGAGACATAAGAACGTTCTCACAAGTCCACCAATGAACATCATTTTTTCGGCTTGCAACTTTTTTCTTTGTTATCTATGCCTTATCTTCAAAGAGAGGATTTATTTGTCATCAAGGATGACCAAACCAAAGAAAACATGAATTTTTTGTCTAATCTATACAAATAAAAAATAATTCCTTCGTTCGTTCGTTTCCTGTATCTCCCGACCGGTTCATTAGATCTTGACAAAATTTTCAGTGAATAGTTTTGAGAACTCAGGGAGTGTTTTAGTGGGGTTGTAAACTCCCGGAAAATTCGTCATCACCATGGTTATTCTATTCGCCAAAACGTTTTTTAACATGAAAAATCACATGCGGTGACATCACTAAAATTCGTGTGATTTTTTCCATTCCAGACTATTGTCAAGTTGGAAAATCCCGGGCAGCGCTGGATAACATCGCTAGTAGTTAATCTATTAAGTTGATACTAAAGAACAAAATTGAAATAGCTTATATAAAGAAATCTTAAAAATACATGAAAATAAGACATACGGTGATCCTTTTCTAAGTTGATATTGATGGCTTAACAGCCATAATTGAAGTGATGTCATAGTTCATAACATCAACCTTTTTTAATAGTTCATTTATACTATATAATACAATATCAATTTTAAATATTGTATTCGGACTTTCATCTTTTCACGGTCGAAATGAAATTGGAGACTAAGAACGCTGTCGCATCCGTTCTAGACTCTAGTATCTGGAGTTTGGAAAGGAAATATCTCGTTAAGGAGTAAGGCAATCGTAAGGAGATGGAAAAGGAGCTTTGAGATCAGTTAAAGCGTCAGGCCGGGGTTCACTTTGTCCATATAAACGACACGAAGTCAATCCAAAATAAGTGTAAGTGTGAGGGGCTCCTCCACGAAATGATGGGAGCTTATGAGGGACCGTCTCGTCTCTTTTAATTTATAATTGTATTAAAGTAAATATTGTTTTGGCTACGCACTTTGATATAATAAAAACACTTTTTTTCTTCAGAACTTTAGACCAAGACATATTCTATAGACTGTAAATATTGATAGCAATGTTTAAAGCTTCCAAGTCATCATATGAATATTAAAAAATATTTTTTTTTTTTGCAGGATTTGAAAGGTGGACAATAAGTCAAAGAAAAAACGCCCCCTTCACTCCAAATATAGTTTTATTGATTGCACTAATGGGTCACCCATGAAGTCGTCTCTATGATAAGGTTTTGTCTGAGTTATCATAAACTCTTTTAAGCTATTGCCTTGAGTGATATATTTGAAACCATAGGATTTGTTTTTTCATAATAAATACTACTGCAGAATTTGATCTTCTTCATATTTTTTATATAGATTTTTGTAAAGATATCGAAACAAAATAAGATAGTATATGGCTTCATATCTTAAGAGTTGATAATATCTATATAAATCCTTAAGATCATCCTTAAAAATCGATATTCAATTCTAAGGATATGTGTATGGTAGTTCTTTGTTTTTTACATAGTTCGATAGAATTGCATCCGACCGGATATAAATAAGCATACTAGCGTGTAAATTAGTCTATCGATCTTATCAGCGAGGTCGACCGAAATCAACCTTCCCCTCTCGGGATTCGAACCTTTTCCTCAACAATGAGATTTGAACACGTCTTATCGCACAGAGCTTATGGTAGTTCTCGATAACTAGCCAAAAAACTTCATGGGGTAACTATTATTTCTGTTTTCCTCTATGTATCTCTCTCTCTCTCTGTAAGTGTCCCTATGCTCAACATACAATAGTGAAGCCTTTCAAAAGGTAGATTATAATGAAATCGGTTCTTATGAATGGCTCGTTGGTTGGTGTACCCAAGTACAAACTGTGTATTTTATTTTCTATTTAATATGAGTTATACAAACGAAGAAAAAAAATGGTGGATAATGATTTTTTTGTACATGAATCCCTCTTTCAAAGGAGTCCCCCTCTTTTCTCCTCCTCGGAGAATGGACAATAAACAATATATAAACAAGTCTTGAACAACAAAAACAACAATGAGAAGTAATAAGAAATAATACTAAAGAACAATAATAATAATATAAAAAGCAAGTTAAATTAAAAAAGCGATTCTTGATTCACCCTGTGAATTCAAGTCTTTCCTCGTTGTTGATTTATGAGGTCTGGCTCACCCCAATTACGCGATAGACCCTTTGTCCTGATGTCTATTCTCTGTTCCGAAGAGGGAAGAGGGAGGGGGGGGGGGGGGGGGACAATCAACCTTGTCTTCTTGCTCTTCTTTGTCGTCTCTTGATAAATTGGAAAAAGAGAAGAAATAAAAGGAAGATTTCCCGGATTACTTTTTCATAAAAACGGTTTTTAATGCGGAATTTTTATATATTTACAATTAGTATTAAAGAATATGAAAATATTACTTTGGAATGTATTCATTTTGTAAATTGGTTATATACAAAGTCGAACGCGCTGCTAAAGAGTTTTATTCATAAGGTATTTGTATGTATATGTCAAAAATTATTATGTTGATAGACTAATTTACACGCTATAATGATTGTTTATATCCACAAGGATGCAATTCTATCTAACTAAAAATATTTTCAAGGCAATGCTGTCAATATGAAAAAAAAAGATCTGGTACTCTCGGAAGATTCTCGAATTAAAATAAATATCTTGATTCATAAGTCTGCTAGAGAGTCACTCAAATTTCGGGCAGCTTTAATAATTGTGATTGTGGATCCCTCATATATATTTTATCGCAAGTCCAAGCAATATGGAAATATACTATTCTTCACAAAATTAATGTAAATCTCTTTTGTTTACTTCAGTGACCTAACTAATAGCTGAATGCACAATAAACTAAATTCAAGAAGGAAAGAGCAATCTCGGAGTAGGCAAACTGATGACTTCCATATTTATAACTTTTTATTATGAAATATGTATTATTAAAGTCGATAAAAAACGAGTAACTTTGCTAAAATGTTTCAGCACGTGAGAAAGTCATCTATTTCATTGAAGAGCTCTTAGAAATAGGTTGGGAGACAGAAACATGAAAATCGGTCCCATTATGCCTCAAGTAGTATTATATAATATATGCAGAAATATTCATAATAAGAAAAAGGGCTTTAGGCCTCTCGGCCTCGATCCTCGATTTATTTTGTGTTCTTGAAGTTTTGTTTGGATCGTTTGCTTTATTTATCTATTGGGTTGATTATAGTTTATTAATATTGGTGTGTGTTTTAAGTTATGTTAGTACACTTTTTATGAATAGAGGTTTGGTCTTTTATAGTAATCTAATTTAAAACTAATATATTATGTACTATGTACACAATTTACCTATATTTCATTTATATTGTATATTTATAGTACAGTTATAATAAGACCTTTAAAAAATATTCATAAAAAATTCAATGTTAATATGGTACAGCCAAATAGATTCATATATTTTCAACGAATTTGCAGTCTTCTTCACAATATGCATTATATATTATGTCTAAATAGTAATTTTCTATATGATTTATTGAGTACTCAGTTGAGCAAATGAGGTAAGAATAATACTCTATATATATAACCATGCTTATTAAATATATAGATATTCATTAGCAATGCACGTTTTCTGAGTAGAATGAGTATTTGCATTTCATTTATATGTACAAAGCTATCAATTTCGGAAGCCCTTTTTTATACTCTCTGATTTATATTTTTATTATTTTTCTGTAATATTCGTTATACAAATATTGAAATCCAAGAAAAAACTTTGCCTCCTTTAAATATTCATGAATGACTGGCTTTTTAAATCAAACTCAAAGAAGGGGGCTTTTGTATTCTTCTTTTTTTTCTTCTATCTCCAAGTAATTTAACTCAAGGAATCTTGGGAGAAGAAGAAAAATATAACGTAATTGCCTTTAGGGTATTATTGTATGTTGTATAGTCGACCACCATACAAAACATCTACGAGTGCAAATATTTGATTGCCTTTGATTGTTTGTCTTTCGAAATGAATATTTGAGTGAGCTGCTGTATTTTATACTTCTCTGAGAGATGATAGATGTAATACAAATCTTAATTTCATCAGCATTCCTTTTATTCCGATGAATGATTCATAATAAAAAAATAGAATATCACAAATATTAATATAAGAATAAAAAACTACTCCTTTTTCAATAATATTCTCAGATTTAGCATATAACGTAATTAATGGAAAAGCCAGGATTTACATCAAATAAAATACACTTATAATTTACAAAATATAATCCTATCCGGCTGCGATAACGTACAGACAGCCCAAACGTCCGGAGATTCTTGAGTGGTCGAACAACTCGTCTTTGCTCACTCATCGCACCACAAAAGTAGCTTCCTCCTACTCCCCCTTCCAAACTAGTCCTATTGGGGCAGATTATCCACTTCCGAAACAGCAACAGGTCTAAGATGTTCAGATCTGGGCGGTAGGGGCTCTACTTGATCGGTCCGAGGTTCCTTCAGGCCATAAACGTTATATCACATCAAATGGTAATCTGCGACGTCATGGACATGGGCCAGCGATTGGATAAAGTTTATTCCTTCAAAACCTCAAACTCATCAAATCGACGACATCAACGTTTATATTGAATAAGAAATACTTTTTAATAAGTCATTTTATATTATGGTTTATCTTTAGACAGTAATTTTGAATTAAATATTCATTTATGTTTTGTTGTTTTTAACGTAACTGTCTTAAGACTGTATTTTTTATTTCCTACTTTCTAGTGTAGTTTTTTTTTACACTATATGGATTTTAGCTAATAAATAAACAATAAAAACCAAATAAATGGTATCCTTCAAGTGAATCTTTGCTATTTGAACTCGTTCAAGCATTGCTTTTAGTATTATATCACTTGCATGAACTCATTCAATACCTTCGAGTCAACAATATGTGAGAAAAGATAATGCAGTTAGATCTTTTAACTTATTGAGAGAAACAAACCAGAATCATTTTTTATGGTAATCCCAATACTAAGAACTTTAGAGTTGAACACATTATGAATAAAAGCTCTAATAATTCGAAATACAGAGAGACACAAGGTTCTTTCAACTAATGTCGGTTGATATAAGGAACGGGATATTAGTAAAAGCAGCAAATAATAAGAAACGAAATAAATCACTACAGAAAAATTATAAAATTGTGGAGTTCAACGCCTTCGAAATATTAATTCCCGACAACCTTCAATGCATAAACAATATTGTATTTAATTATACTTCTAATGTCCCTGTTGTACTGTAAAGCATAAATTTTATTGTGCCTTTATTTCTGTATATCAATAATATGTTTGGTGATAATTTTGTTTCTTTAATGTTCCGTGTGGATATTTCTAAGTTTGTTGTGAATATTATACTAACTATTGATACACCTCACAGAGATATAAAGATATAGAGAAACTATCCCTTCAATAGCAGAGAAACATCGTTCAGCTGTATTTTTGTGTCAAATATAAACAAAGTAATTGATCTACGTCATCGTAAGCTCATCATAGAGATAAATTATATCTCTATAATCAGCTTACAATGATGTACTACAATTTACTTTGTTCTATTGGACACAAAAAATACAGCTGAAGGAAATAGCTCTCTATATCTTTTTATCTCTATAATACACCTACGGAGGCTCGCACTCACAATATATGTCATTAATTGCAGTGAAGCCCGTAATTACGATTAAATAAGTATTATTATTTTGCCATTACTTTATATATATATAAATTATATCTGATTACGTTTGTGTACTTCTTTTTTGTGTAGATAAAAACTTCTAAATAAAGTATTTTGATATACCATTTGGAGTTGTTTAACTTCCCTCCGAGTTGGGAAACCACGAAGTCGGCACATAGGACAGAACAGTCCCTAATCGATTATTTGTTAAAGATGAAACGTCACCCAATATATTTTATATTTGCGACCAGGAGATCGTCGAAAATAAATACAGTTCATTAAAGAAGTTATAACCAGGGCGGGTGGAGTCTGGTAAATCAACTTTTTGGACATAAACGATCTTTCAACATATATATATAACCTTTTTTGCATTTATTATCGCATATTTGTACAAGCTTTGAGGAGTTTGCGATTTTTCTCTCAGAAAAAAGTCTTATAAGAGAGACGTTTGTAAACTTAAAAAAACCTTATCACTTTATTCAGCTGACAATAACTAAACATCATTTTTGCAAAAAAAATCGTTGCCACTTCTCGCCCAAACGGAATATTTATTATTTCTTTCATATATTTAGCCTTTTTGCCGATTAGTTCATTTTTTGCATATTCTGGGCTTAACCGACATTTTTATTATAAAAATCCTACACCCTGATTACCAACAATCACTAACTATATATATAATATATCATTATATATATATATTATATATATATATATATATATATATAATGTTTATAAATAGTCATTCACCCTCTCACCCAAACCGTATTATGTATTATTTCTAAGAAATGAATCCTAAATATAACTTTTCCTATGGGTAAAATAAAATGGGTATTTTATTTCTGATGTTTATAACTTTTTATATGATAATTGAAATACATAAAATAATATCTCACAATAACAGTCTTGAAACGAAATCCAATTCTTGACCGTTTTTTCTTTGCATTTCCTTTACCCTTCTCTATGTTCTTTTCTCGACAAAAGGGTAAGTCCATGATATCCCCAAGAAGACGAAGAAGAATGAGAAACAAAAAGAATGAAATTATTAGCCGCTCCTCCTTCTTTTCAATCCCATTTTGTCTTGATGATCTTTGAAAGAAGGAGTTAAATGAGGTGGGGGGGGGAGGGAGGGGGGGGAAGGAAATTAACACTATAAATCCTGTTTTTTCACCTTCCTTTGGAATTTCATTTACAAAAATAATAATAATAAAAGACAGAGGGTTTTTTATCATGAAGAGGAACAAGCGTAATTAGAAAATAATAGAAGAGGTATTTGAAGCGAACAATAAAAACGAATTTGGAACTGTGTGGTCAATGGGTCTTTAAGGTCTATACTCTTGGCTTTGTGGGGCTCTTTTTTTTGTTTTAAGAGGTGCAAAGAGCCTATCCCCCCCTCGACAATAGAGTAGCAAAGCATAAACGCTGGTCAATAGGATTGCTCGCATACCTTTATTTGCAACTTTGTTGCGATAAAAAAATTGAAGTTCTGACAAACTCACTAAAATGGATGAATTTTTCAGTTGACAGCTCAAATATCTTCTTTTTCTGTGTCTTAAAGTCAAAGCAATTTATGATTTATAGTCAGATTGATAAAAACAAGTAAGCATTTTGTTTAGAATTTGAAAAAGAGTTGCTTTACAAAAAAAATATGGCATATTGGAGAGTCAATCGAAAAGATTTGTAAATCGAATGGATTGAGAATATTATCCTTCCTAAGATGATGATTTATTTCGACGTCCATTACACATTCTGTAGTTTTTGATTACATAAATAGTGTTTTATGATTTCAAATTATTACATATTTTTATTTGGTATTATTGTGATTGGTACAATACGATTTATTTTGATATTAATAGAATATTTCTTAAACACATCATTTCTCACACCATATTATATTAAATGATAAGAAGAACAAAATGTAATCGACAAAATGAATGTATTTTTGAATAATTGGCAAAAGTTGGCGCAGGTTCGAAAAACTCCGAGAGAGGGTGGTCATTTTGGTCTACCTCATTGATGATAAGATCCTTGGTTCGATAGATAATTTTAATGCTATAATGCTTATTTATACTGGCGGATACAATTCTATCGAACCATATATGTAGGCAAAACAAAATTGAAAGACATAAATCAACGAAATGAATATAATCCTGAAAAACAAAAATTGTCTCTTCCCATTTCATTTACGAATCCTTTGATTTGACTTCTTCAATATCACCAATCAATAATATTTCGATAAAATATTGCTCATACTTTGGAAACTATGACTGTTAATTTGGTGTCGATCATAAAACGAAGATACTTTTTAAAAGAGTATCCAAATTAGAAAAAATTTTATTTGTTATTCAATTCAAATATAGATTTGAGATAAAAGGTAATTTTAATTTGATATACACATTTACTCCCACTTATTTTAGAGTAAGAACTGAGGAAAAAAATTGGTGAATTGGGGGAGAAACTGCCAAATGGTTTCCCAAATATTTAGGTTCTTGTCATCTCTTTAGGGTAGTAAAGTTATTTTATTAAGCATACTATGTGTATACTGTGTACTACTAAATAGTCTATTTGTTTTATGAACATATAGAAAAATGGGGGAGTCGTAAAATAGTCAGGACTGGCCACTTCAAGACATATCTAAGGATACTAACTGGGGTGAAATATATATATATATATATATAATATCCTTACGTTATACTTGTTGAACAAGGAATAATAATAAGAAGAAAAGGGGACTCCGTTGTGAAGGAGGAAGCCATGATAATAATTTCTGCATTCTGCTGAGGAACCCTCTGATGATTTTTCCCCTGATGTTAACATCGGGAGCACGTGCCACTTAACCTAAGAACGCAGCACGCGTGTGTACTACCTCTTACATATTTATGCAGGGATCAATGATATTGATGATGTCATTGAGGATGACCACTGTGAAGTTCAGGGAGACCCAATAGCAAATGCTTCTTCCTACCTTTGTATGTAGATTGTGTTTGTTGCCCTGTTGTTGATTTATAGAAGATTGCCTGTCAGGAGTGAAGGGGAGAGAGAAAAGCAACTTAAGGATTTGGCAGGTCAGGGACCACAGGATAAATAGGGTTGCCCGCCCAACACAATAAATACATTCAAATCCGTATAGTATATTTACAAGTTCAGACATCAAGGTCGATATTTATAGTCAGAATGAATAATAATCTGGGATAATTGGGTCATTGGATTCTGAATGCCAGAATTGTATGGTACTTTGGGCTCAAGCCCACCGCTATTAAATCTCAGATTTCCTCAATCACAAACAAGTCCTGGCTATGAATAATATTGTTCTCAAACTCACTAATAAACATGATTTTCATTTGCTAAGACTTGTTCTTTCTTTTTCAACGTTCCCATAGTCAGAGGGATGATTACTTTTTTTTGGACAGACTGAGCCAACACACAAACATTTTTTTCATGAGTATAAACACTTGCTTTATCATTATAATTATATGTTATAATGAAGAATTTCATTCAAGGAGGTTTGCAAATGGTTCAAGGCTCATGAGAAAAGAGAGTTTTAGTTTGGAGGATGATATCTTCTAAAACATTTATCATTTCCTGACACGTTTATTGACTAAATAAGTAATAATAATAAATATCAATATAGAACTAATGTTCAGTTTATACTGAACATTAGTCCTTATAAACATATTATTATGAATTGAATAGATAAACTTGTCAAGAAAATGATACATGTTTTATATTTTAGTCATCATTTTGGTTTCTAATCATGGCATAAAACGTTACTCAGAAATACTTCTCGGCCTTTGTAGAGTAGTATCTGTTTTATCAGCTGAATATGATAATATCCTCCTAAAATCCATGTTTCTCCTTTGCTATTTTAGTTATACCTTTAAAAGCAAAGAAAACAATGAATATATATTTTTATGATAAAAAGTAGGGAAAAATAATAAAATGTAAATAGATAAAAACTTTCTGTAATGAGGATAACGCTTTATTAGATAAACACTTTTTTTCTGTATATCGCTTTACTTTCCATATCATTACGTGGAAAATGACAAAGGCTATATAAGGTATATTTTGAGCCAATCAAATATAGTATTTGTCACATCAACAAAGAAAAATTTGAGCAACTATATTTTACAAGAGTTCCCCTCACTAAATGAAAGGTTTTGTTGATGTAATGCTTTGTCCTTTATTCCTCCTCACTATTCATCCCAGTTTTGGCTACATTAAAGCAATGTAAAAAAAACCTTATTTGAATGGAGTATGCGGCCATGCAAGACTTGTTTCTTATGTAATGTATAAAGTATAGAACATGTAGGTACACACACCCTATGCGCCGATATATGTAGCCTCGCCCAACCAATTCATTATGGAAACTTATTTGACAAGGCAGAGTGAATACTTAGTAAGACTAATGACATGTAATATATTAACCCGACAGCCACTCATCTTCACTCAGCTGTAATCCAAGTAATATAAACCATGGGTTCTATAAATGATTACCTCATGTACTTGTGTATATATAAAAACGACAACAACAACATCACTTTCCCTGTGAAGGGTGTCATTTAATGCAGAAATTACTTTACTCTCCACCCACTCCTAAACTTTGTTTGCACACATTCAGTGAATCTATACCATAGAGATAAGATAGAGAGTCATTCCCTTCAATAGCAGGAGAAACATCATCGTTCAGCTGTATTCTGTGTGTCCACTATAAAAAAAGTAATGGAATCTACGTCATCGTAAGCTGATCATAGAGATAAACATCATGAGAGTTCTCTTCCTACAATAGCAGAGAAACATCGTCGTGAAGCTATTTCTTGGCACAATGACGTATTTCTCTGACGAGTCCAATAAGCTCTCCATATCTTTATATCTCTATGGCAGCTATACTGAAGGTATTGTGGTTCAAAAGAATAAAAGTAGTAATAACAGTACCTTCTTTCAGTATCTTTATTTAAGGAATAATCAAGAAGACTTTTAAAAGGCCTAGTATTTTGATATGGATGACATTTTGTTCTCAATATGAACTGAAGTTCATGTTTATTATATATATATATATATATAGTGAAACGTTATAAATTCATAGAGAGGATATAGAGTAACGACTGGTAGCGCTGAAACTCGGGGTATTGTTAACTCTCCATTGTGGGGGAGAAAGACAGCGACATAAATAAAGAGAGAGAGAGTGAGACTTTATATTTTTGTCATGAAAATTGAGAGAGATTGATGTGACGTCATTGCATTCACTATTTCATGGAAATATTAGATATATATGAAGTCTCACTAGTCTTTGGTTCCTTCTGTTTCTGTCTTTCTTCAAAGATGGAGATCTAACAAATACTTCTATATTCTTCTCTACCATATGTTGCTTCAGTACCCTATATTATATATGCATAAAGCTAATCATTATTTGTACACTATCAAAAGTATATTATAGTTTTATTTTCCCGCTTGTCAATGATTTTTAATGACGTCATTCCAGCAAGCAAGAAATCAGCTCTCTTGTCAATATTGGCAATCAACGTGTTTCAATATACTTTAATCAGAGTAATGTAAGGCAACTCTCGGAAAACTAATATCAGTGTACAAGGTATCCTATAAAAACATGCGATTCCTTACAGACTCACCTGTAAGCCTAATTTAATCCATCGGCACCCTTTTTGTATATGTCTTATCGTCAGGGAGTGAGGAACTACTTATTTTGATGTTGAAAGCATCCATTTTGCTTCTATAAGAGTGCTTACCAGCTTTTATTTAATTAAAATGAATAAGTCCCTTCAGAAAAGTTTAATCAAAGGATTTTTTAACGCTAATGATTAAGGCCCATGGGAAAAGATGAGACTTGGTGTTCTATAGAATAACTTCTTATCTCTTAGAATTGATGTTCACACCTCAACAGACACGAAGCAAATAAATTCCCGCTCCTTTTCTGTAAACCAATCACTTTCACGCTTAGAGCCCCAGTTTGGTATCCTTAGTTATTCGTGGCTAGCCTTGACTATTTTACGACTCCACCATTTTTCTGTATGTTTATATATACTAATATACTACTAAATAATACAAAAGTGGAAAAAATATTATTCTTAATATGATAACTTTGCCCTTTAAAGAGATGATAAGAACCATAAAAGCACAATGCTTTTTTAGCAGTATATTCTTATTGAACTTAATGTCAGTGAATGTATAGACGAGGTCGGTGTCGACCTCTTTGACTGTCTTGTCGAGCTTTTGCGGGATCAATAAGTTGGAACGAAAATCAGGTGTCTCACTGTCAGCGGCAAGAGTTGGGATAATGGTCAACTTTTTGTACCACCTCACTGATGACCCCCTTCAACCTTTTCCTCAACAAAACCTTTGTAGTTTGGAGCTATCTTGTTTACTTATAGAGAAATAGAGCCTATTTTTTAAGGTACAAAAAAATGTGTGAGCAGTTCGCACCATAAATAGCTGCAATTCTACTGTAGAAACGACGGGATGGGAGTACTCTTAAATTAAATATATTTAAATAAAATGTATATAATGTTATGTTTTGAACTCAATTTTCCTATTGAATATTTGTTTTTATCTTTATCTATATAATTTATTTTTATATAAAAGCTATATAAAGACATTACCACAAAGACAAAAATTGAGGCCAATTTTTTTTATCTGCCGCAGCTCGGCACACAGTTTAAGACCTTAAAAATACCTCTGCTTATGATACTTCCTTATCTTAGCGGCAATCGCATACTAACCTGGAATCTAACATTTTCTTCAAGTAATTTACAAAAGATTTATGAATTATTTACGAAACATATTTCACTGCTTTCGATTCTTTAACGGTTTTAATATATGTTTGTTCAGTATCGATATTCAAATTTAATATCGAGTTTTTATGAGCATAAGCATCGGTTGATATATATATATATATATATTACAAAAAAATATGATAAACTATAATATAAATAACTAAAGCAGTTAAATAAAACTAACCGTTTGGTTCGATATATTAGACCAATAAATCTATAAATAGTTAGATTTTTAAACTTAAATATATATTAAGGCACATTCTTCTGAAAATTGCAAAATAAGTTCAATAATATTATGTATTCACTTTTGTTTAAATGTTTTTTACACAAGCAGGAATTGAAGAAGGAAGGGGGGGAAAGCAATTATCTTGCTTAGAGTTCTTGAGGAATTCCGAGGATTGCTTGAAAATGATTCCTATGGTACTTGGTGAACAAGAGAGTTAATGTTTATTAATGGGTTTGTTTGGAGAGAGAAAAGAAGAAAAAAAGTTTATGGGATAGAGTTTTTTAATATATTCAATAGGGGTGTGTTTCTAGTATATATATTTTTTATATGTTTTTACATTTGTATCGGGTCAATGTTTTTTGAGAGAAGGGGGATTTCCTCAATGTCCCTACACGCGTCCTTCTTGTTCTTCTGAAGTCAATCACTGAGGGATTAAGGTAAAGGTAAGGACCCCTGCTTTGCAAAGTAGTGAGTGATTGTGGCATGTGCGGAGTATTTTATTTTCATTATTATTCCTCTTCAATGTTTTTTCTTACTTATATAAAGGTCTTGAGCGTCTTAGAAGCTTGTGCCACAATTTACGAGGATTTTTAGGATATTGGATATTGCAAGGTTGGAGTCTTAAAGGGGAGGAAGGTTATGGATTCAAAGGATACGTTAGTCTTCCTTGCACATATATATACCTATATATATATATATATCAAAGCTGGGATTCGGTCGAAAAAATCTACCGCCGTTTCGATAGTCGGTATATACCTTCTACCGATCGATATCGGTTCGGTACGGTAGATTAGAAATTAGAGAGAAAATATTATGTATCTGCTTTTACTTCTTCATATGGATTTCATATCGGACAGTTTATAACAAGTGACAATTAAATACATCTTTGTTATAATTATTTGAGATTATTTAAAATTTAGTACATACTAATCTTAAATAAATTATATATGTATTTGGATTTGTAGGAAATGGAAGGCTATAGATTTTTATTTATTTATTGTCTCTATTGTCCGATATTAAATGTACTTTAAGGTACTCTAGTATTCAATGCATAGCATAAGCTTATATTGAATGTATATTATGTATCTGCTCTATAATACTATAAGTTGTAGTGTTTATTATTTCACGAAGTTCAAGTTCTTCATACAAGGGAGCGCTTGGGCAAAGCGAAAGTTGAACGATGTTTCTCTGCTATTGAAGGGAATAAGCTCTCTATATCTTTATGTCTCTATGTGAATGTAACAAAAGTCATACTTTCAATATACCGTACCGATTGTCAATCTGTACGGTATTTGGTAGTTTCTACCGAATATCGTATAATCGGTTCGGTATTTGAAATCTACCGTCGGTAGTATAGAATAGCGATTACATTCGGTAGTCGCAGCTCTGATATATATATATATTTATTATATATATATAAATATATATGATGTCTCACTACCGACCTATATAATAACTGGACACTGAAATGACAAAGATGGCTGCCTCCTTTTAAAAAAAGTAGTAGTTATGGAATAGGTTTAAGTAAATCCTCCAATAAATGTCCAGTGACGTCACCTTGTTTTATTTTATTAAAAGCAGTCCCTTCCAATGACGTCATTGAGGGCATTCCTTTGTCTTTTTTCTCATTTTATATTCCTTATGACTTGGTATTTAGTATTTGCCTGCTCAAGGGATAGTAATAATGTCTTCTTTATTTAATCAGTTGCTGACTTGGACATGTATTTTATCCAGTCTTGGTGCACCCAGTTATTATATAGGACGGTGGGACCCACTGATAGAATCCAAGTTTAAATGAGTTTTAGGGTATTGACCTAACCCAAAATATGTATATACATTTATTAAACACTATAAAAGGTACATTTAATCATTGCATGCGTTCTGCATCTTACCGATCTATTGTTATTAAGAATGCAACACCTCTTAAGAACACAATGTGACTTCTTTTTCTTATTCAAGGGATGAACATAGTTCTGGAGATTTACATTTTTTTCTTGTCACGTGGCTCGCGGTATTCTTTATATATCTCCATTATATAGATTTGTTGAGATTGATTCAATTTATACCTTTGATCCTTCAATGGGAATTTGCCGATAATAATAGATAATGAATGGGGTTTCAATTCATTGAATTATCTATTTTTGGGGTTGGGTGTATAATATTTGTATTATTTCTTATTATTTGATGCAAACTAAAAATATTTATTTAAATACGAAATAATGATTGGTACACTTTGAGTTTGTATGAATCTGATGTCAGAATGTGGCGAATATGATGGAAAAAACTTTGCACTTAATGTTGTTTTTGATTTTAAAAACCAGTAATCCCTTAGCTGGTTAGCTTGAGTACAATAAATATATAACTTGATATGTGTGTATTCAATGCCGTTAGACCTTCGTAGGCCACATCTCTTTGCCACAGATTGACTTCTTCCCCCTAACGGAGTCTTCCTATCTGATTGCCTGCCTCAGAATGGAGGCAAATAAATGACAATTCCATATAGAGCCAAGCAAATCTCTGAGTTGTCTTCCTACTCATTTTTTTCAAAGACTTTTTCATTTGTGAAGAAGAAAAAACAATAGGATTAAATTCAATGACAAGAAAAGAGGCGGGCCCTAAGTTCTTTGACAGGTTGACACGGAATTGCACCTTAAAAAAAGAAACGTCAGAGAGCAGGCAGGTGTCCATGAGAGTGTAAAGGATTGAAGTCCAAAGACCTGTAGCAATTACCAAAAAAATATAGAGAGAGAAATACTTCTTCTAAACAATTCAGAATGAAGGAATTTAGTGCCGCTTTTTTGTATTAGTTGGAGAAACTGAAACAATGAATTGACAATAATAACGAGTAGCATGCATTGAACAATGTTTTTTAGTGTTGCTATGAAAAAAACAGTCTCGAAAACAAAGCTGAGACAAGCTTTCATAACGTTTTTTATGTAGGTAAGAGTATTTTGAGTGAGAAGTAAAGATTATTTTTGTTTTTATTTTGCTTCTATAAAAAGACCAAAATTGTAAAATATTTACTTATGTGATTTTCATACATTATCTTAGGTTTTTAATGTATTCTTTTGTACATATCATAAAATTGACCTGTTGAATAAAAAAAACTACCAAATTTATTTTAAAATGAATATTGTTTGGGAAAAAATGAATAATATACATTTTTTAACCGATATACTTAATTTTAAAGACATATAATACAAATCATTAAGGAGGATCAACGCAATAGATTGCAATGTATATATGCGAAGTTGTACTACTAAATAAATGCATTTCTTTTATTTTGTTGGCTTTTTAACGACGTATAGCTTGACTGAAAACAAAATATTAAATGACATAACGTACGAAACAATATATATATATATATATACTATATATAAGGCAATTTACTCTTTTAAACATATAAATAAAATATTGAACATAATGACATAACTTACGAAAGAAATATTTATAATATATATTCATATATATATATTTTTTTTGATATATATATAACCTATATATATATATCAATTTTACTCTTTTAAACATATAAATAAAATATTGAACTGAATTTTTTTCTAATAAAACTTTGTGCATAAAATTAATGATTTTTAATGCCACTTAACTGAAACCCCAAATTAAAGCATTTGAGAAAAAATCTGGTAGAATATGGTGAGGTGTCTCCCATGCCTTTTTTGGTTATGTACTCTAATGACTCCCAATTGCAACTCCTATTTTATTTAGATGTTTGGTTATATGCGTGCAGTGTGAAAATCACCGACCTCTATAACAATTGGATGCATAATAATATCAGAGTGAGCAACTGATGGAAGCCAACTTAGTTTCTTTTAAAACGAAATTACGGTCCATGACACAAAGAAGATAATGAAGGCTTTGAGCAGTTAAGGTCTAAAATTCAAGAATAGAAGAAGGAATAGATGACAAATGATTGAAACGTAACATAGGGTGACTAATACAACTTTTGTTTCTTTCTATTACTATGACAAATAATTGTTTCAACACGTAATCATTTTAGAATTAATTAAATGGACTTCAATTGTCTTCTTTGTTGAGTATCCAATTATTATATAGGGATTGGTGGGGGAAATATTATCAGAGATGATAGAGATATTTTAACTGCTAATATATACCTAAATACGGACATGATAGGAATACTGGTAATAGTATGTACCACTATTTTTACTGTCTTTTTTAAGCTTGTCATTTCTATATTTATTTTTTTCCTTAAATTGATTTCAAGATGGTGTTTAGGTATATGATTGTATATTTATGAAACTGAAGATTCCCCCGAAAAAAGCATCTTAAGACAGCCTTACATCGTGGGACTCTCTTTTGCCGTGCGAAGTTAAAGGAGGTGCTTATCTAAACTGCGGCTAGGTAGGGTGCGTGGAATTGAAGATTGCCTCTTTCAGATGAAGGATGGTTCCTATGAGTCTAAGGAGATCCAATATTAATCCATCTTTATACTCAATCATAGCCAAACTAGATTTAGATTTTTAAATGGTTTAAAAGATACGAATAGTGTATTCAATATTTGTTTTTTTGTTATTTTTGGCCTCATTTGGTCGTAGAATGGCAATCGATGGATATAAAAAGCATTATAGCATTAGAGTTAGTCTATCGAACTAAGGATCTTCTCAATGAGGTAGACCAAAAATGGACCATCCCCTCTCGGGATTCGAACCTGCGTCCCCAACATGAGAGTTGAACAAGCCCTTACACGCACGGATATCGAGCTCCTAATATTTGTTTTGCGTTATTTTAAATGAGCCGATATATTTATTTGTGTTTTAAGTTTTTATAGTATATATTTTTTTGTGTTTCATTTTAACCTATTAGCTTTGGATTTATATATTTATGTACATTCTGTAAAATTGAACTGCGAAAATATAAAAAAGCATCTTAAATATGCACGAAAACTGGATTATTATTCTTCAACAATTTTGAACGCATTCATATGACATGGAAATAAGTCTATTTGTCTTGTATTTTACATTGTATCCAAGGTATTGACTACAAATTATGTCAATTTCATGTTTTCATGGAGAGTGAAACGTCTGTAATCTTTTGACTTCATCAAAAACCTAGTTTAACGTTATTTTTTTGCTTGACGGTAGTTTTTAATGACCTCAAATCAGCAAGCGAAAAGTCGCTCTCTTGGCCACATAGAGCCCCTTTGTATTTCAATATACCTTAGTTGCATCTACTCACAGAAGATGGGGGACTCATTTTTTGTCTCATTCAAGTGGCTTCAATTTTCCTTTGAACCACTTTTACTACTTATATATATTTTTTATATTTCAGTTCTAAAAATTCCAAATAATTGCATTAAAAACACACACAATAAATAGACACTATAGACTAAAATTAATACTTCGGAGAGAACAAACACCAATTTATAACATGATTGAAATAATCACATAATAAAATAGCTATAAAAATGCACAGAATATATTTAAAAAAACGATAATCAATTATTATAAAAAACATCATTTGAACTTTTAAGAATGCGACGTTAAATCTTTAAATGAGATAGTGAACTTGATGGGAAATACTTGATCTCCTCTGAAGCAATGGTCCACGAATCGTTGAAAACAAACGGAATTTTGAGAGGAAATGCAGCATATCTGGCTGCAGCTGATACCAAAATGGCTCTTAGGTCCGTTGGCTTCATGCACTCCGTTTTGTTAAAGAATTGGCAATCCGTGCTTTGGCCTTCAACAATATTCTTAACTTTTCAATTATATAATTTAAAAGAAAATCATATCATTTAATTGTACGATGATAATATTGGATGTTTCATTGTATGATTTGTCATATTAAAAAGAATTAATCAGATTATTTATAATCTCTTAATATCTCCTTGAAAGAAAATATATGTATAATAAATAATACTATTGTTATTTGTGATTTGATAAAAACCAAGACTCAGATAGAAAATCTCACAGTCCGATTTTTAATCGTTATAATTAAAAAAGTGTATCCATAAGGAACATCCATTAGAGATGACACTCAAAACCCATTACTATAATTTAAAATATACAGAACCGTAAATCAAAACTGGGCAATAATCAAGCCATCCATGTAGAGACATTTATCTTATTTAAGCAACTTTGTGTTTGACCCTTCGCAGGTGCAGAGCTCTTTTAGATCCTTATCACAGAGGATCTTTCAAGCCTTAGACACATACTAATAATATATATGTATTAGTTTCAAAGCTTTAAATAGAGTATATATATCTATCTATATATATTATATATATTATATATTATAGATATATATATATATATATATATATATATATATATATATATATATATAGAAATCGAATGACGTTAAGTGTCTCCTCAACGAACCCAAAAGTTTGTAGTATCTTATGTAGCTATTTTTCGCCATTCGATTGCCTCTCATGTCCTATTATAAATACTATTTTAAAATAATATTGTTGCTAAACGTAGGTATCATCTCAATAATTTCAAATAATTCTTTGCTTTTTTATAAACATAAAAAAAATCTGATATTTATATATGAGTAAAAGTATTGGATTCAACAACAAGTATTGAAATTAATTAAGATTTTTTTTTCTACAATTCAAGTCTTTTATATTCCCTGCCAACATCTTTTTAGTGTAACAAATAAATGAAAAGTAGGACCAAGCACCAGCATAGTGTATAAAAAACCTTGTTACTGAAAAATGGACAATATTTTAAACCAATCAATTTCTAAAAAAGGAGGGAATCTTAATATCATAAATCACACAAACCTTATTATAGTCAATTACATATTAAGTAATTACATATAAATATATTATTATTTTTCTCTATTGATATTAAGTAATAAATACGTTCAATTAAATGATGTATTTAAAGTCCTTGATATAGTCAAAAATCAGCTCAATATCAATAAATGATCATAACATTCACCTAAGACATTAATTCATCTTTTAATTAATATATATATTAATATCCTTCAAAACTCACATTTTCAAATAAAACCCATTTTATTTTTTACCATTTTTCCTTGCCCATTTCTTCCGTAGATCCTAACATAATATGCCAAAGACATAATGAAACAATCCCTTTCTAAGTGTGCTTATTCTTGGAGTATGTGATAATAAATGAAGGAATTGAGTAGAAAAAAACCCAATGACTCTACTTTTGATGCCGTTCATTCCTTTTGAAAAATGTAATATATATATATATATACACTTTTTTCTCCACAAGGAAATGCTTGTTATTTATTGTTTTCATTTCACTGTATAGCGATTTTTGGGGGGAAGCATGAGAGGTAATGGGCGAAGAAATTGAAGTCATATATCCTCCCACGAGGGAAAAAAATAGGTAGAAAATGCGGAATGTTTTTAAATAAGGTAGAAAATGAATTTATTGAGGCACACACAAAAAAATGAGGTAGAGAAATATATATAAAAAGTATTATTATCACAGGGTTGAGCATAAATAAAGGAGCGGAAAATGGTTTCTACTGGTGATGAAGTGGAAGAAAGCCTCCAATGTCTCCTCCTGAGGGTGGGGATGGGAAGGATTCAAGGGTGTATAGGGCTCTGGATGTGCGATTTGATGGCTATATTGATTGTCTGTGTAATATGTCTCAGAGGGTGGAGATGGATAGGGGGATATCCAAAAGGAGGATCGTGAGGACTTGGAGGATGAGAGTCGATTGGCCATGAACCGCATTTGCGTCATGCGTTTTTCTTTACTCCGCTTGTTTTGAAACCAGACTTGTATAACCCTCATGGGAAGCCCTGTTTCCTTTGCAAGGCCTTGCCGCATGGCACGTGTGGGCTTTGGGTGGCATCAAAGGCGGCCTTTAGGACGTCTAACTGATTGGCCTTTATGGTGGTTCGCGGGCCCCTACGAGCAGCCTTGTTTTCTTTTCCTTCGGACCCGCTGTCCTCAGAAGAGTCGTCTTCGGGTAAAGCATGCTCATGACAGAGGAGTTGCCCCTCTGGGATTTAGCGAAGGAGGAACCACTTTGAAGAACGATGCCGCAGGTCCACAGGAAAAACAAGCCGCGTGATACAGCTCTGAGGGCGAGAGGCGTATGGAGAAGGCGTCGTAGGTAATGGTTTCTGCACAGGCGGTGCATTTTGGGCCAAAGGAATTATAGTAGTCAGATGGGCAGTAGAGGATCCCTCTGTGATCGGGGTCCATGTAGACCCTATCGTCTAGGCTCACTGCACAGAGGCAACACTTTGAACAAGAGTGTGAAGGAGAGAACCATCACTCAGTGTAAGGAACTCGCTGTCCAACACTGGGGAGGAACATTTGAGGCAACATGATGGGGCTGTACTACATGGATCCATACTCCTGATTCCTTAAGGCTCAAACTCATTAATGATTTCACATTTATTTTTTTACTCAAAATGTTGAGGGAGCAAAAAAAAAGATTGAGGGACCGTTTGAAGAGAAATACATACGATATGTATATATTTTTCAACAAGTGACCCACCCGCTGTGACCGAAAAAAAGGGGTTGTTTTGTTGTGTGTGTGTAAAGTCTGTTTTCCACCCCCTCTACGTAGGAGGAAAAAAATAATATTAATTGTGTATTTTTTTGCGACCCACTTTGGGTCAGATATAGAGCCAGAAAGGCTCGCACGCTCTTGATTGTGTCTGTGTGTGTGTTATGGTGTTTGTTATTATTCTGAAACAAACAATTCACATTTATCATATATATATATATATATATATATATATAACTGATCTCATAGAAGCACCACAAAGTGACAGCTGACATAGCAATAGCGCAAATGTACACGGCCTTGCTACTCTAAGGCCGTGGACTTTGCTTTGTGAACGCCAAAGCACGGATTGCCAACTCTTTAACGAAGCGAGAGTATGTGAAGCCAACAGACCTACGAGCAATTTTGCTATCAGCTGCAGCCAGATACACTGCATTTCCCTGAAAATTCCTTCTCTTCGAAACACTTTGTGGACCTTTGCTTCAGAGGAGGTCTGAATACTTCCCATCAAGTTATCTATCTCATTTAATGATTTTGCGTCGTGTTTTGAAATATTCAAGTTGATTTATTATTAAAATATTGGATAAGCGTTTTTTAAAGTATTTATTGCACCATTTTATATTTGATTAACTTTTATTCTATGTTTTAATTGTTGTCATTCTTCTCCAAAGTATTAATTTCAGACTACAATGTCTATTTATGTTTTTTTAACGCAATTACTTTGGAAATTTAAGAACTGAAATATATATTTATTAATAATAAAAATGTATATATATTACATATGATATTAAGCAAAAATGCAACAACAACTGAATAAAGATTGCTTTTTTAAATGAGTTGATTTGGAAACCTATTATTTTTTAGTCCAGAGATAACCCCCTACTTAATTGGATGATAATAATATTAGTTATATTGTCAAGGGAACGAAAAACATTTCATCTCTTTGACAATATATATATATATATTCATTCCATTGGTATGTAATGAAGTAGAAAAGTACCTTATGTGGAATATTTATTAGTAGCCTACTTAATGTGTAGGTATATATCTCATCAAGGATATCTTTATTTCATAAATGTAAAGTATAATTAATTTTAAGAATTTATCACAAAAAGTGTCATTCTCGAAATAATTTACCGTTAAAACTAAATTAGTAAGCTCTTTTGTTTATATAACATATATTCTGGGAGTATTTATATATAAATTTAGTTGGTCAGAATCTTTTTTTGAAAGATTGGTAATACTTTCAATGATATTTTCATTAAAATTCATAACTTTTCATATATAATTACCATATCTACACTTAAGTATATATGCTTTTTTCGATTTTTATATTATCTGATTTTATAGAGCAAATGAGAATTTTGCTCTTCTTGATATTTATAAGTCTATGAATATCCTTTGAGACATGTCATTATTTCTTATATGCCAAAAAATATGTACTTATATAAAATAACCCATTCTTTTAATTATAAATATTTATATATATACATATATCAGGAAATGACCTGGACCTGGGCCCAGGCCGGGCCGGACTTAAGTTTTTCAAGCCGGGCCAAAACTGGGCCGGGACTTTAAATATTTTTCGTTCCTTCGTCATTCTCAAAGTGACAACGATTTTTTAGTAAAGAATTTCCAAAAAAAAAGTGACGACGTTTTTTTTGTAGAAAAGAATTCCCTAATTTATTTTTTTTCGTTAAAAAAACGTCGACACTTTCAGAATGAAGAACGAACGAAAATATTAAAGTCCCGGTCTGGTGATTTTAGACACCGGGCCGGGACACTCAAAAAACAGCCGGGCCGAGCCGGGTACCCCGTCGTTTCCTGATATATGTATATATATAATATATAATAACAAAAAAGTTTATTTTTCAACAATATACACTTCAATAAATGGTTCATCTTAATGAACTCTTAATCATTAAAATTTCATATAATATGAGGTAAACATCCTTTTGTCAATGTAATGAGAATTAAAATGCTTCTCAAACATACTAAAATATACATACATTCTCCTATTGCACTTAAATATTCGCATTTAAAAAACATAATCTCTGAATATGAAATAAACAGTAAAAGAATATCTTAAGCTTTATATAGAAAGCTATGCAATTATGTTTAACTAATGAGTGAGCATGTACATTATATATGATTAAGTTAGCATATATATTATCCTCTTTATATAAGGCAAAATGTACATAAAAGTACAGATATATCACTCATATAAATGAAAAAGGAGCTAAAACTCCTATAGAATTACATCTTAAAAGACTATGTACGAAGTAGAATATTAAATATTCAATTAAGAAAATACATTCACCATTTATGTCGGAAGAGATCGTAAAAAAAAGGAATGGAATAAAATAAAGTGTCTCCCTCTGCACCAATTCCCGCCGCACTTAAATACGAAAACAGAGGCTTGATGGATTCAGGCGTAGCGAATTTCTATCCCTTCTTATATTATTTTATCACCCTTCTTGAGAACAAAATTCTCCGAGTTCATTAATAAATTTTATAATTTCAAAAGTACAATTTTACGTATACAAATTTCGATCTGCTAAAGTTGCCCCCCCCCCGGATGATTTTATGAATATTATCGACGGTTTTATAACAGATGTGATATCCATTTGTAAGTGTTTAAATCAATTTGATCTCGATGTGATTAAATGTTTACATGAAATATAGTTGTACAAAAAAAATACATTCACCATTTAATTCGGAAGAGATCGTAAAAAAGGAATGGAATGGTACTCTGCTCTGTCACTGAAAAATTCCACCAATGGTCCTACTTGGAACTATGGATCCGACGTAGTGAGATATTTCCCCTCATCTTCACCTCGTCTTGCTGGAGTCCTCGCCAGAATCATCTCAAAGTTCAAAAGCTTAAGAACTCCAAAAACCAGTGATTGCCTTCTGTTTTAGTGTATCTTTTTAATATTTTTCTCTGTTTTGCTATAATATTACGTTTTGTTCGTTTATTGTGATTTTATGTTTTGTTTGTTTTAGGATTGCTTTTTATATTTCCTATGTATTTGAGTGTTTTTAAGGTCTTAAAGAGGAAAATAATTTTAAACAACAATATTTATTTATGTTTGTTTCAACACTGCACAATTTTCCTTTTTTAATTTGTTTATATACCTATATATATTGTGTATGTCGTATATATTAAATAATGAAATAAATACCTTCCTGAGAGAATAAAAAAAATGGAATGAAAATAAAGTGTCTCCCTAAGATGGTACCCTCTGCACCAATCCCCGCCGCCATTTAATACGAAAACAAAGCTTGATGGATTCAGGCGT
>CP045900.1:9264661-9297715 GCA_013387185.1 Caligus rogercresseyi
AAAAATAATAAATGACAAAGTTATTCCCGGTGACGTCATCTTAAGGACTACTTTTTATTTTAAACCAAGAGAGGCATCCACTTTGTGGGTCCTTATATGTACTCAAGAAGTTTTTAATAGTTGAGTGATTTTTTCACCTCTGTTGAGTATCAAGTCGTTAAATAGGTCTTAGTGCCTTAGAGGTGCGGACACATGACAGCTGATTTGTCGTATCATGGGTTTGACGACAACTCATACAGCATTTATAAATGAGTATGTACTTTGATTTGATATCCCACCCAGATGTTTTTTATATAAATAAAAGTATAATAGTTTTTCTGTAAAAAGACGAAAATAAATTGAGTTTGCTATATAATTGTATATTTTTAAGATTTTGCACCTATTATCTGCCTAAAAACATTCATGCGTTGAATGACAATATTATTGCATTTCTGATTCTTAGAAGAGGGGCTTTGACCTCATATCTCAGTGAGCAAATCGCCATTAACAACCGCATCGACTCACAAAAGGATTCTTATCTTATTAAAAAACTATCCTTTTTGATGGATAATACAGAAGCTTCTTAATACAATTAACAGCAAATGCAATTAACATCAGAAATTAACTTTTTCTATTCACCTGCAAAAAGAACAAAAAGTATGTACTCCACAAAAAACAAGGGGATAAACATGAGCAATTAACACGTGCAAGAAAATGTAATATAATAGAGAACAGCATTTAGCAAATTTTTATATGTTATTAAGACTTTTTGTTTTTGACCATAAGTCATAATGAAGTTTAGGATAATCGAATAGAAGCACCTGTTTTTTTTGCTTTGGCACACACTTTTTTTCACACATCCTTGGTATTGTTTATTCCTTTATATGTGTTGTGTTTTTAATTAAACTCTAGAATGTTGTAAGCATTAAAAATCTTCAACACAGGGAAATATTCTCCCAGACTTTTCTCATGGATTTCATTTTTTTCATCATCTTTTTAAAGTGTGAGTATGTGAAGAAAAAGAAGAAAAATCTGTCAAGGACCGCTCCTGACCTTCAGGGCTTTGACTGGCTACTACCTCTTCTTCCTCAGAACAACCACAGAACGGAATTCTCAAAATATTTTTCCCTTTCAACACCTATTAATTACGAGCAGACAGGAGTGATTGAGACAATAAATACTCATATCGTTGCATTGAAATATGAGATGTGTTAAATAAAGGTTGTCTCTTTTTTTCTTTTTTTTATATGGTCGACAGAATTGCATCCGACTGGATATAAATAAGCATTATAGCGTGTAAATTAGTCTATCGAACCTAGGATCTTATCAATGAGGTAGCAGACCAAAAATGACCATCCCCTCTCGGAGTATTCGAAAACCTGCGTCCCCAACATTGATAGCACTGCTATCGCACATCTTCTTTTTATCACAACGTGATTATTTAGAGTTATATGTTTGATTGAGAAATCAATGATTCAATAAATGCAGCACACATTATATATAATAGCCATATTTTTATTCGATTGAATTCTCCTCTTCCGAGGAAACTGAGTGTTCTTCGCTCCTTTTCCTATCTGACGTCACGTTATATAAATGCATGTATAAGATGTCCCATTTTCTTTAGTATCATGTTACCTATATGGGTTTGACTATTTCTCTTTTTATGCATCTATATATAAATATATTTTTTAAATTATTAACAGTTATCAACAAACTCCAAAGTAATCGGTGTGAAATAAATAAGAATAAATTATAATTGAAAATGAGTTCAACGGCAGTAGAAAAAACTAAAACTATAAGTATAAATATACATTCTTTTAAGGTGACAAATAAATAAATGTTTACAAAAAAAGTTCATAAAAAGTTTAAAACATGTATATAATCTCCAATTAAAATCAAAATGTAAAAAATCCCACCTTCAATGTTTTAAAACTTTGTTAATAGTTTTTAGGTGATTCTTAAAGATTGTTGGAAAATATTTGAATTGTTCCGAAGCCACGGTTCAAATGTCTTCAAAAGCTTCTGGAATGCGAGTCGAAAAAGCAGCGTATCTTGCAACGACCGCAAAAACTATTCCTGTTGTCGTAGTACAGCAAAAGTTCCTATGAGGTTAAATTTTTTGCCACCAATACTTTTTAATTCATATAGCGAACTCGATTCTTTTGACATGCAGATCAAAAACTTTCGTCTCCTGTTGGATCCAAAGAGTACATAGGCCTGCACATAAGTTGTTCATGCAGTTTTTTTCGATCCTCTCATATTCCAGCCAACGACTTTTTTTAGAACCACAGTATGGTACATTCCACAAAAGTGAATGGTTCCGTTGTAGATCTTAGTACATATCTCATCAGTCTTACAATTCTCTATTGGTTCTTATTTATATTTGTCTGCTACACCTCTTATATATTTATACAATACTTCTACACTTTTATTATGTTAAAACCTTCTTTAATCTCGACAACCTTTTTCCTATTAACAACAAAGTATATCATAAAAAACAATGCTGATTTGTTTTTTTCTTGCACGTATAAAACCCCGCCATGGATTATAAGAATTATTTTTTCTTCTCTCTTATAAATGGATTAATCCCTTGTCAACATATTTTTTAAATGATTATTATTGATGGGATACCTCGTTTTGTATATGGAGTGTATCAATACACCCTTCCATAGATTATTGTTTTTTTTCTCTTCTTTTTGTTCATTTTTTTTATTCATTTATAAAGTCATGAGCTTAATCATTTTTTTGAATATATACAAAGATCCAATGAACATGTTTCATCCAATTTATATTGAAGGGGATTAGTCTTTACTTTGAGAAGTTGATATTCAGATTTGTGTTGTTATAAGAAAATTAGTTGTAATAACGCGAATAAAACAATTCTGAGTTCAAATAAACTTACTAATAAGCAACTAAAGGACATGAAATATATATATATAATATATTATATATATATATATATATATATATATATATATATGTATATTATAAATATATATAATATATATATATATATATATATGTATTATCTAATATATCAGATAGTAGGAATACTTTACTATCTTTAAGTTTTAAAAATGACCATATTTTCAGCAAATATAAAAACCTTAAATGAAAAGTCAAAAGATAATTTTTAAAACTATTTTTGTCCTTTCTTTTTTATTCGTAAATGTTGCTTAATAAGGACATTTTAGGAAATACTTCATGATATAAATTTTATGAACTTTCTCCACTTTTTGAACTTCGAATGTTTAAAAATGATAAGTTAAAGTAACCGTTCAGATTAAATTACTCTAAAGCGCCTGAAGTAAAAATGATCGTCACTAATCATGCATTTTATTTTCTTATTTTTTCAAATCAATAAAACAAAAGTCATGCGATCTAAATATATATCAAACTTTTTTTATTATATATTATTTAAATTTTTGTCACCTGATTAACAAAAAACAACAATTTATATAACTAATATAATATAGATATAAAGGCACTGAGTACGATCACGCAAATGGAATATTGCCGCTACTACGAACATATTAAGAGTAATATTCAAGTAATCATTATTCTTTTTTGACACACATGTGGTTAGGTCTCAAATTCGAATATTATCGGCTTTGCACGGCTTCAAGTCTTTCTATGGATAGATCGGGTATCTCTTGACCGGTTGTCTGCGGCTCTTTCTCACAAATGTTGCACGTTGTAGTAGATTCCTTTGCTTAAATGAGCCAGAAGTGAACCCTGTCTGGTGTAGGCTTGAACTAGCACCCCAAGTTTCAAGTAATAACCTTATAATATATATATATATCCATACTCTCCATGATTGACCAATGTATATATATATATATATATATATATATACAAATTACTCCTTCTTATCCTAGGCATCCCCAAAACGATGTACGCCTATCTATGTACAGACTAACCTTCAAATGAAGTTAGATCATTTCTCAAACTTATTATAGAACATTGAATTTCCTCATTTTTTTTTGCTGTTGCTGTAGATAGAGCCTTCAAAATTAGGACCTAATTAGCCTTAATTAGCCTAACCGAAAAACCACTCGGTGAACAATTTTGAAGTACATGGATACATGCTAACCCATGTGTGTATATATGTAAAATGAACCCTATACCTACTTAGGCATGTATTTCCCGACTGGCATTTATTTCTTAAATATTAAGCGGGCAAACGTTAATTGCTTTGACCCAGGGAAGGAAATAAAGCTCCAATGAAAATATGGAGGTTTCGTAAATACATAGGATTTTTGATTGGAGTTCTCACAATCACACGCAGATTGTCTTTCAGTTGGTAGCCCTATTTTTGACTTATCGTCAGAGATAGGGTTCATTTATCGTCAAATGGTAAAACAAAAAGTCAAGCTGATGCCGGATTAAGATCCGGAGAGAGATGGGTCCAATCTAGGAGCTAAACAAAACAAATCAAATTTATTCTGCAAAGTGTATGAATTGTTACTGAATGGTTTTAATTGTACTGTATATGTAATTGTACGGGTCAATTTATAGATTCGTAAATGAGATATATAAAAAGCAAATGATAAAAAGACACTAAGTGTTTTACAGTTTCAATTGTCACCTACTTTAAAACTCAATAACTTTTTAACAGCATTATCAAATCGCCCAAATATCAAAGTAGACTTGTCTGCTTTCGAAACGTAGTTATTTAGCATCATGACGTCATCCTATGAGAAATAAAGGGCTCTAAGTGGAACAAGAAGCTTTTGAGATCCGTCTTATGACTTCATCAAGGAGGCATTGACAACAGGACCAAAGAGATGGCAGAAGAGCCTGCAGCTGAGTCAGAGGCCGTATCGAGGCCGTTATTGATATGCAACGGTGATTATATCGAACGAATGATGACTTTATACCTATATGTTCGTCATAGTTTTGATTTTCATAAAAATTTATTTACCTCCGCCGAAGGAGGTATTGTTTTCACTGGCGTTGTTTGTTTTTTTTGTTGTTGTTGTTTGTTGTGTTTGTTTGTTGTTTGTTTGTCAGATAATCAAAAGTACGGAACGGATTCGGAGAAACTTGGTGGAGTTGTTGGAAATGTCAAAAGGAACAGTGATTACATTTTGGGCATCTCTAGTGCAGATAAGATGCAAAACGACTAAATACTAATATATTTCAAGTTAGCCTACTCTGCCAATATATGTCGCTGTGCTGTAAAATCGATGCGGGAGCGTCTTCTCTCGGAATTTCCGGTCGAGGGGAACCTCCCCCTGTCCCTCTACGCCGCCCCAGTCGTGAAAAATCTGCCTCGAATGTTCATAAGGACCCGTTACGGCGGATGTTTGCACTCTCTTGATTGTTATATGCTCTGTTTGGGTTGTTATTTGTAGAAAATTGTTCGGACACAATTTGATCCCAGCATCCTGTAAAGGATGAAGTTTAAAATGCTGTTTTATTGGCTCTTACAACTTACCAATAAGATTTTCATTTGCAGCCCTATTTTCATTATTCTATCTGCTGATTGAAATCTTTAATCGTCATATATGATAAACAAAATAAACAATCGTTATTCTCTTAATTGTGAATAGTTCATATACTGAATTCATAGGTCTTAGTCCAAGTGTGGTATCCATACAAATGTTGACGGTTGCTTTGACAAGCAATGAGACCTGGATTCAGTTCCACAACACCCCTTCAAGGAATATTAATTTATAATATATAAAATATCCCCTGATACCCATCTATTTGTGTTTGTTCAAGCCTACAATATTAATCCCTTGGTTGTGACAGGGAAAAGGGTGAGCGGGGCTTGTTTTGAGAGTATCATAACAAAGTGAGACTTTAATAGAATTTTGATTGGATCCACCCCCCCCCCCTCCCTTTTGCCTCAACGTATTTGTATTGTGTTTGTTTTGAAGGACATGTGATACATGTATGTATATTAAGTGAGAACTGTGGTCATGTTAGCTAAAAAATTAAACGGTTTTATCTCGTAAGATGGCCCCCCCCAAAAATAAAGTTATATTGAAAAAACAAATCTATTTTTTGTTTATATATATATATATATATATATCAGATAGAACGATCGAGACACCTTTTTCGCCAGCACTCGGGTCGGGACTTAATTTTCAAGCCGCCGGCCAAACCGGACCGGGACTTATATATATTTTCGTTCCTTCGACAATCTGAAGGGACGAGGTTTTTTTTAGAAAATTATATTTCGAAAATTCCTAAACCTAAAAAAACTTTATGAATGACCAACGAAAGAAAATATTTAAGTCCGGCCCGGTGTCTAAAAAAAACCGGACACTGGGCCAGGACGCTAAAAAACAGCCGGGTACCCGTCGTTCCCTGATATATATATATATATATATATATATATATATATACTATATATACATATAACATATATATTAAATTCCCTTTTTTAAATATATTTTTGTAATTTATTATATTTCGGTGGCCTTTTCATGGGGTTTTGTGTAAACTATATATATATATCATGATATTTCAACTTTGCAATAGTACATACGTTTTGAATATGCGAAAAATATGCGTTAAAGAGAGAGAAACATGACCAAAATACATTCAATTATCGAAATCTCTTTTCAACTACTATAAATAATGTGGTTCTTTACATGAAAAAAGAGATACATATGTAATATTGATTATCATTTAAAAATCAACAAGGTTTAGTTGATATCTGAAAATAATAAAGAAATTGTCATACTTATATTACTCAAAATAATTAGAATAAACCATTGAAATGGCCTATTTATAATGCCTTCTATTATATGTTTATATGCATTTATAGCAAAAAGATGTCAAAATTTACGTTATTTGAGTTCAGCAGCCTACAGAATCACTTTGTACATAAGAGTTTAACAAGGCATTAAAGACTTCTGAGTTACTGAAATGGTCAGTTACTTGGGTTTCGTCAATCCGAGTACTGCAAAAAAGTCGATCCTACCCACTTATCGCTATCACATATTTTTCCTACATAAAATTATTGTTTCTTAATAGTATATTTTTTTAATACCAGATTATTTACATACGTTATATATCCACCTTTATACATTAAACAATACTATAGTGGTAAAGTAAAGTAGCGCATGTAAGGAAAAAGTAAACAAAAAAATGGCCAAAATTTTTGAGTATTTTCTTTAATGTTAGATGTCGTTAGTCCATGAAATTACGTCACAATCTATTTAAAACCGGTTTTAAAGGGATTAAGTTTGATGATTTGAAATATATCACTTTTTTTCAAATAAAACGTCTCCACATATAAATAATAAAAGGACTTTGTTATTATTTTCAAAGAGCTCTAGCATCAAAGCAGCGCCCCTTACGGACTAAAGAAGAACTAAATTTTGGCCATTTCCTTTTGGGAAAAGGAAGAATTTTATGTTATGCATGCACTACTTTACTTTAACGCTTTAAACAATACAACAATGGCTTTTTAGCTGATTATCCACACATGTAAATAAAACATGAGGGAACACTTCATCAATTATCTGAATCAATTACATTTTCTCATCAACATATGATAACAACATACACAGTGGCCATAACACATCCTATCTATGTAAATAGTCTCTGCCAAAACAAACATTCATCAAGTGTTGCGTTTGAGAGGGTGGTCGTGGTGACCAATGAGTAATGATGAAGTAAGCCTTAGAGGACGTCAGACTCAGCCTCCATTTTTTTTTTTTGCTAAAGAAACATTTCTATCGTATTGTTGTATCACAAGTCTCACACGTGCGCGACTGCAACTAATGGGTCACCACCGCCCGTGTCACGGTCAATTACAGAGTCATTTGCTCACAGAGAAGAAGAAAAAAACACACTACTCTTGACTATCCGGTCGGAAGTAATGATATTGCCTGTTCGAGTGAAGAATAATTCCCTGCTATTAATCTAAAATAAGTACTCATTATTCTTATAAGTATAATATCCTAATAAAAGTTGTAGAAAATATACGTGTATATATATTATATCAACCAATTTATACTCTTTTCATGAATGAGATTTATAGGGTGTGAGCGAAAATAAAACAATAGATAAGGTTCTTAATTCACAAATCAATTTCAAAATGTCATAAAGGATCCAGGAAGTGGTGTCTATGGATGTTGTTAATGTTGAGCCTTCTCCTGTTGCTTGAGTATTAAGTCCTAAGTATATGGAAACATTGATAAAAGCATATCACTAAAATAAAGAGTAACATTTTGACAATGAGTCAACTGTCAATGGAGGTTCTTTACACAAACTATCCAATACCAATTCATTTTTGTGATTTGATCCATATTGACTTACCATGAATATATTTTTGTTTTTTTGGGCCTCATTCCTCGACAGAAGATCAAGTAACCTATTTCTCTGAATTAGTTCTTCATATTTTTAATTTCTAGGACTTAAAGCCAAAGGTTCTGACTCTTAAATACTCATTTTCTGCTAACCATTGCCTCTTAGTCATTCATAAAATAGAGAAAAATATTTTTGATGGGTATTAATTGTGTATGAAGCATCAGTTCAAATGTTTTTGATCTCACATCGGATTCGTAAAATTTAAACCCACATAGTTATTGGCTTTTACTCGTAGAATGGGTTAAATTTGCCGTATTTCCTTGATATTGGTATCACCTGAAGATGATATCTTAAATCATAATATACTGGAATACCCAATGCCCAATTAAGTATTCAGTAGAACGAATATTTATCTATATGTTGACTTAAAAATGTATGAACCTTTATCCTTTTGCTTCTTAAATTTTGAATGTTTTTGAATAAGATGGATGATTTAAGTATTATTTTTGCCTATTTCCTTAGAACGTTTACTATTTATAAGTTTTTTTTTATTTTCATATAGTTTTTAAGAGATTTATTATATATATTTATATATATATAACTATATATATATATATATATACTGCTACTTCCTGCTACTTCAACTTACTTTAGATATAAAAGTTTGAAACTACAGTGCTTAAAGATAAAAAGGTTTTATTTGTAACATCTCTATAAGTCTTTTTTTAAAACATTTTTCATGCGTTGCATGTGTCGAAATAACTTTTATCATCGTATTAACTACAAGACCTGAGACTTTTTTCAAGGGATAGTAAATACATATTTATGACCGAAAAGAAGTATCAATAATTCATACCCCACTAACTGCAGCTCCTTTGACCTTTCTCTCTCAAGAGTCATGGAAAAATGTACTCTACCTTTATATAATGGCAAGACGGATCCCCCCCCCCAAAAAACTCTCAACAGCTACTTCATGAGGAAAACCTAAGAAAACAACATAATAAAAAGCCACCACACATTTTGCTGCTCATCACCGAAAAACGCAATTAGCCCTCCATTGTTTCTCAACGAGAAGGCTTTGGGCTCGACGTTGACAATGGAATCCGTCAGAGAAGTGATAATTCCTTCACCAAAAGTTGTCTTTCACCAAGTGTTAATTTTTAAGACTCTCCCCCCTCTCTTCTAACCTTTTTAATTAATTTTTGCCCCCTTCCTTTTCTTGAGTTTTTTTTTTCAGGAGGGGGAGGGGGGGGGGGGGTACAAAGAAAAGGCAGCCATAAAACTGCATGAAACAAAAACGATGATGATGACGAGGAAGAAGGATCCAGTTCATTCCGTTTTGTAACGAGGATTCTATCCGTCATGACAACCGGGAATAAAATATATATATTTTGTCGTTCGAAAAGGAGCCATGAAATTAGACTATTTTGATAGAGGGTTGAATACCTTTTTGCATAGTCATTCATGAGGGATTTGAGGTACTTGGAGGCGAAAGAATCCTTCATTGTTGGTTGGGTGACCGAAGTACACTATAAGCTATAAGTATGTGATATAGAATGACTTTATTTATAATATATACAAGTAGGATAAATGTACGACACCGAAAAATGATCAGATTTTTTAATACTATATACATTAAACAAGTCTTTAGATTAAACCAATTAATAATCAAAAATGTACACAATTTTTATATTATATTTATAACATTTTACAATCAGTGAGTAGTGTTGTTTCGTTCTTATCAAGGACTGAGGATTGCAGTCCAGTCCGGTCCATTGGTCCAGTTCAGTCAGTCCTTCTTGTCCGTCCTTAGAAGAGGAAAAATTTGTTTTTTACGTCATAATCTACGTCACGATGTCAACATCTCTTAATGCTATGAAAAGGAAAAATCCTTTATATGAGGACTGTAACATCTTCAATGAGCTGACAACATAATATATATATATATATATATATATTATATATATATATATTACTATGTTATAATAAGTATTAAATATTTATTATTATTACAATAAATATTTAATGTTTATGAAAATACTTAAAAATTAGTCTATGGTTGTTTAAACGGAACAGTTGTGAATGAATTATTTTTACACAAACATTTAATGAGTGAGGACCGACAATGAGTACACTGAAAAGTCCTAAGGACCGATAGGACCGGTCCTCAGACTGGATTGGACCGAATAAATTGGGTCCGACACAACACCAGTTATCAGGGTTTATGTGCGATTAGAATATCGAGTTTGGAGTTTCACAATTATAGATTACGGAGGGTCCAGACTCTAAATAAAACAATGAGTAGGACTCACAAGTCAAAGCCATGTTAGTTAAGGATGTAAACTATTTGCTCATGACCCTTTTGGTTCTACATTACAAATCATGGCATATTTGGGGTACCAAAATAGCATCAGTGAACGCTTAATTTCTAGAGTCGTGTCTTTTGTGTAAGAAATAAAAGTCCAAAGATTTTAATCGTAAATATAAAATGTTAAAAAAAATTTTAATTTTAATAATAGAATAAATAAATAAATATTATATATTATATTATAAAATAATATATATGCTGAAGACAGTAAGAAAAGAATACAAAATAAGCAGATTAACAAAAAATATTCACTATTTTATGACAATACAAATAAAATCAGTTTTTAAAGCCGCCAGAGACTTATAAATACTATCCCTTAAAAATAATATCTGATATAATGGAAGACTAAGAACATGATGAAATAATTAAACTTCTTTGACAGCCAGTGCAGCGGCCCATAATCTTAAGAAAGATATTAAGCTATAAATATCTTATATATTGGCTAATAAAACAAAAAGTTCGAACGATTGTGGTTTAAATCCATAACGATGTAATATTAAAGTCATAACAGTTTCTGCTTGATCGAATCTCAATTGTTGTAACTTTTGACACAACACAAGATAAAAATATATATTCTTTCGCAATATTGGGGTGTACCAAGATAAAGTAATGTGGTTCGAATCTCTAAAAGTGATATAATATGTCAATAATTCTATTTTTATGACATATTTTTCTACTCGAAGAGGTTGAGTGATTCACACAACTGATATAAATAATGTTGTATGATAACCCCCATATCAATTATCATTCATTCTTTTTATTCGCCAAGTGGTTAATCAGCATAAGTAACCCTGAGAACCACAGAAATATAGTCAAATATATACTTATTGCCTTGTGTAATGACAAAATGTTCACAGCATCGCTCAATTGAGAGTAATCACAAGTGCAACAATTCCGCACAAACGGAATCCTCAATTCGAGTTTCCCAAGTTCTCCTTGGACTCTGCCATGGGAAAAGACCACAACATTCCTTACTTTATTATTATTCAATAACTTCACACAACAATTAACTATTTGGTTAGAGACTTAAACTCTCCTTCGTCCTGTGCTGAAAAAGACCATTCAAAGAATAATAAAAACTAGGGAAAGGATGTATGTATTATTTCTATTGGCTCTATAAAAATAAAGGGGAATGTATCATAATATACAATATCATCTATCATCTCTAAAGTCTTATTGAATATCTATTGGTTTCCTCTAAGACTATCAATCTCTTAACAAAATAAAAAAATATTTTAATTTATAATATATATATATATATATATATATATATATATAAACAGTGTTGTCGAATATTACTTTGAAAGTAGTATGTAATTTACTACTTTTTACTGCTAGTAATATTTTTTAAATATTAGTTATTACTTCTCAAAAATAATATAATACTTTATATTAGATATTACTTTTTTGAGCATTCCGAAACAATAAGTAAAGGCAATTCAAACAGGATTTGTAAAAATCCTCACCAAACCTAGTTTGCATTTTTATGCCCACTGGTGACGTCACAGTTCATTAATTTTCATAAAAATGCCTGTCGAATATTTTTTTCACGAAAGTAATATGTTACTAGGATATTACATATTTTTATTACTTGAAAGTAATATCTAATATGTTTTGTTCTCTCTAGTTAGTCGCAGTAATATAACTAAGTAAAATATTACTCGCACGCGCGTTAGGGAACAACACTCTATATATATATAAATCGTATATATATATATATATATATATTGCTAATGCTGGATGATTAAAGATATGAGTTTAAAAAATGATATATAATATATATTCATTTTATACTCAAAATCTTGAATCATCCACTATAAGAAAAAATAAAGAGTAAGATAACAAGCAAAATTAGTTTAGTGATGAATCGTTAGATAAGTCAAAATAATGTTATTTCAAATCTTAAAAGCGTTATATTTTTCCAGATATTCTTTTAACTGAGGGTAATCATTTTACTATCTCTTCAATAAACTTCCATTGCGTAAATGATGTCCCTTGGATTTTTGAGTTATTCCTGATATCATGATAAGCCTCACATAATTTTTCCTCCGGCTAGGCACTTTACATTTTTGGTTTGGGTCCGTCCGAGTATTTATTAACAAGTTATTATTACTATCCCAAAGCATTTCTCCTTTAAGATTAACTTATTGTGCATGAAGAATAATCAGTTGACTAACACCCAAAATATTACAAAAAAACCACCTACCTATATTTAAAGTCTTAAACCATGAAGATATTTCCTAAATAATAATCGTAGAAGCAATCCTTTTGCTCCTCCATGTTAGGCTATTATCACTAAATAATAATAATAAATATATACATGACCATATTATTGTCGTCCGGGGTATTAAAGTCGTTGTTCTTGGGCGAAATTATAGATTCGTCACACCCCTAATGAACCCTTGGAAGACAAGAAGAATAACAATATAAATTCTAATAATAATAAAAAGAAATGCTTTCAGGTGGATTGGATTTGCCCATTTAAAACATTGTCCAGGAATGCAAAGGGAATTATTGTTCGCCATTAAGGTTTGTAAAATAAATAACTTTTCTTTCTTTCGAAAAGAAGTAATTGACTCTAGTTATTTAATAGACAGGGGGGGGGATCTTCAGCGCTGACTTTGTTTTGCATGGTCTTTTCGAATAATGACTTGGTTCATTATTCGTAGGTGTTTATCATCAGGGCACAAGAAGGGGGGATCTTATTTTGAAGGCGGAGACTTTTTCTTTATTTTGTTGTTTCTGTGTAAAATTCTACCTGAAGGAGAATTAATGAATCCTTCGTACATTCCAGAATTAATTACTTAAGTCTCCTAATAATATCCTTGGGCACTGACCCATTCGCCGCACGGGCTTTTAAATGTCATTTTAGGCATTAAGGGTATAATACTATAATACTATGAGTTTAAGATTGTAATTAGGGTTTTCAACGAACTTGTTGTCTTAAAGCTACATCCTTTTATAATGAATCTTTTAAAGTATCAGATACAGGAAATATCTCAATAAATAATGTATCTTCTTGGTTTGTCTTCCTTAAGGTGGATATATTGATTTGATGAAAAACTTATATTTTTTTCTTATATCGCTGTATTTATAACTCAAATAAAGTTATAATATAGTAACAAATAACAAAATAATATATATTTAGGTCTTTAATATATAACTCTTACTGCCGCTTGATATATTTTTTTTGAAATATTTGCATTCCAAAATATAATTTTTTTGTTAGCTCTAAGAATAACAACAAATGCCTACGTAGTCGAAGAGGACCTAAGACCCATCATGATTGGTGCTTCAGCTCGATACGCTGCTCTTTCCATCGAAATCCTGGATTTAGGAGCGCCAACGTGGAAATGGGCTGGCGATATAATTAAATATGTGCCTGAATGATCGAAGCTCTACATCAGCACTACAAAAGGATTTTAAGAAGACATCGTGCATTGTTAAACCAATCTAATAAATGATTTGTCCTTTTATATAAGGTTATTCTTCAGGGCAGTAAATATGAAATACAATGTTCGTTTATGTATTTTCGCAACTGCCCTGAATAGTTTTTCTCTGTTTCTGTATATAATTTTAGTGTATTTTATTTTACACTGTATAAAATTTTCACAGATAAAATGTTTTTAACCGAAAAAAAAACATTTGTCTCGAAAATCTTAAATATAATAGGAGATAATCTGTATGAACCTGAGCTGTTTTAGATATGCACAAAAAGCTCGCTCTCTGAAGTTATAATATTTAAAAAATGACTAATTGCTTTTGATCTTTCAGCAAAATATTGTAAGATTTATTTTTCATTTCATAGCTCATAAAAAGTTTATGGATTTACTAATAATATATGTTAAACGATGTGTACGATATATATATAATTACAATTTGTAGTTTCTTAATTCGAATATCTTATACATGTATCAGCGTTAGAACATTCCTCAAATAAAATAATTCAATATAAAACTAAGTAACAATATATATTATTTATATTTACACTCCAACAATTTCGTTCACTTTCCGTCGACGATAGATATTAGGTCCAAATATGAACCCTGTTCATCTTAACTTACTTTAAGGATAATTGGCATGTACTCCTTTAGCTTAATAGTAGTCTATTATGTCATAAAGTTTAGTTTTTTGCAATAAACATGTTTAAAAGTGGACTTCTAATATTTAATAGGAATTGTGTTAATTAAAATATGTTCGGAAGAACTCGCATTCAATAGTAATTCATATTCCATTATCTGATCATAATGAAACATTAAATACGTTACATTTAGAGTAAGAGAAGTTTGTTTAAGGGTTGATTGATGACTTGAGGAGGACATGAGGCTATGATTAGCTGATTAGAGGGGATGTCGTCTCACGTCTCATGTCAAGGGTGAGGCAATGGCATGAAAGAAGAAGAGTAATTACATATTTGGGGTAAACAGTTAGAGCATTTCATACCTTTGTGTCTCCAATGACAAATACCTATTGCCTTGGCTGTATGTGCATGTTTGGTTTAATTTAGATATTCAACCAAAGATAATAGATAATACAAGATGCACAGAACGCAATGTTTAGATTCCTCGATTAGAAAAGAAAAACTGAAACGTCACAGATGACGTCACAGTAGCTATTTGTTATTAAATAAAATCAAAGGTACATTTAAAAACAGTGATTAATTTCAAAAGGAAATACAAATTTGAAACCCGGGAGCTCTCCGGCGGAGGCGGAGCTCCAGAAGACGGCCACGTTGCTCCGGAGCTCCTAGATGCGTGCAGGCTACCACCCAAAGGCCTCAGAGTCCCGTGCGGTGTTCAGGACTTCCACTTCCTCCATGATGCTGAAGCTGTGCGTCCCCGGTGGCTCGTGGCGGGAGGGAGCCTCCGGACGTTATTACTTTGAGAGCCTTTACGTTCTTAGCTTAGTTGTCCTAGAGGTATTAGATACATAGGCAAATCGTAGCTGTGATGACGTCACATTTTTTTAATTGGAAAAAATCCTTCTTTGTTTACATGAGTTCTGCCCCCCCCCCCCCCTGATATTCAACATATCCAAGGATACTAATTGATTTTAGGGACATTTTTTTGACTATATGGTTCGATTCAATTGCATCCGACTGAATATAAATAAGCATTAAAGCATTAAAATGAGTCACTTGAACCTAGGATACTCTTATCAATGAGTTAGACCAAAATGACCATCCCCTCTCGGGAGTATTCGAACCTGCGTCCCCAACATTGAGAGTTGAACACGCCTTAACGCACACGGTTTTATGTTAGTTTTTATTATGGTAATTATATTTTTTATATGAAGATTTAGGTTTTCAAAAAGCAAATTCATTTCAACTCAAATGTTTTTATGTGTTTTATGAAGAGTGGCATGCTTTACAGAATGTGAAGTTCATTTTTAATCACTGGATACCATGTAGATAAAAAGCCCAATGATTTGATGAACCATTTATTTCAATCTACCCCCTTCATTCCTGAGTTGATAGAGAATGTAAGGATAAATAAAGTTATAAACTACAATGTTCTTATCGCTAAGAGTTTATCATCTCCTATCATTTCATACACGACATTGGACCTCAAGATCCTACTTCGCATCGATCAAAAATGGAGGTGAGCGACCGACGAAGTTCCCTTTCTTATGAAATAATAATAATAATAAAGTTTATTTATAAAACAAGATTTTAATTATGTTTTTCTGTGTTATTTATTTGTTCTATATTGACAAGTTTTTTAATAGATCTTTATTCTATATTTTGCTCATATTTGATGTTAAAAAATTAAAGTAAAAATGCACAATTATATATTTTTTTACTCATGTGTATCATTTAGTTTATTATATAAATATATATATATATATTTATTTAAATTTATTGCTCCATTACTATATACTATGAGACGCAGTAGAATAATGTAGTTTTCACAGGGTCCATAGGACCAAAAAAATGTAATTTTATATAATTATTATTTATGGCCTTTGGAAGAAAGGAATATCTTCATAATTTTCCAAAGCGGCTTGGGATAGATAATCGCAGAGAAGATATTTTTATATACTTTGTTTACTTTAGGAGTGAGATTGCATTAGCAACAAAAAGTGCTACCCTCATACCATTATGGTTTTAGGGATAATAGTTAAATATGTATTCTCACATAATTGATGCTTTAAACAATAGAACGTTCTAGAATTAAATAAAAACATTGACTGTTTGTTCCAGGGTTGTTAAAAATGATTATTGGCTTTATTCAGTCCTTTTTTAATTCAGTAAAGATGAATGATATTATAAAAATAAATAATGTTCTAATGCACACACACAAATATATATATATATCAGGAAACGACTGGGTACCCGGCCCGGTTCCCGGCTGTTTTTTGAACGCCCTTGCCCGGCCCGGTGTCTAAAAATCACCGGGCCGGGACTTCAAGAATTTTTAAAATATAAAAAACTTTTTGGGGGGAATTTCTTTTCTGAAAAAAAGTCGTCATTTTTAGAATGACGAAGGAACGAAAATATACTGAAGTCCCGGCCCGGGTCCCGACGAAAAAAAGTGTCCTGGTCGTTTCCTGATATATATATATATATATATATATATATAAAGGCTTATTCAGATAATTGAGGAAGATTATTTGTATTCGTATAATCAAAAACCACATAAAAACAAAAAGAAATCTAACATAAACCCAAACGAACATAAAAATAAGTCCCTCCAAATTTACATACGAGAGTCATAATAATATGTGTGTTAGGGGTGCAAATTCAGATTTCCCTTCAGATGGGAGAGGGAAAGATGGGGATTTATCCAGCAAGAGGTAGAAGCAACTCTTGGAAGCAACAAGGATAAATAGAGTAAATAGAGAGGGGTTTACGAGAGAACCATTAGGGTAATCTCCCCTTCACTCCCTCCCATATGCAAAGGGTGAATCTATGAGAACATTGTATTCTGTTCATCTTAGAATAATTCAAATTAGGCACTACAATTTTTATTTCAAATTATACTATATATAATGTCAAATACTTATTGTTTATAGGAATTGGAGGGTTTTTTGTATCGGTTATCAATTGCAATAAGCGATATTATATGTAATATTGTCACATAAATTCCTTATTGTTGTAATGCATAAAAATAAATTAAAGTATTCAGATCCGATCATATTATATAATATATATATTTATATCAGGAAACGACCGGGTACCTGGCCTTAAAAATGACGTGGCCAGGACTTTAATATTTTCGTTCATTCGTCATTTGTAGAAAATAATTAAAAAATATATATGTTTAGAAAATGTTTTCTAAAAAAACGTCGTTTTTGGAATTTCTTTTTTACAAAATGTCGTCACTTTCAGAATGACGAAGGAACAAAAATATACTGAAGTCCTGGCCCGGCTTGAATATTTAAGTCCCGGTCGTTTCCTGATATATATATGTATATATATATATATATGTGTTCGTTGTAAAATTATATCGCAGAGAATATCGCTATTATTCATTTGAGAATTTATATTTTTAATGAAGTAATATGGAGAGTGATGTGCTATTATCAAACCACCTATTTCATTGAAAAATATGCATTATATGTAAATACAAAGTGTAAGTCTGTCGCTGTCTTTTTTTGTGGTCTGTCGCTGTCTTTTCTCAAGAATGAAAAGCTAACCAATACCCGGAACATCAGCGCTACCCTACGTTGCTTAGGCACTCTATATTCTTATTGGATGCATTATAAAAAAACCTGTCTTTCATATTCTGCAACACCAAACATTATGATAATGCTTCAAGCTTTTCGCATAACACGAATAAATCTTTCGCCTTTCACTATAATGTTTATATATGTATTTTTTACCCAATTCTACCTACCATTTTATAATTGTATTTTATAATCTATGTACTACAATTTTAAATAAAGACCTTATTAAAAAATCGTTTTTCTATAGCATTATCAAAAGTATTTCTATGCTGACCACCCCAGGAACTTAATATATAAATTTTAAATAATTATTATAGTCGCATCCTCTGTTCGTAGAACTCTCTTTAAAAAAAATGATATCATCATCAGCAGAAGCAACTTCTTCCAAGTAGGCTGATACGCCATCACCACTATGCATGTTTCATAGTAGTAGGTGTAATTATGCTTATTAGTGTTTTCCAAGAGATTCTCTTTTTCTCTGTTCTGCTTCTAGGGTCATAAAGAATAGATTTCTTCGTCAATCTTCTTTCTTTCTTTGCTTGCTTATAGAAGTTCTTCGTATACTTGTAATTATATTTTGCATGAATTTTCATCATGATTTTCAAAGAAAGGCAACCAAACACACACACACACACATCAGCGTCCTCATTATGTATGTACATACAAGAGAGCTACTGTGTTCTTTGGGTTTTCTTTCTCTATCTCTCTCTCTGCTTCTCATTTTCTCCTTTGGCCTAACCTCTGAGTGAAAAAAACCAAGGGTTTCCCACGACCCTCTGGGTGGTCCACTATTATGTATACATTATGTGTGTATATATTTATGTACAAAATACGATTTTTCCTTAAGACGAGTTAAGATGTACGTAAGTGGTCGAATTTATCATCTTCATGTTAGAGTGACTTAAATACCGGACAGCATATTATTATTACTATGTTTATTGAATATGTGGTTGTTCTCAAGAAAGTGTTTTGGATCAATAGGATATTCATCAATTTTAATAAATAGCAAAAAGTTAATCTCAGTTGTAATGTACAGCTCAAAAAAGCTAACCTTATTTTTAAGTCATTGAAATACGAGGTTATATTTTTTTAAAACAATACCAAAATTTTAATACATGCAATCAAATGAACAAATTGATGTTAATTAAGCCGCACGAATGTATGTCCTTTTCTATAGCATTAGGCTGTTGGGAAGCCCCATTTTCTATGTATACAAAGCACAAATGAGAGTTCTAAAAGTTCTCCTTTTCAAATAAATATGTTTATTCAAATGTATATATAATATATATATATATGTGTTTTTTTATATGGCCCCAATAAGTATTCGCCCTGTTTTTAAACAACATCAAGGAAATAATTTATCCATAATTGTTAAAAATGCCATTATTTACTCAATTTATATGAGAAATTGTATTTGTGAAATACTTAGTTGTATTCCACTCAAATACTTACCTCCCATAAATTTGGGCATTTATTCCATTCATCATCATTTCCCTTTTCTATCTTTGGCCATTTCTTCCTGTTCCACTTTTCTTCAGTTATTTTTTCTGGACATCATTATACATAATTATTTAAACATTCTTTTACAATTGAAATATATAAAAGTATTATTTTGGCCAGATACCAACCAAAGCCCTAATTCAATATTGTGATTGTTTTTATAACAATCAGCTGAATTTCAAGGTTACCATCTATAAACACATGACTCCCCTCTTAATAAAAATGATTTCCCTTCTCAAGGGGATGAGTTTGTCCACCTTGTTTCAGGTGCTACTACTGCCTGTTTAGACTTACTCCTTTATGGAGGTAGTAGCTGTGATTAATGAGAACTTGGTTCTCGTGGATCTCTCTCTCTCTATATATTTTTTCTCCTCTCCCAACGCATTGAGAGAATAGTAGGATGTTTCACGCTGTGCGCCCTCTCTAACAGAAGAAAATAACCCATTATTTGATGAATACATCTCTTCCTCATGAATCATATTAAGAACAACAGCCACCGCTCCAGTGATAATGATAAAAAGGTCTAATCTTTTTGTACGTCCTCATTCATTTTTGACCTCATTCAAGAGGAGAGTCCATTATTCATCAGTAGCTCCTATGACTAATCATATTATTACTCTTATTCTCTCCTTCCTTAGAATACTAATATTCATATAAAAGATGAAAAATGAAGTAGATGGTTTCAAGCGTATATACACTCAAAAAGGTAAGATCTTTTGAAGAAGGGAGGACGATGATGAAAAGAACTTGCATTACTATTTAAAAAATGCTTTCCCTCCCTTTTTTAAATAAAAAAGCAATTTTTTTAACAAATGAAGCCTTAGGCTTTGAACTTTCTCTCTCTCTTTCTTTGAGTAGGAAATATCCTTTAAATAACTTTGAAGCTGCAGGGCAGAGGAGACGGTAAAAAAATTCCTTGATGATAACTTCTCACACAGCAAACAAAGAATGAAGAAAGACAATTGGGGGTTCAGAGGAGTAATGGCGGGGATACATAAGAGTAAAAAGTATAGTCATTTTTACTCCATGATGAGAAAACAAGATGCTTAAGAAAGGGGGGATCTGAGGACTTGAGAAAGGCTTTGTCTATATATGAAACATAGCTTCTTAAAAAGACTAATTTAGTCATATTCTACAAAATGACCTTAAGTGAAGGGGTGCGATAGCCGTGTGTGTTAAGGCGTGTTTTCTAAATTCTGTACTAATGGCTTATCCCCCATAACGCTACATTTTTTATAAATATAACTTTTAAGACAGTCACATATAGGTCAATATCGTATGAAAAGAAGTGAGGAGCTGATGATTTATCAAAACGAAATGCATTAGGGATAGCCGTGTGCGTTAAGGCGTGTTCAACTCTCAATGTTGGGGGTGCAGGTTCGAATACTCCCGAGAGGGGATGGTAATTTTTGGTCTGCTACCTCATTGATAAGATCCTCGGTTCGATAGACATATTTTAATGCTAGTATGCTTATTTATATCCTGTTGGATATTGCAATTCTATCGAACCATATAGGCAAAACAATAAGTGAAAAGAAACCCCATTGAAGTTCTTAAATCATGTTTTAAAGGTTAAATATTGTACATCACTATTATCAAATATATAAAATATAATTTGAAAGATAATTACGTCATAAATGCAGATATAAATAATTTACTTTAAAAAGTTTTTTTTTACTTAATACAAATGTTTTAGGGCTATATAACTCTAAACAGGTCAATCAATCTTCGAGTAAAAACTTTGTATTGAGACTGAAACGAATATGTAATATAACTAAAACTGATGTGAGTTGAGACATCGTGAACAAATACATGTGATTTTAAAGGATGCTGATATAGATTTGAGGCTTATTTCATTTTATGTATGTTGATATTATCAAAGATACATTTACGTCATATAAAACATATGACATACATATTAGATCATCTAATGTTTAACCTGTTTTGTCGTTTATATTTCATTATTTGAAAATATTTTAAAAGTTTGATATATTCAATATTTTTTCAGAGTGAATATTAGCAACAAAACAAGGAATTTCTCCAAAGTCCATTTTTTCATGATTGAAATATTACCACAAAACAGTCAAATACCAGATTATATTCTAGTTGCATAATAATATATTCTGTTTCTTTATGTTATATTCTTGATACCTTATATATATTTAAAGCAATCCGAAATTAGCTCTAATTTAAATTGTTCCATGTAAATCTTCGAATCCCTGAATTTTATATGTATATTTTCTTATATATAATATTGTGAATAGTCCATTATTGAAAGAGGCAGTGAGTAAAAACCAAAACAACAATACGAATCAAATAATTATTGATATATAAGTAAGATATCTTTCTGCAGTAATATTTTAGCTTCACATATGTCTTTGACAGATTTGCCACCATTAATACTAAACCTACAATAACACAATAATGACTAAAGTATGAGAGTTCTGACATGGTTTTTATTCCTTTTAACTTGCGCACACTCGATTATACTAAATTTATAATAGCTTCAAAAACAATTTTATAATTTTCTTTTTCAATCTTTTTGTCGACAAAAAAGTTTTTCATTTCATACTAAATAACATTGATTTGTCACGAATTCCTCACCAAACTCGTCTCTCATCTTCCATAGCCAGAGTATCAAACACAGGCTAAGATTCAATTAAGGCTACTTACTTCTCCCCCCCCCCCTTGGGTCATAGGTCAAATTGATTTGGGAGCAGTAATTTTTTAAAGGCGTTGTAAGTAATTGCTGGGTTCTCTCGCTCTCTCTCTGAGTACTCTCTTTGTCGTATGAGCGTTGAATTATAATAGAGCCATATTAGTCCAAGCACAGAAAAGTTAATATGTAATAATTTACAGACCCTTGGATACAGTGCAAAAAAGCAACATTTTTTTTCTTATGTGGACTATTACACAGTGTTTTCCAACTAGGTAAGTAGGCATTTCAGATAGGAATCAAATGGCACGAAGAAGAAAAAAATGTATACGAAGAAAAAGTCAATCTTGCAGGAGTCCGCCTGGGATCTAACCATTCATAAATTAGTGGGATTTTCATTTATACATTTGTAGATTTGTTTGTTTATTGTTATTACTATGTCTTTGGTTTTTTGCTTGGAGGTTTTTTTTTTTTTGCTTTGAAAAATATATATGTGTGTATGTACTCCTAATTGGAAAACATTCCTTGACCACATGGAAAACAAGTGTTTTAATATATGTACATCTTAAGTACAAAAAAACAATACATAAAGCCACAAATATGTTTATTGCATCATACATTATTGTTTATGTTTCTCGCTTTGAGGATTCGAATTTAACTGTTTAAAAAAGGAATACTTATATTTAAAAAAAATCTACTACTATAAATGTTAGTTATATATATATATATATATATATATTTATTTAGCTCCTAGATTGGACCCACCTCACCGGAACCTAATCCGGTATCAGTCGGTAGGGAACCTATCTAGGAGCTTTATTTTTAATATTACAAATTAGTTTATCAATATTTAAACAATATATATGTATATGTATATATATATATATATATATATGACGAGTTTTATTGCTTCATACATGAGTCTATCTTGTCGTTGAGGTAAACATATCTTAAGCATCGCTTTTTAAATATATATTTGTTCATTATAAAATCTTAGTAAACGTAGTATTTTTTTTGCTTTTATTTCATCACTAAATAGTCCCATACATTACTGATTGTGAGACGGATCTCTAAGACTTTATTTCCAAATGAGGTCTTAACATATTCAAATGTTCAAAAATATATACTTTGGATTTCGAAAATAAAATAATTAATATTAGCTCTAATAAACTCTAAAAATTAATATTTTCAGGTAATGGAAATTGTTTTTCTTTTCCCTGAACTAATGTAGTTTATTATTATTATGCATTGATTAAACGATTGACAAGGAACATTTTTAAACAAAGATCTTTAGAAAATGAATGGGCAATCATATATCAAACATTTTCCTTTTCCTATTTGAAAAGCTTAGAAGTAAGCAACTGCTAATGTGTCCCTTGTAAATAATGTATGACGTCAGTAATCAAATGATTCTTCATAAGTGGAAATATTAATGACTGCTAAGGAAGGCAGAAATTGAAATAATTGCATTTCCAGAGTCTCATCACTAATGCAACAAGATACAAGGGGACAACTGACCTAACAAATAACTGGATACACAATAAACTTCTCCATTAATAAAGGAATATCAATGCCCGAGTATGCAACTGATGAAACAAAGAAGAGAAAAGAAGGAATTATGTATCCCGTAAATAGTCAGAGTCTAAGTACCAAGCCCTATAGAGTGCATAATGATTTTTTCTCCGCTAAAACAACAAGGAGGATGGTATGCAATGAAATAAACATGAAGGAATCCCCATCAGTGTATCAAAGTATTGTAGGATTTTCAAAGTACTATATTACTATTATATTGCATTGTTAACATCATAGACTTTGGGTGGCAGCCATTTTAACTACATCTATGACGTCATCAAATTGGTTTCTTCACCTTTGAATATTCAGTTATTATATATGGTAGGTGGGTGAGAATGACTCATTTATTCATTTGAAGGAGCGGATTGTCTCACGGGGCCTCGTCAAGCTTCAGTCGATGGTGGATGCTTTGAGGAGACAGGAAGGACGTTTGGTTATTGGACTCGTGGGCTTCACAACGAGGGAATTGAAGAGCCCTCAGAGGAAATACTACTACTAACACTTCTCACTCATGGCGCCTAAAGTCTTAACACAACAAGCAATACGTCACTAGCCGTAGACGGATAAGAAGCGTATCAAGAAAACTGTTTTATCATTGATGGCTTATATTTTTTTATATTTGATCTTTTAACGACATGTCTTTAAGGTGTTTTTACATGACATTCTAAACATAATTGTACTATTTTATACATATTTTCTATTTTTATTGTAATAATTTGAACGTGAGAGAATAAAACGTATGTTTTTTTTAGTAAAAAAATTAATGTTGATTTGTAAAACACATAAGCCTTAAGATAAAACAACTTAAAACAGTCTGTTGACAAATGAATTTTATTTGGATAAACCATATTCTATTGCTTTTTTATTTCTTTATTATGATGCCTACTTAAGAACGGATGGGAACCATTTGGATCATTCCCTTTCTAAGTGCTAATATCATAGTTTCTTAAATGTCCACTCTTGAATCCTTTTGATGCCTTTAGTTACCACTTCAGCATGCTCTGAGGCTTTGCATAAATACAGAAAGGGATCCTAATCTAAACCTTTACATTTCAATGTATTATGATATACTTATTTTTCTTTATTTGACCTCAAGTCAGAAAAACAAACATCAATTCAAAACTCCTCAATCATAGAAGAATGTCCTTAGGCTAGGATTATATTTTCTGTGTATGAAAAAAATATATGTATGTAGAAAAAAGTCACGGTCAAAGAGGAGAGGCTCTGTAAACAAGGACTCCTTGTGTCATCAATATCATGGTTCACTTTATTTGGATTTATTTAGAAGATATTGATCTTTTTTTGTTCCTAGTTTATTTATAGTATGCCAAGCCTCAGATAGTATTTTTAATGAGTGTGAATGACTAAAAGCCTTTAATTTCAAAATCACAAATAAATATATGATTTTTTTCATTTGGTAATAGTGTTTTCTTTCTTTTTCTACTTCCTATATTGATGACCATTTATCGACAGGTATGAACAAACATAATTATCGTTTATTATGATTGCCCTGAGTAAGAGTAATTGCTTTATTCAATTAATAATAATATCTGGTTACTCTGTGTCTCAGAAACTCTCAAGGAGAAATTCGGAGCTGAGATCGGAAAGGAAGATTTTTTAGCCTTCTACCGCGGAGAAGAGGAATACAAAGTCAATGCCATCATCACAAAAGTACAACAAATTACATATGTGAAGAGATCGTCGGAGGACCCTGACGTAGCAACAATTTTACCTATTTTCAAGTTATATACCAAAGTTTTACAATCTTTTTAATTATTTTATTAGTATTCTGCAATGTATTTTTTAATTGTTGTACTTGTATATTTTGCTGTTTTTTAATATTAATTTTTTGTTCACTATGACATATCGTTACGCCTGTTGGCCAAGAAAAAAAATAATATCTGGTAAAGAAGGTGGCCATTCAAAGTATTTACAAATGACATGAAATTAGTATTGATAAACAATTAATATATATTTAAGGATGAATTTATTCTCTCTGAATTTATATTCACTCCTTAACTGGCGAGAGTGAAATGATACTTTATTGTATAATACTAACTATCATTTTTTAATACTCCATCTTCCTTTTTTTCAACCAATCACGGATCAAAAAGCACCACCTTTTCTCTATGCTATCAATGAGCAAGAATACCTTACTGGGCATCCGTTTTCTTATGTGATCAGCAGGGCTGTAGGAATCTGGTAAATACACTTTCTGGGCATAAACAACCTTTTAACGCATATAACGCATATTTGGTATTTTCTGCATATTTATCGCATATTTGGGACAAATTTGGAGGATATATATATATATATATATATATAATATCTACTCCACAATTTTGAAGAGAGAGACATTGTAGCTCAAAGATGATCCCAAATTGCCGTTACTTTTCTCGTGCGCTCCAATTACCTCTGTGGACTGCGAAAGGGTCTTCTCCAAACTAAAGTCTCTTTTATCTGACCAGCGAACCAGTCTGACAGAGAGGCATGCAAAAGATATGCTCACTTTTCAGTAGAACAATGATTACATGAACCATTTTTATTTATTTAGAATATACATTATTTTTCCACATATAATGGCTTTTTTTGTTGCTCATTTAACATTTTATCGCATATTTATTCATTTTTTCCCGCATATTTCTGGGCATATAGGGCATTGTTTTTGTTCCAAATTCCAACAACCCTGGTGATCAGTATATAAAAGAGGAACACGAATACAAAAGATGTTGTCCCTACTTAATGCTTAATCAGTTCTTTGACTGTGCTCGTGTATTAATGTAGAGTTAAGATGTATATATCATGGACATGGGTCGGATATTTGATAAAGTTTATTCCTTCAAATTATCTCGAATACCTCAAACTCATCAAATCTAATAAGACGACCTTAACGTTTTCTATTGAATCAGAAATAATTTTAATAAGTCATTTTATATTATGGTTTATCTTTAGACAGTAATTTTGAAATATAATGTTCATTTAGGTTTGTTTTTAACGCAACTGTCTTCAGATTGTGTTTTTTTATTTCCTACTTTCTAGTGTATTGTTATTTTTTTACACGGTATCGATTTTAGCTCATAAATATACATCTTAACCAAAAAAAAAATATTTTATCATGTTCCTTAATCAACAGATGTCAAGGATGTATTTGGTTGTGAATTCGTGTTTAGTTATCATATTCGTCTTGTATCGCGTAATGATATTAAATATATAAAATAATTCGTCATATTCAAGGTAATTATGAATATTAGTAATATCATCCCAACTGACGATCATACGTTGAAATCGAAGATAATAAGGACTATTAACTGAAAAACTGAGTATTTTGATGCGTTATTGGACGACGAATGATATTGGATGAGTACAGAAAATAAATGATCATGGCTTTCCTAGATATCTTTGTCGAAGAAATTTCTCCTTCGTTATTGTCGTTTTAGACATCTTATCCCTTGTTTACTGAATCTGATTTATTTTGTTTTAAAAGAACATTGTTCAATTATGTGATTTCTGGGCATAACTTTAAAAAATATTATTTATTTGTTATATGTTTTCTGTCACTGTATACTATTTCCTCTTTTTAGATACCCAAAGAACTTTATAACCGAAATATAGAACAACGGCTCGAAAATGGTTTAGCCAACATTCTTCAAACCTAAAATATATCCCAGCAATTCTTAGGAATTGTAAAATTGGTTACCTGTTTGTCTTCCATAGTAGATTGAGTTAAAGTAACCGTGTGTTCTAGAGTATGGACAAAATTCCTGTGTGTAATCGAGTATATTTGCCATGGGGCACATTAGTTACATTTCCAATTAGTCAAGAATAAATAAATAAAAAACAATAAAATTATGTAAAATATATATATATATATCAATGCAGAATGGATTATATGGGGACGCTGCGTTCAATGCCCCAAGCTTCGGTCGTGGCAGTGTAAAGGGTCGTGGCCGACCTCAAGGCCTTAAACACGTTCCACACTGATATTGCGTAGCATGCAAAGTAACTGTCTCCCTCCCAAGTAGATACGTCACTGGAGTGGTGGACCTCATGCGCCTCCCCGGGATGGGAAAGACGAAATCACTAACTGGGTTCCTGACAGGCCGCCCCCGTCGTTGGAGTAGAAAGCATTTCCAGGTCTCCATGGCCACCGCCTTGATTTGATTCCACCATTGATCAAAGACTCCAAACTCAAACACTTGCCCTTTAATATTTTATCAATCATAAATCTACAAAACAAATAAAAATATTTTTGTTCTCTTTCTATTATAAACTAATTAAGGATTTGCATATTTTTTTCTTCTTCTTTCTTCCTTTCCCCTCTCTTTGAGTCGTTCATAAAATTGCTTCAGATAAGAAATGTTGAGTCATTCAGAGTATTCGTCGTCGTCTTGGGATGAATAAACGATAGAGAGAGAGAGAGAAAGAAAGAGAAAAAAATATATACATACTATATGAAATCTCAGCGCCTTTTTTATTATTTTTTACGATCTTCCATATATATATATGTATGTGTTTAAGCTTAGCGAAAAGGGAGGGGGGAGGCTATAGAATGTATATATATATATATATATATATATATCATTTCTCCCCTTCCCTACTCGTCTCTTTCTTCTATTCTCAAGATCGCTCTCAAGATATCGCGAAAGCTTATTCCCGGGGGGAACTCCCCCCCCCCTCCCCTCTTTTCATCCTAAAACAAGGAGACGTCATACCCGTTGAATATCTTCTTCTTTCTTGCCATGTGTAAGGATGCCACAAAGAGAACTTTTACTGAACATCTTGATTGGTTAGTTACTAAAAGGATGCTTCCATATTGAAACAGCTCGAATACTGGCTTGACTTATGGTATAAAGTATGGCCAACAAATAAGATTCCGAACGCAACATCAGATGATTGGAAATGGGCTGAAAATGTCGTTCGATTCGACCCATCGAGATCAATTCATTTTCAAAATCAGCTCAGAGGATTTTAAGAAAATATTGACATTATTTAAGGAAACAAATAAATTGTCATTTTATATTTAGGTCATCACTTTTAATAGTAAATATGAACTAAAATGTTCATTTATGTTTTATGCAACTGTTGACGAGAGTTTATTTTTTTAATATTTATTTTAGGGGAGTATGTATTACATTGTATTGTTTGTTACAAATATTGAAATAAAACTTCGTGACCGAAAAAAAGGCCCACACGGGTTGATTCTTTTCCCTCCTGTTATATTGTTTAGAAAAGGGTTTGGATAATTAAAACTGCTGGCATCTTATTCTTAAGATCACTAAATGTCTTTCCTCATTGGCCTACTTCCATGCCATTGTCAAATCCTTTTGAAGTGACTCTTCCAGTATAACACTTTACATTCAATAGATACACAATACATGCCAGGGAAAATATGAATGTTATTTTTGTGTATTCGTAGCTGACGATAATGGATCGTCAATCTGGTGATCAGGGCGTAGGGAAAAGAAGTTGTCAAACTGAAGAAGATGTTATTGTTGATTTTGTAAGAACTAACTACCAGTAGAGTATCCTTGGTCAAGTGAACAATTATCCAACCAGGAAAAAAATGTTTATTCGTGATTTTGCGAGAGTCACCAGAAAAGTCTCTTTATTCATGCTGACGATTCCCGATCATCGGCCATCACTGGATGCACAATAGACTGAAAACAAAAGAGAAAAAAATGCCCGAGTTAACAATGAATAGAGGGAATTATTATTATCCCTTGATCATTAAGGAATATAAAAATGGAGAAATGACAAGAATAAAAACCAGTGACATCATTCGAAGGGACGATTTAATTATGAAAAATAACACAGGATGACGTCATGGGCAAGCATTGCAAGATTCCTTATTTCCTTTTCTAAGCGAACAAAAACATTTCATGGCCAAATGGGGCAGCCATCTTAGTTTGTTTGTGTAAAAATATATTCTTCTCTGTTGAGTTATTACTCCCCGACTTTTATAACAGCTTGTACTATTTCTATTACTATTGTACTATTTCTATTTATTTATAAGAGGACATTCATTTGTTGGAAAACAAAATTAGATAATTATATTTCATCGCTACAGTTAGACTCGTAAACGACAACGGTATTCGGTCGTCTAAAAGTATTCATAGCAGGAATCTAGTATGAGTGTATCAACTGCCAAAACATCGAATATCAATCAGATTCCCAACTCTGCCAAATTGTGCATCACGAAAAAAGCAACTTAATTATCCAATATTTAATGATTTTTTAGCCCCACTTGTTATATAATTTTATTGTACTTCTATTCTCATCCCCTCCTCCCTGCATCCAAACATATATCTCTAAATCGTCGTCGCATATATTGCCTTCATTGGGGAAGGGAGCAAAAAAAGTAGATGCCATCTTTAATTTTCTTTCATCCTTTCACTTTTAAATGTCATTTTCTGACGTATCTGCACGTGACTCCGATCAGATAAATTTGTGACTCCCTTAGGGGAAAACGCAATCAGGTTATAAGTTTATACGTATAACCGTATATTAGAACTTGAGAACGAAGAAGTAATCAAGAGGAGGGAAAGAGAGAAAGAAAGTAGCTCAAATCCGGTTTAATTTACGACCCAACGAACAAGGAAGAGGTTCAATAAAAGAAAGAAAAACAACTCTTTCTGAGTCTTTATAATTTTTTAAGTAGTTAATATATAATTAGAAAACTAACCATAAATTCTTAGCATCAAGAGAGAGGTACTTAAGACCATCTTCTATGTACTCTTTGTGTCACCAACTTTGACAAGAAATCAATGACTTTCTTACGCATTATTAAAACAAATACAAAGAGTTTTTTAGATTTAGATTTTTTTAGATTTTTTTAAAGATTTTATATCTTATGATATAGCAAATATAAAGGCATTCTTTATAATTATGCAAGTATGATTATGGGCTCTAATACAAAATGTATCATTTCTGCATTTGTCAACCATACTTTATATATATTGGTTTTAAAGAGTATTAGTATAATAATTTAAAAAATAATAAAGTCTTTTATTGACATATACATATATGAAGTAATTTATTCGTGAAAACCAATAAATATTAGTTACGATAACTTTCAATCAAATTTAATTACTTAAAATAGTTTCATATATTTTTAGAAAAACGTCGCAAATCCAAAGTTATTATTCCAAGATTTACATTAATAAAAAACAAATATTAAGCCTAATGTTGAAGGTATTTTGGTTATAAAAATAAAGAAAATTGTAATATATTATATATATATATTCACATTTAAAAACATATCGCTAATAGCGATTTAGTTTCATATTAATTTCATTTAATGTTTTTCTATAAAAATAAACACTTTCAAATGATATATATTCAAAAAGATCGTGAGAGGTCGCCGCGATTTACCAATAATAAAATTTCGAATCAATGAGGTTTTGGTTCACAAACATATTTATTTTATATACCTATATTGTTATGCTTTAGTTAAAGGTTTTTTTATATAAAATAAACACTTTTCAAATGGTATATATATTCATAGAGATCGTCAGAGACTTGAACGCTATTTTATCAATAATAAAGTTACAAGTTTCATACAATTTTTAGTTCTTGTACTGGGATCTTTTGTGTGCTTTTAAATATTTTATTAGTCATTTTTTAAATACTGGAGTCACACTTTCATACCCTAAACTGAACTACAGTTTGCCGGGTGACCAAGTTCTAAGAAGGGCTTATTGTTTTGTCCATTTATAAAAGCAAGTATGTAGAATATACAAGTAAAATGTAAGCTATAGTACGAGACTTCATATTGCTGACCCTTCAGTAAAAAAAACTCCCTATCATTATGACTAAGAATCCAATTGCCCACTGTACCATTATCCATAGTACCTTCTTGAACACTCAGTCTTCAGGCATGATCAACATATATATTTATATATAATCTCATCTCAAGCAAATTACTACACTGGACGCTGTAGAATCAATATACTGCCCGCTATAATGCCAAAATAATAAAAAATGATTGGTTTTCATTACAATAAGAGAAGAAGAAATTATTTAATAAAACCGTTTGTGAGCAGATGTTGCAGAAATAAGGGAATGTTGCACAGTCAAGCGAATCCTTTATTTTCATGCTGGCATACTACATACTACAGTCAAACCTGTCCCTTGTGGCCACTCAAGGGAATCTCAAGGATAATGAAAACAAAGTATTAATTGTATATATTGCCAAGAGAGAGCTTTCATCTTTTCTTTATCGGGGATTGTTAATGACGTCACACGGGCAGCGGGGAAAAAATATATAATGATATTTTTTCTCGCTGTCGCCATTGGAAATCTACTAGAGATAAAAAGATATAGAGAGCTTATTCCCTTTTCTGTATTTTTGTGTCCAATATAAACAAAGTCATTTGATCTACGTCATCGTAAGCGATCATAGAGAAAGAATCTATCTCTATGATCGCTTACGATGACGTAGTATAAATTACTTGTTTATAGTGGGCACACAGAATACAACTGAACGTTGTTTCTGCTATTGAAGGGAATCAGTTCTCTACATATATCTTTATATCTTATGGAAAATCTATTGTATTCATGTTTTTGATGACGTCTAAAATAACAATAAGGTTTATGACGTTTCACTATACATGAAAATATTAAATAAACTGTACTCCAAATATCTTGCCCCACCCCCCTTCCCAAAAGGGCCTCTGATGACACCTTACACATCAAATTTTCTTCTTTAAAAAATGGATGGCCGTTATTGGCAGGTGACATCTATAGAATGATAGCACTAAAGGAGGTTTGACTGTCTTTTCCTTCTATTTTTTATAATAATTGATATGATTAAGAAGAATATTAACCAAAAAGTAAAAAATTAACTCACAAAAAAATATTAGATTATACATTTTTTGTTGATGCCTTTTCTTCTTGTTCTTGGATAGATGTATGTCCGTCAAAAAATGAGCAATATTTGGGATAAAAGGTCATTCAAGCGGCGTCAAGAGATATCTTTGATTTTTATGATTCATTGTGTTTATCTGATGCATTTAATGAAAACAAGAAGAAGAAAAATATA
>CP045900.1:9297815-9331075 GCA_013387185.1 Caligus rogercresseyi
TGTGTGAGTCTCTAATGTAATTCCAAGCATGATATAAAAACCGGCCCTTTGAGGAGGAACAAGCCGACATCCCAACAGAAATTAGTTTTCATGATACCTCTCCTCTCTCCATGTGATCAATTCTTTACCATCATCTTTAGATTCTATAACCTTTTAAAAACATATAATAATGAATAGGGACAACAAAGTTCCAAGCCCACCAATATATATATATATATATTATATATATATATATCTATATATATATATATAGATATATATATATTATATATTACTATAATGATTTCCCATTTCCCCGTTTAATAAGACTGTGTTTTTTCACAGTTCACGGAATATATACAATAACCAAAGTATAAGGTATATAATAAGATGCTATTTGCAAAAAATACATTATTAAACATTATAGTTTAATTTTTCAGCATCCTCGCTGAACAATCTTAAATATATATATATCAATTAAAACAAGCATATAAACTGAAATGACAAAAGTAAACGAAAAAAAAAAACACGGAAAATTATAAAAATCCATTTGTAGTTTCTAAATTTCTTTAAAAGCTTCTTTATGGCTTCATTATAAACAGGGACCGGGAGGGAAGGTTCGGATTTCATTGGCGGCGGCTAGAGTCCACGAATCACCAATGACGGAAGGAATTTAGAGTCCAAAGCGGCGTACCTCAAAAATCCGACTGTTTGATTGGCTTTTTATATGTCTGAATGACAGAGAAACGCTCCTTTATTTATAAAGGAACGTAATAAACAATTTTTTTTCCGCGAGTAAAGTATTTGCTTTATTCATAAATTTACTTTGCGTTAAGTTACTTTCTAAAGATGCACCTATTTATGAGGTTATCATTATGCATCATTATTGTAAAGCATATAAAGATTTTCTGCTGTAAGTATATATAGCTAAAAGTTCAATTCAGAGATACTCTATACGAAATTCTCTATAAATATGTCCCACATTCCTCTCTAGCATATTGGCCTGTATATGCCCGGAATGTAATCGAGTCCTATCTTTGTACTCCTGAATACTTAATGAGAGACACAAAAAAAAGTATTCAATTCCTTTTTTTTTTTTTTTTAAAGACACAAAGCCTTCCTCTTTTTTAAAAAGAAGGAGTAGAGAGATACATGAGCTTTAAGGAGATAATTGGATCTTATAACACATCAGCCATAAGTGTTGAAAGGCACCACCTCGTTACTCCTTTTGATTCCGTTAGCATAAGTTAGTCCCTTTCTCCGCCCATAAGCATTGTCTTCTTCTCCCTCTTTTGTACAATTTTATGATAGCTTATCTAAGTTAGCTTCTGGTTTCACCTGATTCAAGCCTCCTGCTTCTATTAATGAATCCTCCCTTTAGGAAAGGGCATCAACATCTCTCCTTATTCTTAAGGCAATCATCCACTTAGCATAATGAATTAGAAAAAGAATGTAAAGAATCCTCTCTTACAATAATAACAATAAATAAATCTTTTAGGGGTGAGGAGTTACGTGGCTTGATCAACAACAACGCGTGTCCAACTCCTGTCCACTGGCACAAAGAGGAGAGGAGGAGATCTTATTTATGGGCATCTAAATAATAATAATAATAATCATACTTACCTTTTATATGTAGTATGTTCCTTCGAATTTATATGTTCGTGTGTGTGAGTAGAGAGAGAGAGAGAGAGAGGATTGTATTGTTCGCCCACTTTAAAAAACTCATGGTACATTGCATTATTATTATGGTAATGAGGATCTCTTGATATTTGTTCTCTCTGTGCCAATGAGAATAGACGCTTTTCAGCCTACACATCTGGGTTGGTTTTTCTTCTCTTTATATATATATACAATATTGAATCTATTCAATCAAACATTAAGGCATCCAACGTGGACTTTATATATATATTATATATATATATAATATATATATAATTATTATATATATAATATATATATATATATATATATATACTAGCGTATATTACCCGGCGCTGCCCGGATTTTCCAACTTGATAATAGTCTGGAATGAAAAAAAATCACACGTATAATTCGCATGTGATTTTTCATATTAAAATAATTTTCCTTAAAAAGTTGTCATTGAGTCTTCTTTGCCATTTGTTCCGTTTTGTATTCCTTAAGGCTAGGTATTTTATACATCGTAAAAAGAAAATCAGACGAATAATTTCAGTGATGTCATCGCATGTGACTTTTCATTTTAAAATCAGTTCCTTCAACAGTTGTCATTGTGTCTTCATTACCCTTTTTTTTCGTTTTATATTCCTTACGGCTGGGTATTTAAACATCGTACAAATAAGAAATCACACGAATAATTTTAGTGAAATCATTGCATATAATTTTTCATATTAAAACCAGTTCCTTAAAAAGTTGTCATAGCTCTTCTTTGCCATTTTTTCCGTTTTGTGTTCCTTATGGCTGAGTATTTAAACATCGTAAAAAGAAGAAATTACACTAATATTTTAAGGGATGTCATCGCATTGGATTTTTCATTTTAAAATCAGTTTCTTAAAAAGTTATAATCGGGTCTTCATCACCATTATTTCCGTGTTATATTCCTTAAGGCTGGGTATTTAAATATCATAAAAAGAAGTTATTTTTAAGCCATTTCATAGAGTGCTAATGTTATTTTCTATTGAAAAGTAGTTCCTTAAAAAGTCGTCATTTCATCATCATTGCCATTTTTTTCCGTTTTATATTCCTTAAGGCTGGGTATTGACATCACTCTCCATCTTTAGGCATTATTAAATTTGATTTGCACGACGTTGCAATATAAAAAAATGTTGTTATTTTCCACAAAAGTTAAATTTGGGTGAACTACAGGGACAGAAAAAAAAATATCTTTAAGTAATCATGTAGAAAACGAATTTTCCAGGAAACACTCAAAAAACAAAAACACGTCTTATTACCTCATACTCATCCACAGAAAATTTGGAAAAAATCTAACTAGGCAATTTTAAAAAATGACAAAAAACGTTTTGGCAAATAAAATAAGCATGGAGATGACGAATCTTCCGGGAGTTGAAAACCCCACTAAAACACTCCCTGAGCTCTCAAACTATTCACTGAAATTTCGTCAAGATCTAATGACCGTTCGGGAGATACAGGGAAACGAACGACGAACGAACGAACAAACGAACGGAATTCTTTTTTAATAGAATAGATATACATACCGTATTTTTCCGCACCAAGGCGCACCTCGGAGCCTACATTTTTTCAAAAACTGAAAATACGAGTATATATATATATATATATATATATATGAATCTATCCAATCAAAACATTAAGGCATCCAACGTGGACTTTATTGTTGGACTAACTGATTACTGGAGTTCCCTTTTTTACAGATATAAAGGAGCTTTCTATTTTAGATATGAATTTGTGTTTTCGCATGCATTTAAAAATGCTATTATCATGATTATATTTTCAATATTCTTAATTTACTCCCTACTTTAAAATAATTATTGCCCTACGATACTACTCTATGAAGTCATATATATTTTTTTCTTCTGTGTGTGTAAGCAATAAATGATATTTCAGATATAAAAGGTAATTGTAGACATTATGGATTATACTTAAAAATGAAATCAAATGTCCTTCATCGTAAATGTCTTCATCGCAATTCAAAAATTATGACCCACTTATATAATTTTTTTTTTTGTACAAAGCCAAATAAGTTTTTTTACCTGTAATTCTTTAAGCATTCAAAACACATGTGATTTCTTTGACCGATGGCCTCGATTGTATGTGCGGTTCAATAAAGACGCATTACAACCTTACTGTGAACAACTTGATGTATGTAGAAGTGCACATGTAAAAACCCCGCCTCACTCAATGATAAGGGGATGTTTTTAACTGTGCATTCAGCCGCTCAATGGACAATGTACTATTGGCTTATCCCCCATAACGCTACATTTTTTATGAATATGACTTTTAAGACAGTCACATATAGGTCAATATCGTATGAAATGAAGTGAGGAGCTGATGATTATCAAAACGAAATGCATTAGGGAGCGCGATAGCCGTGTGTGTTAAGGCGTGTTCAACTCTCAATGTTGGGGGCGCAGGTTCGAATCCTGAGAGGGGATGGTCATTTTGGTCTGCTACCTCATTGATAAGATCCTAGGCTCGAGTGACTAACTTTAATGCTATAATGCTTACTTATATCCTGTCGGAAACTGCAATTCTATCGAACCATATAGGCAAAAAAATATCAAATAATAACTGTCAACAAATAAATTCAGATTTACGTTTCCAGATGTCTGAGATGTACTCAATATTCATTTATTTATATTAGAAGTAATATTCGAAACTGTCATAAAATATGTGAGGCAGTTTGGACGATATGGTATATATATTACATATTATGACAATATTCTTGTAATTTCTGGTTATGGTAGAGTTTTTCAGCTAAAGATGCACAAAAAATTTAGGTTTCTTTGTGCAAAGAAACTATGGAAATGAATCAATTCGGAAAGGGATGTGAGATGGAAATAACATTATTAAATTTCAAACCAGTTGAACATGTTCAAGTTCTACTCATCTCAAGTTTGGCAATTTACAAATTTATAAATATACTTCCTTTGAAACATCTGGTTTCGGGATTCACTCTTATGTCATATTGAGGTTTTAAAAGAAGCCTCACTTTGTCCTGGGGTTCCACCCGTCGCAATTATGACATATTTGGGGCTACAGTCGTGTTTTGAACTCAACAAAAATGTATTTTATAGTATAAAAATATCCTTGTCTCGAACCCAATGTATTCGTTTTGTAAGAATATTACTAAAATACCATTTACGCTACATACTATTTATGTATTTAAATATATCTTCTTACCGAACTGGGACTACCCATTGATAATTGGTATGTCCGTAGATCGATACTATCGGTGGTAGATTTACTCTACCGATACTGATCGTTTTAATTTATTAAAACTATCGATTACTAACTCCCTAATGAATAATAATAATAATGCCAATGTCCAGCGGTACATTTTGATAAGAATTTAGATTTCTTTAAAATGATAAGATTGTTCGATTCTATTCCTAAATGATTCTTTACGCATTTAGATTTCTCAAAAATAAGTTGCACCCTCTCCCTCTCGTAGTGATTTCCCCCTTCGGAATCCACCGAATAATGATACCCTCCTCAACAAATATAGATTGTTCACACAACTTTCTACCGACTACCGATACCAGGGGTTGATTTTAATGCCTGAATCCCATCTAGGTCTATTTTAAACATCGGCTGTAATATTGAAAGTTGATTTGATTTTGTTTATAGATGCAAATTATATTTAATTTTCTTCTTTTTTTGATAGTAATTTTGAATTATAATGTTCATATTGGTTTTTTTGAGCGTAACTGTCCTTAATATTTATATATTATTTACTCGTTTTCTATTGGTGCATTATCTTTTAGCTTAATAAGTTTATATTTTATCTTTGAAAATAATTCATTGAGTGTTTGTAATCTCCTATACAATCATTTTGAAGCTCTGTGTGTCATACTATTTTATTTGTTGCAACAATAAAGAGCGGGAGAAATACATATAGGTATATTGCAAAATTTGTTTTTATTTCCTAGCTTTTCAATCCATAGCGTGTGGATCCGGTAGGATGTAAGCCAAGGGTCACCCTGAGAGAGTTTGTATTATTTTGCTTAACAGTCACAGGAAGAGGAAGAGGGTGGCGGTGGAATATTCTCATGCGTCTTTGATCTCTTGGGTCAACAAAGGGCCTAGAATGGAAAATAGAGAAAGGTTGAGGAAAAAGGGCAGGAAGAAGAAAACGTCCCCTTTGACATGCAGAGCTTGCATAAAAACTTCAAAGCCACAAGAATGGAGTGTACATATTATTACATTCCTATGATGCTTGCCTGCCTTGTTTATATACATACATATTGTCTGTGTTTGTCTGTTATTTCTATCGTTCAAAAAGAAATTCTTTTTTAGAGGAAGAGTAATTAAGAGGAGTTCATCCATCAAAATCAATGCAGCTAACCTTGGATTTGGATGGATGAGCAACAACTCCAAAAGCCGCCTCCCGCCACGTGTGGGCCATTCATACTGCATCTGAATTAAAGTGTAAATATTTGTGTGGATGAACATGACCTAATTAGGTGGTCTCTGGAATCCTTGAATATTTCTTACAAATTATATGTATAAGTATATATATATATCCTTACTAATAAAAAAGAAATCTGTTCGTTCGTCCGTTTGTTCGTTCTTTCGTTTCCCTGTATCTCCCGAACGGTTCATTAGATCTTGACGAAATTTTCAGTGAATAGTTTTGAGAGCTCAGGGAGTGTTTTAGTGGGGTTGTCAATTCCCGGAAAATTCGTCATCGCCATGCTTATTTTTTTTCGTCAAAACGTTTTTTGTCGATTTCTTAAAATTGCCAAGTTAGATTTTGACCAAATTAACTGTGGATGAGTATGAGGTAGTAAAAAGTGTTTTTGTTTTTTTGAGTGTTGCCTGGAAAATTCGTTTTCTACATGATTACTTACAAATAATTTTCTTTCTGTCCTTGTATGTCCCCCAAATTTAAGTTTTGTGGAAATTAACAACATTTTTTTATTGCAACATCGTGCTAATCAAATTTTAATAATGCCTAGAGATGAAGAGTGATGTCAATACCCAGCGTTAAGGAATATATAACGAAAAAAATGGCAATGACGATGCAATGACGACTATTTAAGGAACTACTTTTCATAAGAAAATAACATTGGCACTCTATGAAACGACTTAAAAATAACTTCTTTTTACGATTTTTAAATTCGCAGCCTTAAGGAACAAAAAACGGAAAAATTGGCAATGAAGACCAAAGGACAACTTTTTAAGGAACTGTATGAAAAATCACATGTGATGACATCACTAAAATTATTCGTATGATCTTTTTTCTATTCCAAAGAATATTATCAAATTGGAAAATCCCGGGCAGCGCCGGTAACATCTACTATATATATATATATATATATATATATATATATATATATATATATATATATATATATATAGTTGAGTATATGCATAATTCAAAAACCAGAACGAAATTATTATCATATAATATCTGATGAACTCTTTCAATGTAATATTTGAATTAAGAATAACATAAACCAAATTTCTCCTAAAATACCTTGCTAAATCTAATGTGAGATCAAATCTGATTCAATTGATCATTTTACGTATATCTTTACCGACCATATGTTATGAATGAATGGGAAGTTTCTGGTGGGAAAGCAATTTTTAATTATTAAAATAATATCTTGAACAAAAAATAGCCTCGTTTAACTATGTTAGATTAAATTTAGCATCATTGATAAATTGATCAATCGGATCTCTCCACGAAACTCATACTTTTACTTTGTACTTGCTGACTTTAAACAAGCTGAGCCCATGACTCTGTACATGCTTCCTTATCGTCTTGAATTTAGTTGAACGAATGAGAGCTACACATCCAATACTTAGAAAAACAATACCATTTTACAAATTCTTCTTGCATTATTTATTACGATTGACGAATCTCCCTGTCTATAATTTTATCAGCCAGTTTTCAAAATCATCCACGGTGTTCATTTAGCAGATCACAGTTCTGTGATTGAGCCCATTATATTTCATGGAAAGGTGCTTGAGAGGGTAAAGTGATAACAACAAATGGACCAAAATGAAATACTACATAATACCACTTACTTATATTATTTAGGGAATGTGATAGCCAAGTGCGTTAAGGCTCGAATCCCGAGAGTCATTTTTTTGTCTACCTCATGATAAGATACTAGGTTCTATATACTAATTTTAACGCTATAATGCTTATTTATATCAAGTTGGATGCAATTCTGTCGAACCAAATAGGCAAAAAAAAAATATTTATATAATTCACACTCCTTTTTTCTCAAAAAATCACATTCTCTGGCATCCTATATGATTAATTTTAACTTTTAATATTAGAAGCTTGTACGTAACTTATGGCAAGTCCCCTATGAGTTGACACCATAGACTAAAGCCTTAAAGTAAAGTAGTGCATGCAAGGAAAAGTAAACCAAAAAAATTGGCAAATTTTTTGGTTATTTTCGTTTTCGTTAGTCCATGAAATTACGTCACAATCCTATTTAAAACTGGTTTAAAGGGATTAAGTTTGATGATTTGAAATAATATATCAAATCAATACAACATTGTGCGAGATTCCAAATATAAATAATAAAAGGACTTTGTTATTATTAGAGCAAAGAGCTCTAGCATCAAAGCGCCCCTGTCGGACTAAAGAAGAACTAAAATTTTGGCCAATTCCTTTTGGAAAAAAAGGAATAATTTTATGTACTGCAGCCGCTACTTTACTTTAACGCTTTACCATAGACTACTATATTTAAAAACCTACCCATACACCCTCAAAGAAACACTCCTCAGCCTTATGTACCCTTAAATGAAACATTTTTATATATATATATATATAATCATTTATATATATGTGTAAGTAATCCTGTTTCGCCCCTAAAAAAATAGTATAAATTTAAGTAATATTGTAATAAAATATAATGAGCAATTTTCTTTATGCCTTCTTCCCCCTTTTACACAAAACGAATTCTCTATAAAAGTGTGCTTCGACCGCCCAATCATAAATTTATTTTGCTGGTTGAATATTCCATTGTTTCATACTTATATATATATATATATACCAAAAAATCAAATCGATTTTTTGGTTTATGGTGGTGTTGGAAAATGGGGTGGGTTGGATGGTGGTGGTGTAATGGGAAGGAGAAAAATAGTAAAAAAAAGAAGAAGATGGAAGGTTCCGATAAGAACACAATGAGAAAGGGGGGGGGGGGCGCATTTGAACATGTAGTTATATTTTTATTGGAAATGAAAAAGAAGGTGTTGTTCTTTTCTTTTCTTACAAGACTAAAATTCGTCTCAGAAGATATTAACAAGGGCAGAAAGAAACAAAAGCACTTGCTTGAGTATCTTAAGCAAGAAGATATGACTACAGGGCTAAAAGAAGAACGATGTTATGAGCTTTAATAGCTCAACAAGCGATGGGAAGAGGTCTGGAGTCATTCTCTCAGAAGATTATTATTATTATTGCCCTTACGTACTCTTAATAACTCTTTTACTCTTTAAAAAATAAAGTTATTAAACGTGGAACAAATAATAATAACATATATGTTTATGTATATTTATATTTTTAGGCAAATCCAACTAATTGCTCTTCTTCTAAAAAAGAATATATATATATATATCTTTCTCAGAGAGTATGGAACTAAGTAATCAAGTCAAATAATAGTTTTGAGTAAGTGTCTAAAAATGTACTTTGTGAGAATACATATTTTTAAACTGACGCATGTTGGTTGCTTGTAAGACTCGTTGAACTGGTTAACAACCTATTATTTGATTATATATATATATCATGCTATATTAATACATAGAATAACATCAGGACCTTAAAATGTTAAGCCTTGCTTCTACATTAAAAATGGCTTCGAAGGACTCTAATCTATAACTATAACTAAAAGAAAAACCCTTAGAAATGCTTTAAAAAAATCCAATCTGAATCTAACAATTTACCCCATTTGTATCATCAAAAATAAAAACATCCTTTCAAATAAAAAAGCTTTTTCCACTACTTTTGGATAAATAGTGGATATTAAAGTGTATTTAGTTCAGGTTTTTTTTAAAGGAGGCTAATCAAAAAGATCCTCTTCTCGCGAAAGGATTGTGTTATCTTCTAAGAGATACCATGTAAAGAAACACACTACCAAAATATCCTCCTAAAATATTATAAATCTATTCTATCAAAGTTGATGATTTACTTAACATAATATAGAAGTTACATATATTATATTTCCTTCCGATTTGATCGGTATAAATGTTAATTTATTTTCTATCATATATTTTTACTTAATTGTCTATGACTGTGAACTAAAATATCTTAAGATATTTATATTTTGTCAATCAATTACTTGCTATTTTTTAACCAATAAATCCTCAACGTTGAAAATGGAGCAGGCCACCCATGAAATAACTCTCATTTAGATGCTATGGGTCGTAAAACATTCCATTTTTTATGATATATTTCGTGTGAGAGTCCTGATTCAACATTACATGATTAATATAAAATGCTCATTATTCAACTAGTTTGAATAGATTTACAACTTTCAAAAGAATATGAATGAACACATTAATATTTGAATAGTCCATGGAACCTATATTCTACTTGTCAATGTAATATAGATATTATAACTTCTTGAGGCTCATGACTACTGACGACATTGGATATGACGTCATTGATTTTAGCATAAGTCCTCTTTTTTCTCTCTCTTTTTGATAGCAAAATCCTTTCATTGTTTTGTTCCAAGGGGACTTATGGCGCGAGGTCACCCGCTGACGACAGGAGGAGTAATTTATGCGGCTTCCTCTGAACCTAATTAAGGCTTTGACATCTCCAAGAAAAAAGAACCCTCCTCTGATCACTGACATGTGTACAAAGAAAAAAGAAGGGACCACTTAAGTAAGGACTCTTACAAGCCTAAAACAAACAATTACACCGTGCCTGATTTATGACAGGGAAGACAATAAATCAGGGAGTTTCTTTCCAAAACAAAAAAACTTAACGAAGAAGCCACCAAATCTAACGCTTTCAACCCTTCGACATACTACATATATATTATTAATAATAATATAACAAAAATGTCGAGATTAATATCCCTCAATAAATTTCAAAGAGGTGGAAAAAAATGCTTTTCCCTTGAAAAATTGAGTTTTTTTGACGGAAGTGCGATGCCTGCCCCCCTAAGACAGTGGTTATTTATGAGGCCAGGTAGAGACAAATGACCCAATTATGAAGAAGAAGAAGAAAAAGCATGAAGAACAGATGACGAAAATTATGATGATATCTATGTCGTGACCTTTGCATAGGGTCAAATTATCACCTTGCCTCTGAAGGCAGTCGAGGAATTCCAACAACTGAAATATGTACACAGAACGCAATAAATAGGCAGAATGCTTTATAAGAGTAGTTTTTATTTCTTAATCGTACGAGTCTATGGTCGGGGACCTTGAGGTTTTATTACTCCTCACAATAGACATACAATATATAATATCACAAAATGTCACATGAGAAAAATAAAATGAGATTCCTTCCTATTATATAAAAAGTAAACAAATAACTTTGAACACATATGTTATATAAATTCAGCAGGGTTTTTTTCATATTCAATCCATCATATACACACATCATGAATTCACTTTTATTAAAATATTGACCTTAAAGAAAATGAAAAACTAGAAAACAATATGTATAATAGAATCAACAGCAACCAAATAAAGCAATGGACAATAGTAATTGATAAACCAGCATTATCATTACGGTTTAATATTCATTTTCTGTTAAACGACCAAAAATATTAACACATTAAAACATAAAACAATAGTTAGACACATAAGAAATATTTGTAAATTATCAAACAAGAGATGATTCAACATTGAGAGTCTTCTACTGATTACTGCGCTCCCTTAATCAATGGAATCCAATATGTTTGCTAGTGTATGTCATATAATCATCTAAACTAATAATATAAGAATTCCGTTTGTTCCTTCGTTTTCCAGAGTCATTACATCTTGACGCAATTTTCAGCTAATAATTTCGAGGAGTCAGAAAGTGTTTTTCGGGTGATGAATAATCCTGGAAAATTAAATATTGTCAATTTGATTTCTACATTGCTAAAAGTTTTTGCGATTTCTTAACCTTCTCAAGTTTTTATTATTATCTGTGGATGATTTTGAGGTGTTAAGAAATTGTTTAGTACAATCGGATACTTTCCGGAAAATTCATTTTCCACAGTTTTATTTTATTCCTTAAACAAAAAATTGTACCTTTTCATTTGGGACAAAATTTGAAGTGGAGGATTTTGGGTTGCTAAGAAACTTTATTTTCAAGGAAAAATATATATACTAAAAAATTCAAATTCATCTGCGACGTCATGGATATGGGCAAGAGATTTGAAAAAGTTTATTTCTTCACATTCTCTCGAATACCTCAAACTCATCAAATCGACAATAAGACGACATCAACGTTTTATATTGAATAAGAAATAATTTTAATAAGTCATTTTATATTATGGTTTATCTTTAGACAGTAATTTGAATTATAATGTTCATTTATGTTTTGTTGTTTTTAACGTAAATGTCTTAAGATTGTGTTTTTTATCTCCTACTTTCTAGTGTATTCTTATATTTTTACACAGTATTGATTTTAGCTCATAAATAAACGTCTTAACCCGACAAAAATATATATTATATACTAATAAATCCTCTAATTTGTTCAGTGTATCATCTACTTATATATTAATAAAACTTTTATATATATAAAGGTTTGAGGTGTCACGGAAGTATTACGTCAACGTGGACTTTCCCGGGGAATCCCGGGCCGCCCCGGGCAGCATCTACAAGTATTTATACCCAACTACTTTGAACTCTCCTCGCCTTACTCTCTGCTCTTGGAGGAGCAGGAGTTCAAAAAGCTTGTGAACTCGTCCATACTCTAATAGATCCTGACATTTTGCCACAATACCACTACCATCTGTGGTATTCTTTATATATGTGTGTTATTAGTGGAGGATGCATTCAATCCCCCCTCCTCCTCATATGAAAGAGTCAATAACCATCCCTAAAATATGATCAAATGATCATATAATTATATATACATTATTATTATTATTACTTTGAAATTGGTATTTTATATTAAGAGAAGGAAAAAAAAATATATATATATTCTTATTATTCACCCCATCTTTTTTTGAAGGATGTAAGTCTCTCTCATCACATAGGAGAAAAAAGAAGAAAAGGGTACAATTTTGGCAGTCAAAAATTCATGAATTTTTATGAGAAATCAATGAAGTGTATAATGAGAAAAAAGAAGGAAGAAGGAATTTGAGGGGAGGACTCATATTTTGTTCGTTCTTTCTTCTTCTATGTACATCATGGCACAGTTTCTTGGTCTAAGGGAGCTCCTACTGGTATTTAAAACACGTAATTTTTTATATATATTCAACTACTTTTTATGAGGGCACGCTTTTGACCCAGTTCAATATGAACTTATTACTTCTTAAAGGCAGAAAGTGTGTGTTCCAGGTGGTGTTGAGAGTGGTTGTGTGTGTGTGTGTGTGACGGCATCAACAGCTGCCAAATTTGACCTAAGGCATGGGTCAAGCCCCCACTCCCTTTAATATGTCCTCCTGATATTTGAGAATATCCTTCTTATTTATAATATTTTATATTTGTTAGTAATATATATATACATATATGTATATAATATATATTATATATATATATATATATATATATATCAGGAAACAGCCGGACACCCGGCTGTTTTTTGTGTGTCCCGGGCCAGGACTTGCGTAGGAAATTATTTTCTAAAAAAACGTCACTTTTTTCCATAATTTTTTTCTAAAAATACGTCGTTACTTTTTTTGGGAATCTCTTTTTTTTTTTTAAAACGTCGCCACTTTTTTGGAATCTCTTTTCTAAAAAAACATCGTCACTTTCAGAATGACGAAGGAACTAAAATATACTCAAGTCCCGGCCCGGGTCCCGGCGAAAAAAAGTGTCCCGGTGGTTTCCTGATATATATATTGATTCTATATTTATTTACAATTAAGGAATATAAAATATTGTATTTAAAAAAATATTATATAACTTTATGTAGCAGTCAGACAAGCAATAAACTATGTCCGATTTCTATATATATTAGCTTCATTTTAATTGTAGTATCTATTCAAGTGTTGTTCACACAACATGCAGTGGTTAACAGGTTGGTGTTGCGCTACAAAAAAGGTTATGTAAGAGTTTGTAATTTTCGGTATGTTCGTTGGAGAAGATACACACCGAATAATTGACATTATGAAAAGAACAAAATCCATTTATTTTTATTATATATTTTTCAGGAAAATACAATATATTTTTTATGTTTTTGTAATATCTTAATACAAAAATAATTTTAAGGCCTCTTGCAACTATTCCCCCTTTTTAAATGCAATAATTGTAAACGATTTTCTAATCTTTTTTATATGTTGAAAGTGCAAACTGGATTCCGCCAAGGAAAGAAAAGTAATTTCATATTTATTCACTTAGATATATTTTCATTCCTTCCAAGCATTAATATTATTCTCTCTATGAGTTCTTAAAAATACATCCTACAATAATTACTTGAAAACGGTTGTCAGGCCTCTGTTGTCCAATAATGTAAACGTTTTGATGATTATTTAATTTTTCCCAGTGTATTTTGTAATTGTTCAAATATTTCAGCCAAAAAAGACGTAAAACAATTGAAACACCAATTTAACACAAATAAAACATGTTAAATTGTTTATCTCAGTTTGCTTGCTAAAAATTTATGTTACTGCGCTTCCTTTATAAAAATATTTAGATTTTGAAGTGAAACCTTTAATATTTATCCTGCATTTAAAGCGTACATGTTTTTGAAGCATTAAACCCATCGATGATCGCATTAATTGATCAAAGAAGCTTTCATACTACAACTTAATATTTACATCACATTAAACGATAAAATGTTAATATCTCTAAATAAATTATTCAATGACAACTTATATTCTGTCAAACACTTATATAGAACATCTTTAATATTATATTAAACACACGAAATAAAAAAACTCATTGATTATTTCCACGCAAATACCTTAATCCTTTAAGGTCCTAGGATTCATGGACTGATTCCAATAATGCTGTAATACTTATTTTTATCAACACGGTTTCAATTCTATCAATAAATAGGTGAACAAAATTTCTAAAAAGTATATAAAATATATACTTATAAATGCATCGAACATTGTGGACTTCGAGGTGGAATTTTTGGGAGCGTACATCTTATTCGGTTTTCCGTTGAGGTCGAACTTGACCAACGAAGAAAGAGCAATCAGGGCTGCAATAAGTAATTGCAAAGCTTATATATCCCTGAAGCTAAGATAGAGTAGAGATAATCGAAAGCAGCAAGCTCCGAGCAATCCTAATATCAGCGGCAGCTCGGTACACAGCTTTTGTTCTTAAGATTCCACTCTCGGTGGAGGATCTTGGGATAATGCGTCCGTACTCGTCAAATACTTCCCTCAACTTCTCAGCACTACGCCAAAGCCATCAGAATAATAATAAATAATTATAAGAAATTAAAAAAGAATCTTAGTTTTTATGTACTATAAGAAAATTATGTATTGTGTTCTTTTTTTACTGCGTTTTTAGATATAAATGTCAATAGAATTTTAAGGTCTTACAGGGTATATTAATTTTAAACTATAATGTTTATTTATGTTTTTACTAAACACAAATCTCCCCCTTTTTTATATCTATTTTTATTTTATATTATTGTATTATATGAATAGAATAAAGACCTTTGCCATAAAAAATATATATATTACATTTCATTTAGTATTACAAGGGATATATATTTCTACTTTGTTATTATCAAATAGGATAATTGACACATCTAAAAGACGTTCCTGATTAAAGTTATATACGTGCATTCATTTGATAAATATATTTTAACAAAAATATAATTACAATTATATTTTACAAAATCGTATTTAAGATATACATAGATAACAGCATATACTACATATTATGTCAGTATGAACCAAAATCCTAACTGACATAACTATTGCGAACAACCTGATGTCCCATTGGAGGTAGATTTGTACCCCGAACTGCCCAAATTGTATCATGACAAACACCTGGGCCATGGCGCATGATTAGAAGTTACAATACACTTCAGTTGTTGCTGGTGAAACATGAGTTGTGGGGGTAATGAAGCTTCAATAAGCTAAGATGATATATATATATATATATATATATATATATATATATATATATATATCAGGAAGCGACCGCGTACCCAGCCCGGCATGGGGTCCCGGCTGTTTTTTGAGCGGCCCAGCCCGGTGTCCCGGTGTTTTTATACACCGGGCCGGGACTTAAATATTTTTTTTCGTTTGTCATTCATAAAGTGACGACCTTTTTTTAAAGGAATTTTCGAAATATTATTTTGTAAAAATAATCTGAGATTTTTTTTGGAAATTCTTTTATAAAAAAATTTCGTCACTTCAGAATGTCGAAGGAAAAAAATATAAGTTAAGTTTCAGCCCGGTTTTGGCCTGGCCTGGCTTGAAAAATTTAAGTCTTGGCCCGGTCCCGGCGAAAAAAGGTGTCCCGATCGTTTCCTGATATATATATATATATATTTTGTACATATATATAATAATATTACTTTAATAAACAAAGTCTTTCCTTTATGGATATGCATTTCATAAGAGGAATAAAAAAAGGAAGGAAATGACCAAACTAATCGAACTGGCCGAGGAGATGACAATAAATAAAAATCTTTATAAGAGCCAGTTTATATTTGTAAATTGTTTAACTATTTTGTAATAAAGGTTAGCTCCTAGATAGTATATTATCCTCTGATACCCGATTGAGTTCCTGTGTGGTTGGGCTGATCTAAAAGCTAAACAAACAATTTTATATAGCCTTAATGATGAGGGAAAAACTGCATTATTATTCTATTATGAATAATATTATGCCTTTTTAGGAAAACCCTTCAAAACGTAAATTTTCCTCCTCTTCGAACAATATCTCGCATTGGTCGACTAAAGACAGCAATTTCATTTATCCATTCTCCAATTACCTAGATTACCCGTAACACATATGTATATTACCACCTCTATTTGCTATTAGGGCTCTAACATTCCTATTCCTATTATTCTTTCTGTACTCTACAAGTATCCAGAATCGTGCTCGTCAAGAAAGAAGAAAAAATAATCACCTCTCAGAAGAAGATTGCAATGTAATGCGTGAAAACGATTTTTTTTGTGTCTGAGAGAATCACGGGTTTAATCTAAAGTGATTCGATACCCTTCCAAGTAAATTTATGTCATTTTTTTGTTCTCTCTTTTTCTTGTTGATTCTCATGTTCTTTACTATTTTACACAATGTTCTGAACGGCCTGTTTTTCATCATTAATTATAAGAGATCCCGTGAATGAAAAAGTGACCAATTTTTTTCGTTCTTAAATAAGAATATTTTTTAGATTATAACTTCATTTATAATTGTAAGCATATGAATGCATAAAAGTATCCTGTTTGACCTTGAAGGACATATACAAAATGGGGCCCATGTGAGATAAAGGCCAACTATGTATTCTCGATTACAACTGTTAGACCTGAGGATATATTTATTTCGGCTGCTTAAATTCTGTATCTCCATGACTATTCTTGAACTCAAATTTGTCTGTATAAACACAACAAAAAGGTAATCTTCTTTGAATACAATGAGAAGCATCGGCCTATTTTCCTAGAGCTAACCTCAATCTTAAATCCACGATAAACATTGACACATGTAACTAATAGTTGGTATAACAGCTGTTGAAAGTTTTCATAATCTAACCCACAAGCTTAATTTAAATATAAAAAGAAAATAGGAACACAATTAAAGACATCCAAGATCGGAAAACATTAAAATCATTGAGAAATAGTATTTATAACAAATAATTTTCTTCCCTAATAATATTGAATTTATATATATTTATTGAAATCTTTAGTATGCGTACAATAAAAGAACAAAAAATTATATTTGCATAAATATAGAATAAGTCTTTTTATATAGCTATATGAACAATCACTATGCCAAAAAAATTCAACACAAGGATTTCTTCATTCAAGTATATCAAAAATGACTTTCTCTCTCTCTCGGGAGCTGAACCTCTACATATACAACCTTGTACATATTTTAGCCGTTTAGTTTTTAAATATAAAACATATCAATATCAACAGATTACAATCTGAGAATTACTTTAATCTTTAACCACTTGCTATTGTTTAAAAATCCTAGAGTGTTTGATATACTTAAACTATCTTATATTTAAATCAACGTTAAAAAAATAATTATGTATTTTTTAAATATATGTATTAACACAACTTTATACGAATTAATTTTATTTCAATATATGTTGTATACTTTTTTATAAACTGTGAATATTATTAAGAATATAATTTCATTGTAGTTATATTTAATAAAAGTATAAAGTAAGAAGCGGAAATTTACAAATATAAAGATCTTTAGTTGCTGACTGAAATAATAATTATTTTGACTCAACTTCTTCGTCAAAAGTAAATGTGTTTTACTGTCTATAGCTCGAAGTAAATAAGCTCCTTAAGAAACAATAAAAGGTCATTGTTTTTTTCGTTTTTTAAATAATAAATAGCATTTCAATCTTTGAAAATATATCTATTGAAGCATGAAAAAAGTCATTAAACAAAGCTTATTTAATTCATTGTCTCTTGTTGCTAATAAATCGATTGATATATTTATTTAATCATACTTAGTCATTGTTTAGGGGCTTTTTAATTCCAGGATCGTACCCTTCATTCCCATTTCAAAAGCAATGCGACATATTTGACACCTACTGATGACGTCATTATTCTTCGTTTTGTTTTATACAATTGTGATAGTTAAAAAAAAAGCGCCGTTCATATAAAAGAGAGATAAAAGTTATCTCAAACAAGTCGTAGTATTTTATTTTACCATTCGAATAGAGAGTCCCTCATAATATATATATATATATATATATATATATATCAACAAGAGCCCTCTTGAAAAAAGTATATATGTAAAAAAAGTTTTAGCCCTGAGCTCCCAAAAAAATCTAAGAAAAACTTTCTTCTTTTTTATTTTTTAATACTAGTTTTATTGAGGATGAAACTTTTAAGAACTGCATAAATTCACTCTCAATCCATCCCTCTCAAACAAAGAATGGGGTTAAACTCTAGGAAGTTATATATATGTATATATTATATATATTATATATATATATATATATATATATATATATATATATATATATATATATATATATATATATATATATATATGTGTATATATACATATATATGTATATTTATATATATATATAAATATATCAGGAAACGACGTGGTACCCGGCCCAGCCTGGGTCCCGGCTGTTTTTTTGAGTGTCCCGGCCCGGTGTATAAAAATCACCGGCCCGGACTTTTCTAGAAAAATTCTTTTATAAAAAACGTTGTCACTTTTTTCCAGATTTTCTTTTGTAGGGAATTTTTTTCTAAAAAAACGTCGTCACTTTTTTTTGGAAATTCTTTTCTTTAAAAAAGTTGTCACTTTCAGAATGACGAAGGAACAAAAATATACCGAAGTCCCGGCCCGGCTTGAAAAATTTAAGTCTTGGCCCGGTCCCGGTCGTTTCCTGATATATATATATATATATATATATATATATCCGTACAATCAGATTGATACAAAAAAGTGTATAAGCTTGTTAGATGATACTCATAATGATGTTTTACCTACAAAAGTTCATGTTGACACTTTGAAAAACTAAGTTATGTGTTATTATATTGATATTTAATTTTATCTTTTATTCAATTGTGAATCGGTCATGTAAGTCTTGTAGGATCTTCCTTTTCATAAATTCTGTAGATTGTCAAAGGACCTAATGTCTAAGTAATATTTATTTATTGTTACTTACAAATAGAACTAAATTTACTTAAAGGTTTAATAAATATGGAATCCAAAGTTTATAAATTAATATCTTTAATTTACAAAATCCTAAACAATGATATTCAAAGCTCATTTTGATAGTTATTTATACCAAGACATTTCTTATTTATTTCCATGTCAATTTTTGAGTATTTGTTTCCTTACTCTTTAGGCCTTGAAAATTATGCATGAAAAAAAGAAGATTGCTCAAAGTTGACACACGGAACCTCTCTTCAAGGAAGGCGGTAGACATGCTTACATATCTCTATCTTTAGCGCCGTCTTATTTTTATGTTTCTTCTTTGCGCCGTGAGACTCCTCCATTTTCCCGTTTTTTCTTCATTTTTTCTCCTTCTTCTCCTCTTAACTTTGTGGAGTGGGAATAAAAGAGAAAGAGAGAGAGAGAGAAAGAGAGATGAACAGCTACTTCGCTCCGGCAAAAAGACATAAGACATAACAATATCAGTTTATCGAGGACTTTAAGCGTTATACGTAGTAGTAGTACTTCTTATTTGCCTTTTTTTGATCTGCTGTTGCTTCCTGGCTCACTCAACCTACAATATTATCAGGAGGATGGATCCATGATGAACACGGAGTGTGCGGGATGCACTCGACCCATTCTGGATCGCTTCCTACTCTACTTCCTGGACAAACCCTGGCATTCACACTGCGTCAAGTGCCAATGCTGTCTCAAACTCCTGGAGGAAAAGTGCTTTTACAAAGAAGGGAAGATATACTGCCACGAGGACTTTTACAGGTAATGAAAATGCATCTTAAGGTCACTTTTATCCATATATATATATATATATATATTTATGTATAAATATATAATTATATATATATTATATATTATTTATTTGTATATATATATATATATATATATATATATATATATATATATATATATATATATATATATATATATTATATACTATGTTGTTCCCTAACGCGCGTGCGAGTATATATATTACTGCAACTAACTAGAGAGAACTAACATATTAGATATTACTTTCAAGTAATAACTAATATGTAATATCCTAGTTACATATTACTTTTGTGAAAAAAATATTCGACAGGCATTTTTGGTGAAAATTAATGAACTGTGACGTCACCCAGTGGACATAAAATGCAAACTAGGTTTGGTGAGGATTTTTACAAATCCTGTTTGAATTGCCTTACTTACTATGTTTTGGAATGCTCAAAAAAGTAGTATCTAATATAAAGTAGTTTATTACATACTACTTTCAAAGTTATGTTCGACCAACACTGTTTATATATATATATATATTGGAAAAGTTCAAAAATATGTTATTATTTGGCAAAAAACAACTTTATTAAATATATATAATTGCATCTTGTGATCGTTATTTGGATCAAAAATATATAAAATACCCGATTTAATTTTACAACAATTTATTATGTCCTTAATAAACTTTAATCTAAATATTTGGCATTGCCCATTCCGTTTGATATAATAGACTTAACCACAAATTGTAGGTTATCCTATAATTTTTTATTATTTTTTTAATTATTAGGCCCATAGTCTTTTTATTATTTAAAAGAATAATGGTTCATTTTTGAAAGATATTTGATAAAACTGGAAATGCATACAAGAAATGGAGTGTGTCTATGGGTATAAAGAATGTCTTTATTTAATATAGCCTACTTCTGTATATAAAAAATTAACATTAACATAAGAGATTATGCATTTATATTATTTGTCAAATTGTGACGTCACGTATGACAATATGATAAAAAAGTATCCATGTCAGAAAAATCGATACCTTCATGACTATAAGGAGTCACGTCTTGTCTTCATACTACTGGTTTATTATCAAAACAGGAATTAGAGCCAATTTAACAATAATATTTGGGATATTTGGACAAAATAAATTTAGATCAATATCATACAGGGTTCAAGCAACTAAGTGCCTTTTAGCATATGAAGATGTTTATTAGTGACTTAATTTAATTCTACAATAAACCCTACTTGATTATTATTCAAATAAACATGTCATTTATGAGGATATTACACAATAGTATTAACCAGGTTTTGACGTAACGTCAAATACATTGATAAAATGACAATGTATAACCATGTCAAGAACTACAAGTCTTTTTGGATAAGAACAAACACTAAGGGCCATATTTTTTTTTGCCTATATGGTGCGATAGAATTGCATCCGACTGGATATGAATAAGCATACTAGCATTAAAATTAGTCCATCAAACCTAGGATCTTATCAATGAGGTAGCAGACCAAAAATGACCATCCCCGCTCGGGAGTATTCGAACCTGGTCCCCCAACATTGAGAGTTGAACTCGCCTTAGCACGCACGGCTATCGCAACCCTTACTAATTTTAAAGTTTATAAGCCATTAGTTGTTTATTTTATCTAGATGCTTCGGTACAAAATGCGGTGGCTGCGGCGAAGGTATTCATCCCACAGACTTTGTACGCAAGGCCCGTAACAAAGTCTACCACCTCCATTGCTTCAACTGCTCAAGATGTCGAAAGACCCTCTCAACGGGAGAAGTCTTATATTTATCCCCCGGGGATGAAAGCCTCGTATGCAAGGAGGACTACCTCAAAACACATCAAGGTAAAAAGCACACTTCAACCTCCCATCCCTTATATATCCATCTATCTAAAGCACATTTATACTATATCCTTTTTTATCGTTCTCCGAAATCACCCTTCTTTTTTTCATTGTGTGTACGTCTCTCGATAAGATGGGATTTATTCAATTGGAAAATTGGGAAAATGGGAATTTAAACAAAGGGAGGAAAGAGAGATGGTGGGAGGGAGGAAGAGGGAAGGGAATGCTGCTGCTGCTGCTATCACCTTTTATACATAGAAATATGATTATAAAAAAACACAAGAAGGACGAATAGAAAGAATGGCAGCAGCAGTTTGAGTAGCTATTCTTCGAACATTCAAGCTAGAGGTCAGGACTTTCTGTCGTATATAAAAGGAGGGAAGGATTCCCCCCTTTTGAACGTCTCTCTCTCTCTGTATGTCTTTCTCTTTAAGTGTGTGTGTGTTTGTATACATGCAATATATACATATATATGAATAGAGAGAGAATCTTTCTCTTACATAAAAAGTAGATAAGAACACAGAAGGGGGGGGGGGGGGGTAAATTCTATTTATTATCCTTTTTTCGTTCTCTCTCCATCCTCTAAAGTCAAGCATCTTTCTCTTCTTTTCCTTCGTCGTCGTATAAGTGTGTTATCTTGGCTCCTCCCTAAGAAAGTCATGAAGAAGTTCTTATGATGTTGTGATGATGTCTTCTGTCTGTTTGGCTCTCCATATGTAAGAGAGAGAGAGACAGAGAGGAAGAAATCATCAAAATATATGCGTGTGTGTCAACCTTTTATACATGAGATGACAGCTTTGCTCTCCCAATCTTTATTTTTCCTCTCTGGGCTTAGCTTCTCTCTTTTTTTTTTTGTTGACGACTATTTTGTGGCTTGACGCGCCTACGTAAATATACTTATATATATATAATATATGTTATATATTCATGAGTCTATGCCAAGAAGGAGAATAATTCATGGACTTAAGCCAAATAGAGTGCAATATATATATATATATATATATATATATATATATATATATATATATATATATATATATATATATATCCTTTCTTGATATAAAAAAGAAGGTGGATTTTTGAGATCTTATAATCATATGTAGAGCAGCATTTTGATATTTTCATCAATGTAGGTTATTGTATTTAAAAATCATAGAGATAAAAGATATAGATAGCTCTTTCCATTCATCTGTATTCTATGTGTCCAATATAAACAAAGAAATTTGATCTACGTCATCGTAAGCTGATCATAGAGATATAATCTATCTCTATGATCAGCCTACGATGACGTAGTACATATTACTTTGTTTATATTGGACACACAGAATACAGCTGAACGACGATGTTTCTCTGCTATTGAAGGGAATCAGCTCTCTATATTTTTATATCTCTATGTTAAAAATAGGGGATTTATTAGCTGGTTGAGTCAAAGAAATGCAATTGATCCACCTTGGACCAATTGTTACTTATTATATAGGTATATAAGTTTCAAAAGATGATGGTAAAGTTTATGTATATACAAAAAAACTATGTGATATATTTGATAGCTATATTTTATTGACGAATTGTTTTTAGGACTTTATTGTCCAATGTTTTGAACTATTTTTGTATACTCAACTGAACAAATTATCTACCTTTTCTTTTTTGTTTGTTTTTTTGTATGACCGATTTTATAAACAAACTTTATAGCGAAATTATATTTTACTCCTTCGTATATATTTGAACATTGGTACTATTGGTGTTCATAATTTAGATTTTAATATATTCTGAACATTCACTATCTTCTTTGTTTCATACAGAAATAAAAGTTAATACGCAAAATATCTGTTGTAGCGTTGTTTTGGCCCGTATTTTCTTTTTTGTTTTTAAAGGACTCACATGGAATAATGTTTAAAACGGTGCTCATCAATTCGATATTGCTTATTAAAATGTTTGATATCTATGAGCAAATTTTTTAAATAACTTAGCTTGTATCTTTCGTTTTCATTTACTCATTGTTTTTAACGGGCCTCTTGCAATTGGGTACTTATAAAACAATAAACTTATAAATAAGACAAAACTTGAAGTGCAAAATCAATGAGACAAACTTACAACATAATATGGAAACGAGGTAAGGATTTTATCAAGACATTAATAACAAATTCCCTTGATAAAAGGATGAAGGACAGTAAATGCCCAAGTCAAAAGTACAAAGAAAAGTATTTGATGACGATTACTCCTTAAATCCCACATTAAGTCCTTGCGTCCAAAGTGAAGGTTCCAATCAAAATATATAGCAAACAATTTATTTTATGTTTTATTTGATAATGAAATGTATCAAAAAGTCATTCAAAGTCTATTCTGATGACATGAATTACAATTGATTTTGATGAAGTGAGCAGATAAATATCATTACAAATGTTATGTGTAACCGCTTGCCGGTGTGACGTCATTAAAAATAACCGGCAAGCTTAAAAATCAGCTCTCTGGGCAGTATGGCATAATTTGTAATTATATATATCTGCTCTAGTTTTTGATATATTTGTATTTTGAATCATAAATTTAAATAATGCTGATTGAAGTTTTAAAATAATAAACATAGTTTTCAGTATTTTTTTAAGGAGCTTGCCAAATTAGTCAAACTAAACTTGACTTTTAATCACCAACTCTTCCAGCATGGATTTAATTTCTTATTTTTATATGAGTATCTTTATTCAATAAATATCCATATGTAGAAGAAGAAGTCCATTCAAAGGACTCGACAATGACGTCATGTATGTAGGCACATGAAGGAGAGAGAATTGGTATCTTTAAAGATGATATTCTATTATCTGAATTGATGTGAGCTCCTCAAGAGCGTACAGTGAAACTTTGTAGCAAAGACTTTTTTATTATACCCTTTCTTTTTCTTTTACCAATCACGTTTCTTAAAACACCCCTTTATATTAATCTTTAATTATAAAAATTATAATCTTTTTATTGGTGTAACTGCACTTTAAGTATATAGTATTTTTAATATTAGGAAAAATGGCCAAATTGAAATTAATAGATTTCAGAATAAATCCTACAAATTTGAAGTTTATTATAATCTAGCACTTTTGATCATATATATATATATAATTATCCTTTTCAATATATGGTAATTGATGTCAAAATGTAATCAACAACGTTTTGAAGTCAATTTCACGAAAAAATCAAGATGTTCATATAGCGGCAACTATGAGTAACGAAATTCGCCGATGCGATAGTTTGTACAATGTGGATTTAAGGTCGATATATTACCGATATTTTTTTAGAAAGAGCCTATAGTTGCAATTATAATTAATTATGAAAAATGGAAATACTGAATCAAGACAAATTCGATTTTAGCTGCAAATCAATATATCCGCAAGTATCGGTGCCAAAGTTTGCCGATGCCAATTTTTTTTTGGTAGTATGTACAATTGGAAGCGATCAATTGATCGACCGATATATTGGACGATCTACTATGCTAATATTGAATAAAAAATATTCTTCTTATGATTTGCAATCCAGTCTTTAACTCACTTCATCTGTCCCTTCTCCAATAATAACAGATGTGGGCATTCTTTCCTCTTTTCCTCCTCTATGTAGATGCTATATCGCACAATGGGACCACTGAGGTGTTACTGTAGGTAGGATAACGTCGTTGTTGTCGTTTTTAGGGGGGAAGTGAGAGGAGGTCCTCCTTCTCTTTCATTTCTCCATTGTTTCATAAGCATCCATCCCTTCTTCTTCTCCTATCAACCCCCTCAAACCATTCATATATCAACCCCTCAAAATTTGCAGTTAACACAACAATAAGAGCCGGTGGTGGGTCACTCCCCCCTGTCGATCATCCAGACCTCTAATCCCTGAGTGAAACCATAGAGATATATGGGTGTAGATCGCTGAAACAGTTATTTGAAAAGGGGAAGCCGTCAGCTGATGTTTTCATGCCGAGAGAATCAAATATTAGTCAATTTCCTATTTCTAGAGGAACAAGGCAGCTAACTATATTTTCGGTTGCGAACACAGACACCTGAACCTGTTTCAGTAATATTATAAATTTCATTTTTCATTATTTTATTAGTATCAGCTAACATTTTCATGTTTACAGAATCAATATACTTGTCAATTTTATATTATTACTAAAATTGAGCAACAAAACCATGGGCTTAGATAATTCCAAACATTGTTTTTATTTATGGTAAGATTTAACGCTCCATAATATTATTAAATCATTACTAAATATGCTAATTAAAATAAAAAATATTTATAAATGTATAAAACTATATATATAAATATAAATATAAAGTATTAAACTAAAATATAAAGTATTAAACTATAAATATAAAGAATAAAAGTATAAATATAAATATTAAATTATAATATAATGTATAAAAGTGTATATAAAAAGTATAAACCGTCCAAACAAATATATTTAACATGTGTTAAAACCTTATTTACAAGATTGGAACATATATAAGTATAATATGGTAAACGATAAAATTAAAAACTTTGCATTAATAACATACATATAAAAGTAAAATCCACTCAGAAGTCATCCACAGCAAGATAAATAAAGCAATTAATATTTCTCACAGATTTATACAATGCAGCTAAATATATCTATTATTTTTTATCAGAGCTCCTTTTCTCCAACGACGATCCATACTAAGTAAATAATGCTTTAAATACGCATAAGAACCGCTTATGAATGATTATAAGGCCAAATATAAGAAAATAATCAATAAAATAAAACAGACTTTGACCACAACAGAACACAAATAGTAAGATGCACATTGTTAAACACTAATAAAGCAGTTCCTTTCTCACTTTTTCAATTGTTTTTTAATCTGACAAGGAATTGCGTAAAAATATACATATATAACGATCATAGTTTAAGAGTAATATTAATTGTCGAAAAACAACGATTCATTGATTAAATAAATATCAATAAAATAGTATACAAAAATATGATGAATGTACACAGAGACAAAATCAGATAGAGGGAGTGCGATAGACCATTGCGTACATACATGCGTTTTGAAATCTCAATGTTGAGGGCGGAGGTTCAAATCCTCTCGGGAGGAGAAGATCAATTGTAGTCAAACACATTGATGTAATCCTAGGTTCGATAGACTAATTTTAATGATATAATGCCTATTTATATACACATGGATGCAATTCTATTCAATCAAATATACAAAAATATAAAATAGTAATAATAATCTACAAATAAGTTCATATTTACGTTTAAAGATGTCTGAGATGTACTCAATATTTCATTTTCTTTCTTCATTAGAACTCCTTTTCTCTGATGACGATGAGGACCACGGCGTGTTGGAGGACTCCGTGCCCATTCCAAGTCTTCTGGGGCATCCTACCCCGCCCCACTCCACCCCAGGCTCTGATACCCTCTCCACCCACTCCCTAACCCCAACACCAAACATCAAATGGAGAACAATAACCACCCCTCCCTGAGCAGCAACAGCTCTACAGGCGGCCTTCACCTGGATCATTCCGATTCCGCTGGACTCCTGGACTATGGGGCCTACAAGGACGGGGGCGATCTCTCGGACGGAGAGAAAGAGGATGGGAAATGCCTCCTGGATGAGGATGGCCCAGGGGGCAAGCGCCGTGGGCCCAGAACTACCATCAAGGCCAAGCAGCTGGAAGTCCTTAAAACCGCCTTCTCACAAACCCCAAAGCCCACGCGACACATCCGTGAACAACTTGCTAAAGAAACCGGGCTTACCATGAGAGTCATTCAGGTAATAGATTAAAAACTCTTATTATTATAAATTAAAAAACTAAACAAATCATGAAATTTCCTCACTTTATCGTATTAAACTTTGGGTAGCCACCAAATCCATTAGATTACTTTATGGATATAATATGTATATCCATAAATGTACTCCTGATCATAAAATGATCCTTGAATCGCCCACAAACCTGGAAAAGGGACAGTGGAACTCCATACTTTACTCTCAATGTCGAGAGCGCAGGTTTCCTCCCTTACCGAGATCAACAACCTCATCGAAAAAAGGGTTCTTGGTTAAGATCTTTGGTTCGAGTGACTCATTTTAATGATATAACACTTATTTATATCCTGTCGGATACTGCAATTCTATCGAACCATATAGGCAAAAAAAGGGCTCTTTGGATTGATGAATTGCAATGCTTATAACGCTAATTCATCTACACACAGATGATACTACAATTCCACCAAACATGCAAAAAAACTTGATAAAGGAAATCATCATCCTCAAACCCACAATCCTCACTATGGGATATCGATTATTGCCCCAGAGACAAAAAAAATGATGATAATAATGGGGTCTTTGTGATCTGCCACAAGATCCCTACTCCATATTCAAAATATATGGGTCGATTCACTAATCCGATGTGGCCCTCTTTCTTTCTCATGTGAAGACCCTTACAAAAACAAAACATAAATATATATATATACATTTTACTCACATAGTCAATAATAATATGTGGCTACACCTGTCAAAAAATGCTAGAAACCAGCTACCTCCTCCTCCATCTCAAAGAACCATCATCATTTTACTGCACGAGCCTATTCTTATTGTTTTTTTTCTCTCGTTGAAGTCAACCACTTCTACTTACACTACTACTCATCATCTCAGAGGCAGCTGTATCAAGTTTCACGTCTGCTGATGCTATCGTTGTCTTAGTCTTTAATTAAATGCTTCAGCACGCTAGAAATCCTTGTGTGTGTGTGTAACAAACCCTTTACTTACATGTGTGTCCAGCCACGTTTTTTTATCCCTATGAAGGCTAATCATTCCTGAATAAAAGCTAAAAAGAACCTATTTATTTTCATTAAAAATCCCTAATTATTTATTATTCTATAAAACATTGCTTCTAATAAAATTAATGTAAAATAATAACAACATAAATGTTGAACCCTTATGGCTTTTCTTGTGGATAAAGGAAGCGATTGATTTTCTGCGATAGAGAGTTTTGTGTTTTTATACAAGACATTGAACACTTTTAAGCCGGAACGGAGTGGGAAGAATTTATCCACCGGGACAATTATGCCCTCGCCAGCCTTATACAGGCCCCAATATGCCATTAGGAGGCTGTCAACGGCCGTTTATGTTTCTTGAGGCTAGCGGTCCACCGGGAATACATAGTCCCGGTACTCCCGCTGGCCACTCCGCTCCTGCTCTTAAGGATATTACGCAGTGAATGAATTCATAATTTTATTGCTTTGAAACCTATGAGTACTTTGAGAACTAGCAAAATATGATTAACAGCATTGATAGCAAGAGTCCATAATATGAAAAGCCGGTGAATGGAGTTTATCTTAGTCTCATAGGCTATTCTGGACAGAAGAACATGAACTCTTTTTAGTACTCATTGTGCTCATGATTTTATCTTTGTAAATAAATAGAAGGAATACATAGAACTGTTTAGCTCTCTAAAACAGCTTACTTTTAGTATCATTATTGTATATGGTTATGGTGTATGAATATTTTGAAGGTGATGTCATAGGTTGTTACTATGACTGGGAGGATTCACATCCAAAACTAGAAAGAAAGAACGATATGAGCTTAGTTTTGGGTTTCAATGGTAAATTCGTTGAAGAAAAATAGAAATTCAAACAATTGACCTTTTATCGATTACAAGTCCTTATTATAAAAATCAAAATCTTGATTTAGTTGGTCATCTTTACAGTAAGGGGAGGGTTTTTTCTTACTTTTAGAAATAGCCATAGAGCAAAATACTCACTTTTCCTTTTTTTACTTTGGATGTTAATTTGCCCAGTTATAGTCAGTACTTATAATTTCATTACTAAGCCAAAGCAGGAACCTCTGACGTCACGATAAATAAAAACATATACCTGTATCGTAAACCCCTACTACATTAATGGGACAGTTTAAATTATCTTCCCTTTGGCTTTCCAGGTCTGGTTTCAAAACAAACGTAGCAAGGAGCGCCGAATGAAGCAAATGACCACCGGCATGGGCCGTGGGTTTTTCCCCGGTAAAGGTGGCCGAAGGGGGTTCCCCCTGATCAGTGATGACTTTGGCTACTTTCCCCACGACAAGGGCTTCCAGGACTTTGGCTACCCGGGATACCCACATCCTCACCCTCCGCCGGGAGAGTTCTTTCCGGGCTATATGGACCACCTCCCCATCGGTCCCCACACAACACCTGTCCGCCCATTAGTAGCAGCGGCAGCAGCCTCAATCCGGCCACTAGCCCTGCCTCACCGCCAAAAGCCGCCCCTGAGCTTGGTCAGCCCCCACCCCCCTCCGGAGAACCCGGGGGACAAACTAGTCCTGAATTCCAGTCCAGTGCAGGAGGTAAATAGATATTTTTTCAACATTTGCATGTTGAAAGATACATAATCCCTTTTTGAAAAATTGGTACTGTTAACCTTTCAAAACTATAGATCTCTCTCTCTCTCTCTCTCTGATGTCATTCCAGGAAACAATACTCCAAATACTTACCCAGCAGATCAGTCCATAGGTAATAGTGGTGAACAAATAGTCTGGTGATGAGTGGTGGGTTGAAAAAAACTTTAATGGAAATTGGTGCACAGAGTCGGAACCCAACGGAACATGTACCCGTCCGGAACATTAGAACGAGATAATATTTTCATATTCCCAAGAACAAGTCGCACTCATTCTACGTGCGCATCAGGGTGGTAGAAAGCCGGACAGTTAGAACTCCAACAACCTCTCATGTGAACATCGCGTGCGTGGAGGATGAAAGCTGGACCGCTACACATTAACAAGTCTCTCATTGATTGATTCAACTTTTCTATCCCACTCAATTTTTTTTAAATGTAATCTGCGTTGTGAAGTTATTTTAACAAATTCTTCTAAAAATGATCCCCTCCGTCTCTATCTTCATTCTACTCTACTTCTTCTTCTATTCTCTAGACAATATATTCACACATAAAAAAAATTTTTATATTGCTTAAGAAAATATTTTACACAAATAACAAATTTTATAGAAATTCTATATTATTATTATTATATGAACATATATCTATCTACTGTCTTATATTATTATACACTTACAGAATGACGATAAATAAGAAAAGAAAGCCAAATATGTGAAAACATTCGTTATATTTTATTTCTAGGGGTCATTGGGGGTAAGGAGCAGAAGTGATGCATATATTTGAAGACTGGCTAAAAGTCATAAAGATCTCTGAGGAAATGATTGAGTGAAGTCTAATCCATAGAGAAGTTAAAGTGCCAAATTAACGTGAGGGGGCGCTGACTATCATGGTATTTGTTAGTTCCCCATTGTTGGGGAAATACAGCGACTTAGAAATGAAATAAAGAGAGAGTTAGTTTAGTATCGCACACTTTTTTTAAAGTTATTTTTGTCGCTGTCTTTCTCCATGAATGGAGAACTAACAGTACCCGACTTTCAGTGCTGCCATAAGTTGCTTCAGCACGCTCTATTCTCTATGTTTGAACCCATTAAATAATGCAATAAGTATTATACATTGAGTTCAAGTCAAAGTATTTACAAATGATTATATCAAACCCCTATGACTAACATCATGTAAGGTGATAATAGTGCTTTTATAATGAAGTTTAGTTCGATTTAGCCGTATAAAAAACGTATTAGAGATTCGAGCTAAGGAACAAATATTTGAACAATGGCTTAAGAAATACTTTTTACAAATTCAAAAAGGTGGGAACAAGACCCTGACAGATTATGGAAAATTAATTCCCTTGCAAGACAAGCTAAATCCTTATTTCACATTTCATTAATATATGATACCCTTTACGGTATGATACAAAGATCTATCCTCTCAGTGATCTGTTTTTGTAAAAATGGTTGGAGGAAACTACATCCACTGAGTGTTTAGATGGGTTGTATTGTGGTTCTCGTCTAACAAGTTAATTTTTTGCAAGAATAAAGGATTACATATATGAACCAGAATCTTTTATCTCACGTCAGCATTTAAGCAAATGCTGTTATGGTAAAGGCCATTTACATTAGATGGTACCAAAAACCATTTGGTCTCACTTGATGATCGTGATTTGTTCCTCGCTGGAAACTACTATTTTTACTATGTTTAATTGAGTTTTTGTTCATTTCTGCATCAAAACTCTTTTGCTTCCGCTGGCGACTCTCATGGTGGTGCAAGGTATATAGAATACAAGTCATGTGTATTATATGCTCCCATGAATGGTGAAATATCATTATTTCGGATGATGTGAGTGGGAACAAAACATAACAAATGTAATTTTTTCAGCTTGCCGTTGTGACGTCATTAAAAACCATGTGGAAGGTCAGATCTATTAGCAATGTGGGCATACCTAACGCGTTAAAGTAAAGTAGCGCATGCATAACATAAAATTCTTCCTTTTTTCCGAAAATTCATACACAACGACATCTAACGTTAAAAGAAATTACCAAAATTTTGGCCATTTTTTTTTGTTTACTTTTTCCTTGCATGCGCCACTTTACTTTAACGCTTTAGGCATACCTAGCATTGCAATATACATTGATAGCAGCAGCCTTCATAAAGAGTAATTTTTAATATAACCAGAGTTATAAATATAATCCAATAGCTATAAATTCTATCAAGAAATTGAACCACATTTAGCCAAATTGGCCTTATCTACTTAATTCAATCGAATTCACGGCGGACGCAATAATTTTAACCTTGTATAGGTTTTAAAGTATGTATCTACGGATAAATCAAGATGTTTCAATAGCGAATCAGTGTTTTTGTTGTCATACTCCTTTATAAGTAGGTTTTTGATTGAATTTGGTGCGTGCTCCCCCGATTTTCTGATCCCTTTGCTTTCTATTCGGACATTACCCACCGCTTTGAGATATTTTAAATGTTAACTCCAAATGATTGTAACTTCGGGCATGCCTTTAACTTTAATAAATAACAACAGGCAATATTTTCTCCTTCAACGTTCAGTAAAGTACTGACTAAGAGCTGTAAGGTACCAACAGATGTTTGTCTTTTTCCCCATCTTCTGTCCGCGTGAGATGATGTACTACATCATTGCAACCATTCCACATCCTTAAAAATGGATGATGGTGATAACTTTTATGTTATAAGAACCTAGAAACATTCAAAGTATATAAGCTTTTTT
>CP045900.1:9331175-9353196 GCA_013387185.1 Caligus rogercresseyi
TTTTCAGGGTTAAATTAAAGTAACATCGGTTTGAATTTGGCGCCAATTCTTACACCATTGGAATCAGCTGACAAGTTTCTTCTTTCGTTTGACACTACTTAATTACTGTTGTGTGAGTGAGAGCCATGGAGCAAGAGAAAAGGTCCGCCATCATCGTTCTCGCCCGTGCCGGACGCACAGCTTCAGAGATCATCAAGGCCACCGAGCTCCCCAGGTCGACGGTCTTCAAGGTCTTAAAGGTCTTCAAAGAGGAGGGCAAGACGCAGAGGAAGGACCATATATATATATTATATTTTATATATAAATATATATAAATATTCATTGCATAGATCAACTGAATATAACAAACGAAAAAGAATAGCTGTTATAAGTGTATAACCATTTTTACACTCAGCTCAGCCATCCTTATGTATGCTTGTAATTTAAGAGACGGTCGTGAATGGCTATCATCATTGAAGAAGACGAAACAAAGTTTTTATTCCGCTATATATATATATATATATATATATATATATATATATATAGATATATATACACAACATTCAATACACAAAGGAAAAAATATAATTTTCTCCATTTTCTTTTTTTTATTTTTTCATTCCCCTCTCTTTCTTCTTTGTCTTCTTTTCTTGCTGTAATGAGTTTCTCTCTCTCTCTCTCTCCGAGGCTTCTCCAACACAAGCAAGTGCTGTTATTCTTATTATGGCCTATGCTAATGTTATTACTATTAGGAATAGTAGTTCTACATATTATCCTTCTTATTGGTGGTGCGGGACTCTCCCAATCAAAATGTAAGCCATAAACAAAAACAACGCAGAACTAAAAGGGGGATAAGAAATCCCCCAAAAATGTCTATAACATTCAATGTTATAGATATATACAGTTGTAGGTTAGGGTAGTTCTTTAGACATAGGTTATATATATAAACAAGTCTCTGTAATGTAAAAAATAGAAAAACAAGTGAAAGAAACCTCAAATTATTTGAAATTAAATCTGTAATTTGTCACAATCTTTTCAAATTTAAGATCGTCACTTATAATATATTCATTAAAAGAAGAAAAAACAACGATTTGGTTCGTTTACGTAAATGAAATTTCTTGGTATTCCCAAAATGAACAAGTTCGATCAAATTATAGTTTTGAGAAACTCTCCGCGACTGAAATGTGATGATGTCACAGTATTTCCTCGGCCCGGTAAATACTTACTCAATTGGATGGTCTGATATATATGGTATGCTAATTTTATTTTATAAAGTGATCTATTTGAATATGGTTATGGAATTTAAATAAGCTTCTTTTTTAGCAAAATAATATTAGATAAATAACTGAACATCAACAATTGCATCAGTCTGACTATGGACCTCCGAACCACCCTAGCGTATAACCATTGAGATTCCTCAATAACCATCAAAATATAATAGAAGAAGTGGTTGAAGAGGATGGGGGGGGGGGGGGGAGGGAGCATTTCCCGTCTTCTTCCAATAATGTTTTTTGAATGGTTTTTCTCCATCCCCCCTCCCTAATAATCATAATACTTTGTTTTACCCTTTTTCCATATTTTGTAATCTATTTTTATAGAGAGTTCTCCTCTTCATTGCAAAGAAGCTTCCCTTAATCAAAACATATATATACATATATATTTTCCATCTTCAGTCGGAGTTCTTAATCTCTACCTCTCTATTCATGGGATGAACATTTTTGTTATTCTCTTATTCCAGGCATGAATGACAAGAAAGCCCTGAGGAATACAAACTCTAACTGTCTACATGGCATATATATATGTATATATATATACATCAGGAAACAACCGGGACACCTTTTTCGCCGGGACCTGGGCCGGGCCGGGATTTAAATTTTTCAAGCCGGGCCGGGACATAATATATATTTTTGTTCCTTCGACAATCTGAAGTTAATAATTTCCAAAAAAAGTAATAACATTTAAAAATAAAAGAATACCCAAAAAAAGTGACGACAATTTTATTTGGAAACGAATCTCCAAAAAGTGAAAATTCCTTTCCAAAAAAACGTCCTCACTTTTTTATGGTAATTCTTTTAAAATAAAATTTATGAATGACAAACGAAAATAGGAAATTAATGTCCCAGCCCAGTATCAAAAGAAAACGGGACACCAGGCCGGGACGCTCAAAAACACGTCGTACCCGGTCGTTTCCTGATGTACATATATGTATATATATATATATATAATATATATATATATATATATATATATATATATATATAATACATACTATATACTAAAGTGGTACAGCAAAAATTAGAATGGACTTTTAAAGGCCCTAGCTCCATTGTTATTTGTTGTATGATCTTGAGCTTGGTGCCATTCGAAAGATTAAACAAAATCCTACAAACTGGTGTCTGTTGTGTTTTTGTATAACCAAAAATGTCTGAGCAAGAGATGAAAAGGCAAAGGGCGATTGATCTCCTCTGCGCCCAAGTCGACCCGAAGGTGATCACGACCCAGATCAAGGTATCCTTGGCCACGGTCTACAACATCAGGAAGGCCATGGAGGGCATGGATCCGATCTCCAGGAAGCCTGGGACTGGGGGACACAACAAAAAACGAAGTGGTGAGTTCCTGAACCTCCTGCAGGAGAACATCAAGAAGGACCCCACCAAGTCCATGAGGAAGATGGCCGCCGAGAGAAACGTTGCTCCCATCACCGTCACCAGGGCCGTCCACGAGGTCTTGGGCCTCAAGAGCTTCGTCAGGACACCAAGGCATCTGTTGGCGGCCACTATGAAGGCCAGAAGGTTAGAGAGAGCCAAAAAAGTCCTCAACTTCTTCAAGCACAACGGCGACACGGTCAAGATCTACTCTGACAAGAAGATCTTCACAGTGGACGCAGTGCTGAACAGAAGAAATGATCGATTCTTGGCAGAAACAAGAGGTCAGGTGGAGGGTATTACAGGACCAAACATCCAGCCCAAGTCATGGTCCTGGGTATCGTGGCCTCCGACGGCAACAAGATGCCCCCACACTTCTTCAGGCCCAATGAGAAGGTCAACTCTGATGTCTACTACAAGGCAGATAGCACATTCCCAATGAACAATTATGTGTTCACCCAGGACGGAGCCCGGCTCACACGTTCAAGAAGGCTCAGGAGTTCTGCAAGGGGAACATGGCCTCCTTCTGGCCGGCGGACTTCTGGCCCTCCTCATCGCCGGATGTGAACCCTCTAGACTTTGCTGTCTGGGGCTTCGTGGAGGGCAAGACCAACAAAACCTCACACACCAGTGTCGAGGCCCTGAAGGCCACCATCACCAAGGAGTGGGACAACATGTCGGAGGACTTCATCAAGACCAGCTGTGCCTCCGTTCGTCCACGTATGAAGCCATCATCAGGAATAATGGAGGACACATTGAATAAAAATTGTAACTTACTGTATCCTTAACATATTTTGTTTCAGGAATTTACCATTAAAATGGCTCTAAAATAAACTATTCCAGCCTTCAAATTGGCCTTTGTCATTTTCTATTTTTGCTGTACCACTCTCTCTCTCTGTATACTCTATAGTATATATATATATATATATATATATATATATAATATTAATATATATATATATATATATATATCTATATCATATATATATATATATACTATATATATGAGATATGGTGCTAATGATCAGAGTAATGTTTTTCGGTTGAAATTCTCTTATCCATCGTCCTCATAAGACAATGCAAATCATTTTATGCCTATTAAGGTCTTATGCTACTACAGGGACAAGACATGCTTTATATTGAAGGAGGAGAATACAATTCAGTTTGTTTTTTCATGAATGATATTTTGTGTTTGTATTTTTTTCGAAAGGAAAATATAAAATGCTTTGAGATTGGTTTACTAAGTATACTGTGGATCTGAATCTGAATATGTGGAATGAGTTCATGTTAGTAGCATTTACCCTCGGATATATTTTAGGAACGTAGACATAATTTAAAATCAGCTTGTTATATAATATTAATACAATAAAGAAAATGACAAAAATAAAATTAGAATTTGGCAATCTTTAGATGTCTTTAAGAGTATAACTTATTTTTAGGGTTGGACTTTTGGTTCTCAGTGTAAACAAATACACAATATTTTCGTATTGTTTTTGACGATTGTAAATTACAACAGACTTGACAAAAGTATACATCATGTTTTTCCCAATATTGGTTCAAGGAGGTTTTTTTACCACAAGAAAAATGCAAGAACATCGAAATTATTGCCACATGGTTTGTCTACTGATTAAATATTTCCCATTTATACTTGATGAACGTGTGGAAGTTTTGTTTTTAAAAAGTAGTATAGCTAGTAATCTCTAAGGTGATACAAATGTATTCATTGATATCTGAATATCTCGGTAAGCCTTATGGTCCATCAACAAAATTATCCCTTCCTCTAAAAGATAATCTATTTTTTTTTTTTAAATTCAAAAATAAGTATGGATAACGTAATCCAGGCATTGTCATCCAATAGTAAGAACTCCATTCCTCTATGGAGCAGGAATGGAGGCACTAACTTAAATACTATTGTGTTGTAGGGCCTATTTTCTTTCTTGGATATTAACAACAGACTTCATTCAGTAAAAGTTATTGCTCTAAATACACATTCAGATTTAATTATCCATTGATAATAAAATTTGACGTAGATATTCAAAAGGATAAATTATCGCTTTAACCTATAATATGAATATTTTCTAATAACATTGTCGAAATTATAAACAAAATTATATTTATCTGAATAACATATCATTATAAATTTATAGCTCTTATACACAAACAATTAATCTTGGGCAATCGGTACGGTATTCGGTAGTTTCTACGAATATCGGATAATGGGTTCGATATTCAAATGTATCGCCGATAGTATCGACTACCGATTTACAATCGGTAGTCGCAGACCTGGTTGTGAGTTATTCGGTATCCGTGAAAAACCTACACAAATATACTCTCTTCATCAACAAATCAGTCTTTTTTTTGTAATGTCTTCTATTTCCTGATCAAAAGAGACATCCATTCATACATTGACTTACCCTCAAAATTCCTTTAATGGAGTCATGACCTTAACGCGGCGACCAAAAAAAATCCCCTTCATCCATAAGATTTGTCCTTCCGGCCACCCTTTATTATCATCATGCTATGCATTCAACAGGGCTATCCCTTAATAAGAGCTTGACCTTTGATGCTTGCACCATGTTGATGATGTGAAGCCCTCCCACTCCTTACTTTAAAGAAGAAAGGTCTGCTAGAGTAAAGGATTAATAGTTGATGTTGTTTGCCACTCATGTCTTATAAGACAAATAATTTTAAATGTAACTTAATGCATTGGTTCCTTATATATATATATATATATATATATAGATATATATATATATTATATATATGATATAATTAAGCCTCATGTGAAGATAAAAGGACGTCCTCCAGGCTTTCAGTTTATTTTATTATCAATTATTTTCTCTATGGACAATCAGACAAAGGTATTAAACAAGACGAAGGAAATATTTATTTATACATGGACTTTAGAGCATTCACAAGAAAATAAATATTTATTTATATTGTGTTTCTAAGCATTTACATCATTTTATATACGTTCTCGTTTTTGTGCTTGTACATTTTTTATGGACTGTGGAATAATAAAAAATGCTCAGTCAATTAATTTATCTCGACATCTTGCATATTAAAGAGAAAATTGATAATCAAGTTTAACTAAAATACAGACTTAAAACTTTTAATGTAATTGGTCATAAAATATATGTGATATATCGAATAAGTAGTACCTTAGTGGTAAGAAGTAAAAAATCAAGGAACTAAAAGTAAACTGATCCCATCCTCATACGAATAGAAATATAATAGCAATTATGAGGATATTTTGAGTACTTATCAAGTTAAACACCCCGGATTGTTCTTCGTGGGAATATGTACTAAATTTATCAAATATTATCCCTCAAAACAATAAAAGAAGTTTCAACGCTGGCTTTGGCGAATAAACAAATAATATAAAATAAACAATAATGTATTTTTTTTAATAGATTGTTTAGCATAAAATGGTTTTGTTGTTCTGAAATTTGATGATCCTTTACTATATTTAATGATTCTGTATATCATTTTCAGTTGTTGTATATCGAATAAGTACATTAGTGATAATAAGTTTTTTTTTAATATGTATTTCATGACACTCTTCTAAAAATATTCATTGACAATGATGTAATATACGAGTGAGAAAGGAGTTAACAATAAAATAATGGTGGGGGTATTAATAGATTCTTTAAAAAACAGGTAAGTGCAGTAATATTATAAAATATATTAGACAGTTAATAATAAAAAACAGGAATTTCTTAAAACAGGAATCAATTCAATTCTAACAATGTTTATATCAATAATAAATATTAAAATAAAATAAAAAAGACGGGAAAAGAAGATCGATAAGCTTTAATAGAGATGATCAAGTTGATTTGGTTAAGAAGGGGAGGGGAGGAGGGGAATAATGTAAACAAATAAAAGTAGTAAGATAAAGCTCACTTTGGACGCGGACTTGGAGAAGGGCTTCTACCTCTCTGTAAATGATTGAAGCCATATGCGTGGGCATGGGGCGGTTCCTGCTTCTCGCGGCGTAAATCATACCGATTACTTTGGTGAGGACGGCGTCTTCTTGGAAAGCACATTTACTCTCCGGATGAACTGCAAGCAGCCAATCTTTCTTCTTCAGGAAAAGACCAAACTCCCCCAGCAACAAAGGTTCCACTATTTTCCTAATGGGCATCACCGCGCTGCACTCGTAGAAAAGATGCTCCGAGGTCTCCGTGTTGTCATTACAAAAAGAGCAAAGCTGCTCCTCAACTTTTTCCTTCGATTTGTTAGTGAAAAGGCTTGACGTAGCAAGCCGATACCTCACCCATTTTTGACTAGAATTGGTGAATGGATTTTTCATTACTGTCTTCCATCCACAGTCGAGAAGACCTTGGTCCTCTACAGCGAGTCTTACCATTCTTTTTTTCACAAGGGTCCTTGCGTCATGTGCTTTCAGGTATACTTTATGCTATTTCTTTATTCTATTTGGGGAGTGCCTCCAGTGCAATATAAAAGGGTGTAAATGGGCCGTATAGGGGGACGGAATGTGAATCTTTTTGTAAATTTTTCGATGCCAGTAAAAAAGTTTGTGGGCTATATTTTCCCCGTAGCTGCGAGACTTGGCCCCTTGATGTGAGATTATCATACTTGAAAATTCCTCAGTACTTCCTATGGTTTTATTAAAGTTCATGCTCCTTTAATAAATCGAATACCCCACTCATGGCGGACTCCCACGATAATACCATATTATCCCATGACACATCAATGCTCTTCACAATTCTAAATAGTTCATCGGGGCCAATAAAGATTCGTTGCTCGAACAGACACCTTGTTTAACTGCAAATTTATCATCCCGGATTTAGGAGCGCCAACGTGGAAGTGGGCTGGCGATATATCAAATATGTACCTGAAAGATCAAAGCTCTACATAAGCACCATCAAAAAGATTTTAAGAGACATCGTGCTTTTTAAACCAATCCAATAAATGATTTGTCCTTTTATAAGTTATTCTTCAGGGCAGTAATATGAACTACATGTTCATTTATGTATTTTCGCAACTGCCCTGAATAGTTTACTCTGTTTCTGTATATAATTTTAGTGTATTTATTTTACACTGTATAAAATTTTGCAGTCAACGGAATAAAAGGTTTTTAACCGTTTAAAAAATAATTCTTTGAATAAAAGTGATAATAAGTAAAAAAATCATGAATTAAAAGTAATTTGATCACATACGAATAAAAATGTTATAGCAAATGTAATGAGGATTGTTACGATTAATGGACCTTGGATATAAACAAAGTAAAATACTTATTGACATGCTCCTTAGTGCACGCTAATAAGCATTTATATTTTTTAAATATATAGTTTTATCGAGTAAATAATTGTTTTATTGGAAGTAATATGTTTTATACGTTAAGAAGGTTTGTATGTTCCTATTTAAATGCTAATATTTAAGTTACAATTGTTATTTTTGAATCTTTTACGGATTGACGAAAATCTATATATATATATTCTATTCTTGTTTTCATATATATAATAAAAACTGCAATCTCCAAGCCTAGGCATTAAAGTCCACTCTTAGACAGCCCCTAACCATGACTTGAACCCCTGGTAATTAATTTAGTAATTATAGGATGTATTAGCAAAGCGAGCGAAAAGGAATGTTGTTGCAAAAAAAAACGATATATAGTTTTCTCTCTCTCCTTCTTTTCATTTCTCAATGACGTAGTTATATAGTGTTCTTTGGCAGCCAAGGGGGACGAGAAAATACATAACTCCCCTCCACTCTATCCCTCACTCCTCCTCCTCCTCCTGATGTTTATCTAATGTCATGTTCTTGATGAATAAAAAATATATGCTATGTACTATAGTGAGAGTTGAAATAGTACAACCATTTATTTATATATAAAAACACGGACTGCAACCCGCCTATCTCTCTTTATCTAAACAAGGAGAAGGAAAAAGATACATTGTTGTAGTTGAAAATTATGTGTGGACTCTCAGCTCAAACAATATGGAATACTTTCTGGAATAATACTAGTAAAAAGTTCATGGTAGCCCTATTACATTTTGTGTGACTTGCTTCTTGTTTAGGACCTTTATTGTAAATGATACTCTTAAAATAATATTAATAATTATTTTATTATATATGTATATATATATATATATATTTTATGTATATATACATATATATATATATTAACAAATATTTTTATATATGAATATATACATTAATATATTATAATATATTTTATATATATAAGCATTTATATATATATATTTTTTATATTGAATCTATATATATACATTGATATATGCATATATATTTATGTTTATATATACATATATATTTAAATATATTTATGTTTATATAAACATATATATTTATGTTGATATATACATATAATATATATATATATACCAGGAAACAACCGGGTACCCGGCCTGGGTCCCGGCTGTTTTTGAGCGTCCTGGACCGGTATCCCGGGTTTTTTAATACACCGGGCCGGGACATCAATATTTTTTCAATATTTCGTTTGTCATTTAAAATTTTTAAAAATCATCACTTCAGAAACTTTTTGAGATTCGTTTCTTAAAAAAAACCGTCGTCACTTTTATTGGAGATTCTTTTCTTTAAAAAAATGTCGTCACTTTATGGGAGATTCTTTTCCTTAAAAAACGTCATCACTTTTTTGGAAATTCTTTACTTTAGAATGTCGAAGGAACGAAAATATATATTATGTCCCGGCCCGGCTTAAAAAATTTAGTCCCGCCCGGGTCCCGCGAAAAAAGGTCCCCCGTCTTTTCCTGATATAAACAATATATTGCTAGTTTTAACAACGTGATTGCTTGAAAAAAAGTATGAATAAGAGCAATAAAGTAGTTGGCACACCGTAAATACCGCCTCATTTCACTCATATCTGTAGTTCTGCAAATATCGATTTAGAGCGAAGAATGTCTTCTTTTTGCATATGCTTCGATCAATGTAGACAGTAACTTGGGTCTTGAAGTTTATTGTATGTATCACAATTGTCTTTTATTACTTTGAATAAAAATAGGGAGCTTTTCTCACTGAAGGAAAATAATTCATGTTTTAATCGATTTGCTTATAAATAGGTACTTACTCCAATGATAAGTCATACAAAAACATTTAAATTAGGTTTGCAGACTGAAAAAAAAACAATGTTTATTGGTGAGTTTGCTGGAACATGGACGTTAAACATACTTAATTATAAATGTAAGTAGATCTGATCGAATAAATAGTAATAAAAATGAAAGTAGCAACACTTAGCTTTTATTTTGGTAACGACTTGACTTTTTCACACACAGACCGTTGCCTTATTTTATTGAGGGAATACATCAACTTCAATATTGAAGCAATCAAATTCATTTGTCCATTGGTGCAATCATAAACACAAATATACAATGTGAGAATAATGTTGATGACAAAATAGCAGAATGGAAATGGTATGGGTTTTTATATTGAGCAGAATGCTTTCATACCCCAGAAATATAAAGTATATTCGGATAACAACCTTTTGAATACACAACGCCATTTAAGCCCCGGTCTTTTTAAGGTTAAAATCCGTAGAAAATCTTGGTCACAAAAAAAACCCAGTAAAAGGATAAAAAGCAATAATGTTTTAATTTTTTGAAATTAATATTCAACATAAATAAAGGTTATATTAAATTAGCATAGATCCTACAATGCATTTTTGTAATCTACATATACAAGAAAATTATAGATTAGTTGTTTTTAATGCACTAAGTACAACCAGATTTCAACAAAACATTTAATTACGAAAATACCAAATTAATTTATACATTTACAAATGGATCAAATATTTAATAAAGTTATCAATAACACTTTTACCATACTATTCTTTGGGCAATCTTAGCAGATCAAAGTTTGTATAAGAATATCTGTCCTTTTGCTGTTAAAATTAAGTTTGTTAATGCATTTTGATATGTACATTTACGAGACATTATAAATTATTTTCTACAGAAAATAGTTAAATATTTAAGTACTTATTTTAGCCAATTTGCTGACTTTATTATTATGTATTTTTTTTGCCTCTTTGGTTCGATTGAATTGCAGTATCTGACAGGATATAAATAAGCATTATAGCGTTAAAACTAGTTACTCGAACCTAGGATCTTATTAATGAGGTAGACCAAAAATGACCATCCCCTCTCGGAGTATTCGAACCTGGTCCCCCAACATTGAGAGTTGAACACGCCTTAACGCACACGGCTACCGCACTCCTTTATTTTTATTGAATCTTTGTAACCTTCATCCATCAAAACATAGTTTGTCTCTTATTGAACAAACACACCAAGAAGACTCTATTAAAAAGTCCGTCCTTTGTCTGAGGGAAGGTCACAAAGCCCCCAATTGCCTCTGATAAACAGGATCATATATATACATAGTTTGTGATGAAGCCTCAGCTGTTTATTAAATGTGTTTATTATTATTATACATCTTATTTTGTCAGCTGTTGATGAATGACAGTTGACTCTTTTTATGTCTATGGAAGCCATGAATACATACAAATATTAGAGTCATTGTAACCCTTGTAGTAGTAACCCTTGTAACTGGGGCTGTAATGCAATGAAATAAGTAATATGTGTGTGTGTCTGTATATATATATATATATATATATATATATATATATATATATATATATATATATATATATATATATATATATATATATATGTGTGTGTGTACAAATAATAATAATAATAATGGTACTCCTTCCCTTCCCGAGTTTTAAATTAACTTTTCTTCCAAGAATTTAGTGGTTCTTTAAACGTTCAAGGAGTAAAGAAAAAATAAAGAGGAAACTATGTGAGAGTGTGTCTTTGAGGACGAAGGAAGCAGAGGAGAAGGAAGAAGGAGAGAAGAAGGGGGGGGGGGGGGGGAGGGTCCTTCCTCCCCCTCTCTTAATACTTCTATATATTTCTTACTTTCTCTATCTAGAAGTGGTTGTAGAGGAAGGACATAACTATTTGTTTAGAAGACGCTATAATTCAGTAGATATGGGGAAAATGAAGGTCTGTATAATAAGGTCTGGGCAATACAAAAACAAATATCTAATCCTAGCAGTATAACTACTCAATGACGTCACTGGAGGAGTAATATATATATATTATACTTAAATTTTTCAAGCCGGGCCGGTCCAAAACCGGACTTAATATATATTTTCGTTCCTTCGACATTCTGAAGTGACGACATTTTTTTAGAAAAGAATTTCCAGAAAAATAAGTGACGACGTTTTTTTGTAGAAAATGTACATTTAAGGCAATCCTAGGTAGACGAATTCACACGCAGTAATGCTTATTCAATTCCACAACGAACCTGCAATTCTATCGAAATAAATAAATATTCAGGCAAAACAATAAATAAACCATATTCACTTATTCTTAGAACTCTCCCATAATTAAATACAAACCACAATGTTCAAACATACGTTAATAACCATTTAACTTAGGTCAAGTTGCAACTTATTATGAAGCCTATAAAAAGGAAGTGCCATAGCGTACAAACAACATTTTATGTTCTTCGTAATAAACGCATGGCCTACTAATATATATATATATATATTTTCTTTTTTGTTGTTATTCTTCTTCTTGTTGTCTCAACAACACACACGTGATAACTTATGAGACTTTAATTACTTTGAATTATTTATATTCCTGGACCCTTCTTGCGTTTGTTTGCCTTTTGTATATGTACGTATATACTTTTATATGAGTCCTGTCTTCTCGACGGCCGCATTAAAATAAACTTTGATGACAATTGTTTTATGATGATTGGACTCCATCTCTTTATATCTCTTATTGTTTGACTGTGTAATTAAAAAGTAAAGCAAATAGCCCCCTTACTCGCTACTAACTATATAACTATAAAATATATATTTTTGACGGTTTGAAATCCCCCCCGCGGCCATTTTGACAATGCAGTTTCGCATCCTGGGTCTTTCATGGGTCAATGCATGTAGCCTCTCTCCTATTTGTAATCTTGTGTTTCTCTCTCATTCTATCCTTTCCACACATTTCCTCCCATTAATTTTTTTTCCTCTCTCTGTGTTTCAATTAACAGCTTCTTCTTCTTTCCTCATCCGGCATCTTGAAATATTTCCTTGAAGAAAAGAAGATGTTGAAGTGACTATGTGAGCTATATGATTTTCAGTGTTGGTTGAATATACATTTGATTTTAATATACTACTACTTTTTACTGCAAAGTAATATTTAAAAAAATATTAGTTATTACTTCTCAAAAGTAGTATACTACTTTATTTTAGATATTACTTTTTTAAGCATTCCGAAACAATAGTAAGTAAAGGCAATTCAAACATGATTTGTAAAAATCCTCACCCAACTAAGTTTGCATTTTTATGTCCACTGGGTGACGTCACATAATACATTCACAGTTCATTAATTTTCATCAAAAATGACTGTCCAATATTTTTTTCACGAAAGTAATATGTAACTAGGAAATTACATATTACTTTAAAGTAATATCCAATATGTTTGTTCTCTCTAGTTAGTCGAAGTAATATAACTAAGTAATATATTACTCGCACGCGCGTTAGGGAACAACACTGATGATTTTGGAACTACGATTTGCTATATCATTGGATGTAAGTGGACCTAATATTTTTACGTCATATAAGTATTTGCTCAAATTATTTATTTATATGAGCTGTATCTTTCAAAATGGTAAAACAATGACGTATTCAGCTGAACTAAAAAAGGCAACTGTTGTTTTATAAATATTATTCAAGTGTCGTTTACCTATATTGTCTAAAATATTGCTGCTCCAATTCTGAGGTTGTAATAAAATGACTGTCAAATTTAAATTATATACTTGACTTAGTTCATTTACGAAATCAGCAGCTGAGCCTTCGAAAAAAGAGATATTTATAAAATGTTACTCAAAGGTCAATTTAATATTATGTTTTACATATCGGTTCTTTGACTTTAAGATCTCTAAAATGAATCACTGATATATATCATTTGATATACAAAAGATTAACATATACTTAAACTGTTTTTGTTTTTTTACAATTGAGTCTGTAACAGTTTTTACTATACATTTGCTTAGCATCGATGTTAAAATTTTAAACTAAAATGCTTATATATATAGTTGTTATTGTGTGTTAGCTCTTGATATATATATATATATATATTTATGTATTTAAAGTTCTTAACGGTGAATATAAAATATACAAACATAATGAATTTTAATCACTATTTGTATAAACTTTATGAATGTTAGGAGTGGATTTAAATTGCCTTTACATATTTAACTTTCTTATCTATTTACTAGTGTGCCTATAGAGTTACTTCAATCCAATGAATTTAGAAAATTCATTTCTAATATGATATATTTCTTAGAAGAAAGAAGAACTTATATAATATTAAATTGGTAATGTCATTTTTGAATATTTACATGCTGTTTCCATATATTTATTAAATTGTTGATGGGTTTAAATTTTTTATTATTTTCATTATCTTTTTTAAAGAACTTGTAAAAATAACATACTTATATTATAGATGAAATGATATGTTACTTTATATTAAAATCTCTAGCAACATTTCAATATTCTACTGTCCTTTTCATATTCCTAACATATTTCTGCAAATAACTTATTAACCATCTTGACTAACTATGTTTATATCCAACAGAGGAAGATCCAATGTGCGTTTTGTACGATTTTCATATTATTAGAAATAAAAAAAATATTTGAAGCATAACTTAAATATACATTTACTAAAATATAACTCTGCAAAAAAAGCATTATTAAAGGATGATTGATACTAAAATTATATTTAAGTTCAATGTATTATGGGATAGTATATGCAAGTGTTGTTTTTGGTGTCCGGAAGAAACGGCAAAGGAGTTAATGGTTAGAGATATATAAATATAATTTAAACATTTAATTGTAAGTACAATTTCATAAGCTGTACCTTATATTGAATTTTTCAGAAGACTCAAAAAAATAATTACAATTTTATATTATTAATAAATTAATTTGAATGCAATTAATGCACTCATTTAATGTTGGTATAATTTGTCATATTATAATTACTTCCTTTTTAACCATTTTCTGTCCTGAATATTTGTATTCTTTTTTCAATTGTCACAATTTTCCCCTTTGCCATTTTTTCCTTCACTCGTTGTTTTCTTCAAAAACTGTCTTTATCCGGCGGTTTTCAGTTGGAACTAATATTTATATATATTTATATTTTATAAGGAATCAAATAAACTCTCTTTCCGCGGCTGAAGGTTAACCCTCTGCGAAATGTGTATTGAAAGTGTTTTTGAGCGCCTGCTTTATTGACGGCGCTGAGAAGAATCTCATTTGTTTGTTTTTTCTTTCGGGACTTAGGCGGGAATCAAGGTGTGTGTGTGAGACAGAGAGAGAGAGAGAGTAAGCGAGCGACGACGGACCTTTTCGCTGCGGTTATTCTGACTCCCTTCTCTCATCTCAGTAGACTCAAATCCCCCAGCTAGTTCTCATCTCCCCTTTATCAGATAAGACGTTTTTGTTTCTATCTTCATTCAAAGCATTCATATATATATAAATATATATATAGAATAAGTATATATCTGTGGCTGTAGTTTATTTTGTTGTCCATGATGAACGTGGGCAGCAGCAACTGCTCGGAGTGCCATCGTGCCATCCGTGATCAATGGATATACAAGGTCGGCGGCTCCCTTCACCATGCTTCATGCCTGAGCTGTGCCGTTTGCAGCGCTCAGTTGGACGAGACCTGCTACTCCTACAACGGAGCCTACTATTGCAAAAAGGACTATTTCACGTACTTTGGACCCCGCTGTGGGTCTTGCCAGGTCACAATCATGTTTGACGAGTACTCCACCGTCTTGGGGACCACTTCTTCCACCCCACTGCCTCCACTGCTCCGTCTGCAATGTAACTATTCTCAAGGGCCAAAACGTGGGCTTCTCCAACGACGGCCTCCTCTACTGCGAGGACCACTCCTTCATGAGCTTTATGAAGACCACGCTGCCCTACGGAAGCTTTGATTCCGGTATCGAGTCTGACCTCAGCGTCCACGACTCCGGATCCAACACTCCCTCCAGCCTGCTCAACCTGGACGATGCAAACTCCACGCAGAGCAGGGAGTCAGAAGACGACGAGGATAAAGTCAAAGACTTGGACGAGAACGGAAAGGAAAACAAGCGTCGAGGACCACGGACCACCATCAAGGCCAAACAGTTTGAAGTCCTTAAAACCGTGTTCAGCCAGACGCCAAAGCCCACGCGGACTCATGAGGGAACAGCTTGCAAAGGAAACAGGGCTTCCATGAGGGTTATACAAGTCTGGTTTCAGAACAAGCGGAGTAAGGAAAAACGGATGCATCAAATGCGATTCATGGCCCGTGGCCCCTTTCTTCCACCCAATGCCGGACGGAGAAACGCCGGGGGATTCGATACCGGGGTACTACCCCGGGAACTCCCTCCCGGAGGACCCTATCCCGAACCACCCTACGGACCACCAGACTTTGCCTTTGGCTACCCACAGGCCCCGCCAAATGCGCTGGATATAACAACCACAGTGTGCCCGGTGATAATACAGATCCAAACCTCTTTGACTCCTCCAACAACTCCTTTCCATCTCCACCCTCAGGAGACTTCCCAAGTGGCTCTGAGCCTCCCGAAGGGTTTAACTCTGGCGGCGGGGACCTCTTTCCGCCTTCCTCAAATCCCTCGAAGCAACAAGAGTCGTCCGGACTGAACAACCCTGGTGGCCCACAGGCAACCCTTGTCTCATAGTTCCTAGCGAAGAAAAAATGAAAGAAACAAACAATTAAAACAATCTGTGATAAACATGGGAAAAACTTAGAGGAACTACCATTATTATTATATGCAAACTTTTTATTGTCTCATTATCGGTGTTAAATCAACGTACTTATACTTATATATTAAATACATACGTTGTGGTCTTAAGTGTTCTTTTTAAATAATAATAATTTAATGATCATTGAGTCATTTACTATTTATTTTCTAACACATTTACACACACAATCAAATTCAAATAACCGACTGATCAATACCCTGATCGTCCCAAACCCCGATTTTTCCAACTCCCCCCCCTTTCCCACACCACAACCAATATTCATCCATTGACCCAAAATACACACACACACACATTCTTACATACTTTAATTATATAAATATCTAATTGTATACGTGAAAAATGGTTAATCGTATTATTATTATATATATCAAAATACAAATATATTTAAATATATGCATATATATATATTTCCAGAAGAAACCATATTTATATCTGCTTAATTTCTTGGGTGGCTGACTAGAACTATATTTACATATAGAGTAGTAAACTAGTTGTATCATATATCTATATATATGAACCCTACAACTTCCTCTTATAGTGACGAAAATTTATTGTGTTATTTATTACACAGAAAGTACCCCAAACGAATTAACTATATATTATAAATATCTATGGTTAAGTTATTTATTGCTTAGATCCTGTCAATATTTAGAAAAAAAGAAAAATATATAAGTTTTTCGAAGAAGTAATGTATAAGACAGAGTATCTTTTACAATATATATATATACACTTATATACTTATATATATATATGTATATATATATTTATTTATATAATATATGAGTGGTAAATACTTTGGTTAATTTAGTATTTTGATTAATACTTTGTCAAAGTTGCTAGAAATAAATTGCTTAATTCCTGTATATATATATATATTTATATATATATGAATAGTAAATATTTTGTTAATTTAGTATCTTGATTGCTTACTTGGTCAAAGTTGCTTGACATAAATTGTTTGTATTCCTGATTTGAATACTTGCTTTGATAAGATAACCCCTCATAATGGTGCCTCATTTTGATCAACGAATTAGTTTATAAATAAATAGACTCCTAACTGCAAATAAAAAATTGCTTATTTTTGTGATGAAAAAACTTTAAATGTAATAAAATGGAGAAATCAAAAAAATTGAACAGGATTCCAAATAAATATTTATTAATTTTGTATGAAGTCTTTTGTGCTAGCATACAAACCAATAATGCAAAATATAAAATGTTTTCAAGGTGTAATTTTTTTGGGTAGAAAACTTATTGACTTTATATCCATATTTTACCCTATGATCCCTAAATAAAGTAATTTATAAAATCAAAAATCTATTCCTGAAAACTTTTATTGTCCATAGCAAAACATCAATTTTTATCAGTATATTAAGATGATCAATGCCTTTGAAAGTATCATGACCAAGCAAAACATCAATTCGATTTATATAACATATCTTTAAAAAAGTTTGTATAAAACTTTATCATACTCTCACAAAGTGTAAGTCATGGTGGTCATAGTAGAGTCCCATTTTAGAAAAAGAAAATATTTACCATGCCTATAAATCATGTTCATAATTATGATAACCCCACAAGGACTTTGTAATGATTAAGTCCAGGAATGAAAATATATTGGTATTTTTTCAACATTATATACATGTTTCAATATTCGAGGTATATATGTATAAATTTATGTACGCTAAATGCATTTTGTCATGAACTTTGTGCAACATTCATACTAAGAAATATAGGTATATATATTTAGATAAAAAATATATATATTTATTTGTATATGTATATGTGTGTATTTTATCATATTTTATATATTTATAGTATATACTATATATGTATACATAGGTATATATATATAATATATATATATATATATATATGTAAATGTAAATATATATATATATATATCTATAATATATATATATTCTAAATATATTTATATGTATTATATCCATTATATATATTTATTTACATATGTGCATATATATAACATATATAATACATAAATATATAAATAATATAAAATATAAATATTATATATAGATAATATATATATATATATATATATATATATTATATCAATATATATATATATTTATATACAGATATATAATAGATATATTTATATATATTATATTATATATATATATATATAATATATATATATATATATTCACCATAAGTTTATAGCTTTAACCATATTAAGAAGCAATATGAAAAACGTGAGAACGGTCAAACGATATCTTTTTTCTTTTTTTGTTCAATGTATAATTCTCGCCCTCCCCAAAAGTATAATTTTTTTTATCATTTAATAATATTACATAAAATGGATGTAGGTTTTCCGCCCAGGTACCGACCGTCTTCACACACACACAGACTCACACAGGGATTGTAGGACTGACTTCTCTTGATAACACACTCCTCACGCCGCGGATTCAATTTCATATCACACTTATATGTACATCACTACTAAGCACTTCTACGCTGAGCCTAGAGAGAGAGGGGGGGGGGAGGAATGAGTTGGATTAAGAAAGAAATAATGTAAATATGGAGTGTGAGATTTGAAATCTCACGGTTTTTTATTTCCATTTTTCTCTGTCTCTTCAGTTTTTTCTACTTCCTATAATAAAAGTAGTAATAATATTCTGCCCCGTGTGGGTCTGTGTAAAATGATACCTAGGGATCAGCAGGTGTGTGGTTTTTATGTTAAGTCCCTTGTAAAACAAGCCTTCTGTGAACTCCTTCTGAAATGTGGGGCAGCTCCCTGATTTATACATGACTTTGACCTCTCTTCTGTGAGAAAAAATCCTCCTTGGATACTCTTAAACCAGCGGGGAATTCGATTAGTTTTACATCATCTCCTGGAGGGAAACTTGAGGGAGGAAAAAGCCATAGGTGGGTCAAGTCTTGCAACAGCAAAAAAAAAAGCAACAATCAACACCCATTTCCAAGGGCATTTTCTTCCCTGCCAAAAATAGTAAATATTTCAATAATAATTTTGTCGGTCTCTTTAGTCAAAAGCTCTCGATCGTTGTTCTGTCTGACGTAAAGGGCCCTGAGAACTTCTTCAGCCTCCTTCGCACAGCCTATGAGAACGAATTCGCACAGTATTATTTATTATTATGTGGGAGCTCCTGGAACTATCGATGAAAAAGTTCCTCTCCAGATTCCAGAGATTCTTCCCATCGAGGAACTATTGAATGACTTCGGAAATCCTTTTGAATATGCGTGTTGATAGTCCCGCGGATGTTTAGCAAACAACTCCCATTATCACATAGGATACAAATAGTTGCTGTAATCCTGGTTTATTTATATGGCCTTTCCTCTACATTGAAAATAATATTTTTTGTGGTTAGGAGTTGATTAAATTTTGGCGAAAGTTAGTTATATTAAAGTACAATCTGAATATAGTTACCACTCAAGGAAGCCATAAACTAAGTAAACTTATGTAGTAAATTAAGTTATTAAAGGTCATTTTTTTTACATACCCAAAAATGATTATTTAAAAACAATAATTTTCGTATATTTTTTTATTTATATAAAAAATAATTTGGATTCCTTGGATCTTATCTACCGTTTGCGGTCTACTCATTTTCAGAAGCATTGAAGTTGAGGACATCACTGGAGATTGAATGGCGAAAAAAATATTTAATATAACTTTTGGGTATCTTAAAGAGTCACTTTACGTTATTCGAGATAATTCACCCTTTTTTCAAGATGATATTTATGCCTAAGGCAAAATTTAGGGGGTTTCAAATAATATAAAATAAGATCACTATATAATAATATCATATATTTCTATATAAAATACTCTATGGTAATATATGTATAATGTATATATATATATATATTATATATATATTCTATATATATATATAGATTTACACCCAAAACATAAAGTCAGAAAAACTTTCTGCCAATAAATTATATTTTTACAAGATAGGAAATGGTGTTTTAGAATTTCTATAACAAAAATAAAGACTTTAAACTTCATCAATATTTCATTAAACCAAAGAAACTTAAATCAAATATAATCAACTTATCCCGAACGGCGTTGTACGAATAGTATATGAATCATGTATTTGCAATTTCAGACATTAATAAGAAAAAAATTAGTTAAACGTATTTTACTATTATGGATAAATATTTTAACTTTTCATAATCATATATAGTATATATTAAAATAAAAGCAAACATATTTATGACTGAAGCAATTATATGAAAATATATGTTTATAATACTATATAACCATTGTTTTATTTCTAGTTTGAAAATGATTAATTCATTCTAGAGATATGAAGTGTGTGAGTAACTATTCACTTGCTTCCAATACCAAGTCCTCACCGACCAGATGTTGCTTGCACAAATAATAATATACTTTGCCGTATGATGCTTCATTCATACTATAATTTGTACTCAACATATTTTTAAATTGAAAGTGCCTTGGCGATAAATATAACGAATTTATTTCTCATATCCTGTACACAAAAATGCTATGTTTCGTAATTATACCACTTCTTCTTCGTGATATTTATGATTTATATCTTTTGAAACTTAGTTCCATTTTTCACGATTCCTTTATGGTGTTTTGGTATTTCAAGGGATTATATAGATATATTATTAATATATTATATATTATATATATATTATATATAGTAAATAATATATATATATATATATATTATATAGACCAATTACCACTTGGTAACTGCTGCTACTGTTAGCTGGATAGAAAGATAAAGAAAAAAAGAAGGGAGAGAGTATTTTGCCTCTTCTCTCCCTTCTTTTTTTTTCTTTCTCTTTCTATCCAGGTAACACTAACAGCAGTTGCCAAGTGGTAATTGTATAATTCATATCAAAGGATCAATTTTTTGGGAGAACGTGCAAAAATGTATTAGCTTATATTCTCTTAAAGTATTGCGATTTTTAAAGAACACCAAACATATCAAATGAAAGCTTGGTACACCAGCTTTAATATTTTGGTATACTAAATCTTGTCATTTATAAGTAGAGAGTTATATGCACATTAAAAAACATATCTCGCGTACAAAATGACGCATATAATGGATTATAATGCGTCAGAGACAAAGTAAAATTTTGAGAGGAACCTTGACGCAAACTAAGAAACACATTATTTTTTTTTTTCATAATCGATTTCTTATAGGTCAATACAGGCTCTGAATCATATGATATAAACTCAGATTGTACTGAATTCTGAATTGATAGAATGCAACCAGTCCTTTTTGGATTTATCATTGAAAGGTGTACTAAACTTAAAAATACTATTTTACTCTGAAGCGAACAATCATCTTCATACAGGCGAGTGAAGTTAATTGATACAAAAAGCTATGAAATTGCTAATCATACACCACTCCCTTTTTTTCTTTGTTTTTACTGAAAACTTTGTTTTTTAAAAAACCCAAACATATGTCGGGTAGAAATTAGATTTCCTTTAAATTAATAATTATTATTGAAGTCTGTAACGTCCACCATTTGGAGAAATTTGCGTAAAACTAATTTTTACTATTTTAAAACCTTTGACCTCTTTGCGCGACCTTGTAAT
>CP045900.1:9353296-9376669 GCA_013387185.1 Caligus rogercresseyi
GTATTCGTAACATTCAACTGTATTCTTTATGTCGTTAAGTCTATGTACAGCTCGAAACTATCAATAGTCATTACATAGTAAATAGTAGGTGAACAAGAACTGGTTTTTATCCTTTAATTTTGATAATAATGTATTTTTAAATAGACAAATTAATTTAAAATATAAATAAAGTAGTTTTTTCATTGATCTTATTAAGAAAATAAATTCTTTACAATAAAGTATAGGTAATCCATATTTCGTTTCACTTGTTCACACTTCACAAGAGTCAAATAGTCGTTTCGTAAACATCAACAGCAGCTTCTACTACATACTTTGTAAGTAAGTCACTTGAGAGTACCCATTTGTTAAATAAAGGAGGTTGTCATCAAGGATCCGTTTCAGGCAGAAGCAGCAGAAAAAAAGATAATCAAAGTTAAATGTGGCAAAGGAAACAACACATTCCAGAGTTGATTGATTTTTTAACCCTGTCTCTCTGTCTCTAAAGAAGGAACAAAAATAGTTATTATGAGGCAAGGAATTATTACATGAAGTAGTAAGAATGAAAAAAAAAAAAACTCGCGTTAAAGGCAAAATATTTGAGGCTTGAAGTCAGTTTTACATGTTTAAAACATCCAAGATCTCATTCAAGTATGGTAGTGTTTATTCATTATTATTTTCCTTCTTACAGCTTTAATTGCTGCTTTTATTCAGAGACTGACAAGAAAGGGTAGAGGATGCTTCAACGGCAGTATGTGACGCTTCGACTTGAAAGGAAGCTTTATAAATATAATCATACTATCTTTATCTCCTTATATTATACACATATCAAACGCTTATATCATTATTAGCATATTACTTTTAATATGCCCCTGAGAGACTTTAAAAAGCATTATATATTATATACATTCATGGATTTGTATTTACAATTTTAAAGATTATTTTAAAACATTTTAATATTATATTTGATATATATTGTATTTTGTATTTGAATTTTTAAATGAATATAACATTGTTTCTTTATTCTTTATCTATTGTCAATTATACTATCTCTATCTCCTTATATTAGGCACATATCAAACGAGCCTATTCATTATTAGCCTATTTCTATAAACATATTAATGTGCTCCAAAGACTTTAAAAAGCATTATAAATTATACATATTCATGGATTTTTATTTATATTTTTAAAGATTATTTTAACATAATTAATATTACATTTGATTTAAATTGTATTTGAATGTTTATAAATGAATATATCATTGTTTAGATTGTACTTCTTTATGTATTGTCAATTGATTTTTTTAAAAGTTCATTGGATTATCTTTTGATCATATGATTGATAAAATCATATTTGATATGTTTTATATACATATTTATTGATAATATAACATTACTCTATAAACTGCATATTTATTCTAACATTCTGTATATTTTTATTGTGTATTTAAAGTATTTTTTTAAATAGTCTCCTTTATATTTTTTTATCATTGGTTGAGTTATTTGTCTGTATGTGCATTGAGGTTGAACAAAGGATCACTGATTTGGCACCCCCAAAAAACTGTTAAATACGGAATCACAAGTCTTTAAAAAAGCTTGGCACTCTCCGAGGAATATATTTTTTATTGGACTACTTATAGAATAATACACATTTAAAAACCTTATATATTCTAATGTAATGTATTTTACAGATATGTGAGAGATTAATTGATGTTGAAACATCAAGGATCATGGAATAGCCTCATTGTTGATACTCCCAAGAAGGACCAATCAGCATTGATAAACAAACCTCATGTATAAAAGTATTCTGGGTTCGATGGACTACAGATTTTAGTACTTAATAAAATTATTCATATTTTTAAGGAAAACTGATATTTCAGTAAACAAAAAGTTATAGAATTCTCCATCTTAAAAAATATGGTTGACCATAAAAAAACTATTACTTTTTATATCCAGTGATATCCAATTAATAAAATAAAAGAGGCCCAATTCGACATAATTCCTAAAGTAAAGGTATGGAGCATCATAATGTCTTAAGAAGCCATATTAATCGCCTTGAATGTAGGCATTTGATTGGTTGGGAGCTCAATCCTTGCACAAAAAACAGGAAAATATTCGGTCATAAAAAATTGGTGTTCTGCCAGAATTTTAAATCCTTTAAAGATTTAACGTCATTGGATCTGGGTCCCTAACGAACAGGAACTGTGTCTGGACACGGACCAAGGTCCACCATTTAGAAGCGCATGATTCTTTTTCTACCGGAATATGCACCAAACCTCTCTATAAAAGCTTGTATTATTTTTTTACTGTTCCACAAAAACACAACTTTTTTGGTTAATGAGTCACATTCATAAAGTAATTCATTTAAGAAGAATGGAATATTTTACTGTGGACATGTGCCGCCGCCGAGGAGGTTAATTAAACTCGTGCCATGTTAAAAGTAATTAAAAAAAGAGAATCTTCATCCTTTTTTTCTGACTTGGAAAATATGTATCTTAAGCAAAAAAAAATATAATATCTATGTTGTAGATTGTGAGGAGGATTGAGTGTAAAAGCTTTTATTCATGGACTCATAAATGTGTTAAGGGTTGCTTATTTTTCCATATGGACCCACATATGTTGATGATGTTGCTGCTGCAAGGAGCTTCTTTCATTTGTGTGTGTGTGAGAGAGAGAGAGACAATGGAAGTCATAGAACATATTATATCCCCATGATTTAGTCTAGGATCAGAATGAGAAAAATATGTATCTAAAGAATATATGGAGAAGAATAGGGAGACTAAGAGGGAGAGGGTCGTGGAATCATAAAAACACAGATGCACTAATTTGCGTGTTTTTTTAAAAGTCCCAGGGGGAGCTGTCATCAGTTTGCAAGAAACATGAACTCTAACAACAGCATATATGTATACAGGAAGAGAGAAGAACAACACACACACACATAGATATATATATATATATATATATATATATTATATATATATATATATATATATATATATATATATATATATATATATATTGGTCTCCTTTTATTCTATTCCCTTTTTATTGGTATCAACAAAAACGAACCACTACTATTATATGAATGCCACCCTGGGGGGAAACGAATGATCAACTTGATGATGATGATCGGGGTTCATATCAACTGTTTACGATGATATTATATATATATATAGATATATATATATATACATATATAAATACTACATATACATATATAACTACCTAATATATATGTTGTGTATAAGTATATATAAACAAATATTATGATATATATATATATATATATATATATATATATATATGTATGTATATATACATTTATATATATATATATATATGTATACAATATATATATATTTATATCTATATATATAAATATGTATATATATATATATAATTATAATTTTTTTTTGTTTTTTAAATATATGTTCATATGGAATGCAAACTATAATTTATTTTGTTAAAAAGGAGGAATATCAAACAAAATGTTCCTGTTGTTGCTTTAATCTAGCTAAAGATTAATAAACTCGTGGATCAGTTAAGCAATTATGATTTCATTTTGAAACTTGGGTGTTTCTTATAAACTATATTTAATATACTGTCATTGTTATTCCTATTATTGGTGAGAAAACAATTATACGGACTATATAAAAAGTTGAAGTAAGCTATCAGTGTTCTTAGATTTTATCATCCTTGGATTACATAGAGGTTTCCAACTTTTAAAGTATTTTATTAAGTAACATATTTTATCAAAATGTTTGAAAAATTTAGATCTTTTCGTTAAAAATGAGCCTAGTTTTGGTAATTATAGACATACTTTCTTATTTATATATTTTTGCAATGTTTCAATTTCTTTATATTAAAACAAATGTTTTATCGGCTAATAGGGCCTAAATGAATTTCAACAATAAAGTAAATTGATATTTTGGGAGACTATTCAAATAAAATAAAAGTCATAGATCATCTAAATATTATTGAACCAAATATAGTAAATAAGACCCCTCTTGGCTCAACAGGAACTCGTATTTCATATATGTATATTATGTATTATGTCTTACAAAAAGGCATGTCAACGAGTTCATATTATAGTCCAAGCATGAAAGGGGTCAATGAAAAGGTCTTAAAAAATCACTTCCCATTCAACCGGAGAAAATCAAGGATGTTTGGGTGTCACGACAAGGGGGACGACATGACATATTGAATGCAGAGGGGAATCCGTACATCCAAAGAGGAAGACCTCAAATGACTATTATTTATAGATAAAGCTGGGGTTTGATAGATAAAATCGGTAAGTATTAGAAACTTACTGTGTCCAATCTCTGTGGTAGATATATAATTTTTCACAAATTGTCAGATAAAAAAGGAAAAAACACAATTGAACCTTTACTTTAATTTATGTTAACTTTTACACAGCTATTTTGAGAGCATTTTTTGTTGTTTATCTGTATCTTTGTGTATTAAAAAAACATATAGTGATGGCACAGAATTTTTTTACTTATGAATTAAAAGTCTTATAAGGGCCTATTACTCGATTTCTTAGTTATTTCTGATGTATATGTATGGTTTTAAACAGCTCTTTGAGTGGACATATTTTTTCATCTCCGTGTCCAGTTATTAAATAGGTCGATGGGCGAATTATTTGTATTTAAAATATTTATTTACGTGAACACCGCATTTAGTAATGGGAGGGTAAACATTCTTTTTCTTTCTATTCTTCTCGTCTTCTCTTGCTTGTCTAATTAAAATTCTTATTGACCCAGTCACCAGAGAGAGAGAGAGAAAAAGAAAACATAGCAACTACGACTCCCTATAGCAATAAACCCACCTCCACAAGGTTGTAAAAGTGTCTCTTCCTAATTTGCATGCTCTCCGCCTACAAGCTGTAAAAAAAACCACGACAAAATACATAATAACAAAATATGTAAATTTCGGTCAGACAAAAAAAATACACATGTTGTATATATATTTTTGGTTTTGTTTGAAAGTAGACCACGGATAACAACAAGAAGAAGAGGATGAAAAGAGGAGAACACAAAACTAGGGCCGATATTGCTTCTTGGAACGAAGGGATCATAAAAAAATCTCCGTGGTTTTCCCAATCATTTAAGTCAATCCCTTAACCACAAATACAACATCCTCCTGGCCTTGAAAGCCTTGTAATAGCTCTTTAAACTCTTTCTTCTATCTATATATATATATAGACTATTGTATAACGGAATGATATAAAATGTTATTGTGTTTGTGTTCATTGCCTATAGGTACAACGATAGTGAATTTTAATGGTGAAGATATATACTAATAATTTTTTATATCGTAGTTTTTTTAACTTATTTTTACTAAATTGAATTATTTAAGCTATAAAATATTTTATAAAGAACTAAATGAGTTATATATTGACGTTAACAAATAACTATTCGTGGATTTAGAAATACGATGTTGAGTTTCGTTGAAATACTTTTCGAATGATGGGACACATTTGACCCCTGGTTGTTTTGATGATGACGACTCTTTTAAAAATTACTATGGTTTCATAGGTTTCATAATAATTTTCCCTCATACATTTTTTTATAAAAGTGTCTACCTAACACAACTGCAGAGATTAATTTTGTCAATACTTTTAAATTATGATTCAGATTTTAACTATTGATTTTATCGGATTGAACAAATGATGATTATAATTCTAGAAGGAGCTTTTACTCTTTAAAATTAAAAGTCAATCACTGGAATGAAAAAAAAAAAACATCGTAATATTTATGTAGATACAAATAATGCTATACTAAAACAAGATGACGGCTTTCATAGAATATCGAAAGCATGTTCGATTAATAAGAGAGCATGAAATTACTCATTTAAACAAGAGACTTTATTGATACGTACTTATCGATAAGCAATGAAAGAGATATTAGGAGGAGGAAACGGTGAAATAATGGCATTAGAAAAAAGACCCGAAAGAAAAGACCCATGAAATGAAAAGGGAAATTATGACACATGGAAAAAATGACCTTAATACATGCAAGTATTTGACTGGAATGCACTTAATTATTCTACAAACACTATTTCTTATTTAAAAAGATTAGTTAAAGCTTTCCTTGTTGTTTTTTAACGTTTGTTAAAAATCCCACAAAAGTTTTGTTTAAAAAAAAATTGAAAAAAATCCCTTCTGTTTTTTAGTGTCTCGGCCCGCCCGGTGTCTAAAACTATTTTAATATTTTCGTTCGTTCTTCATTCTGAAAGTGTCGACGTTTTTTTCGAAAGTATTTTATAAAATAAAAAAAAAATTACAAAAAATTCGAGAATTTTTTTCAAGGAAATTCTTTTCTTTATAAAACGTCGTCACTTTTTTTAGGAAATTATTTTCTTAAAAAACGTCTTTACTTTAGGAAATTATTTTCTAAAAAAAACGTCGTCACTTTTTTTGGAAATTCTTCTTTTCTCGAAAAAAAACCGTCGTCACTTTGAGAATGACGAAGGGACGAGAATATATAAAGGTCCCGGCCCGGCTTGAAAAAATTAAGTCCTGACCCGGCCCGGGTCCTGGCGAAAAAAAATGTCCCGGTCGTTTCTTATATAAGGATATTGAGGACATTGAATATTGAAATGCAACAAGGGTACAAAGAAAAGAGTAATCCCATTGGCAAGAATAGGATTCTTAGCCCATATGTAAATGCTCTCTGATATCACAATTATCATACCCCACCCGACCAACAACATCTAGTGGATGGACGTCAAGCGAAAGATGAGTCAAAAGACCAGTACCATTAGCCAGGTGGGCATTACTACTCCCAACCCCCTTTAAAAAATGTTATTTTCCCCCTGCCTTCAATGGAAGTTCCTTTAATGGACCATAAATGGTTTCATCATCTCTTTTTTTTTGTGTGTGTAAGTGTGTGTCGTCTACTCAAATGACGGGATGTGAGCATGTATAACGTCAATGTAAATTACATTTTTAGCATCAGTGCGAGAAATTGCTTTGTCATTAGGCTGAGAAGGGAAAAAGGTCCTATAATATATAACATAATGAGGGGGTCTTTTTTTGGTTCCCCTTGTCAAAGTAATAATACTACTACAATGTACAACTAATTTGAAGAATTCTATTTGAGAGACATTTACATAAGGCTATTTTCCGTGTATGAGGATGATAGCTCCTTTTTCTCTCATTTAAAAAAGGTGCTTAAATAAGAATACCTTCACGTAGAGCCATCTGGTGGTTGGGTTCTGAACCAACGAATGGCATCGCTGAATATATATACATATATGTACTTAAAAGGGTTCCCCAACTTGATGAGTAAATAATTAAGTAGTCATGCGAATAGCAAAAAGATAATCACGCGATAAATATCTAAGAATATCTTCTTATTCTATGATTCTTAAAAAGTAGCACTTAAAATGACGTCATTTGGCAATCATTTTGTCATTTCTCCCTTTAATATTCCTTAAGATATTGTATTTAGGCTGAGACTGCTCAAGGGATAATAATAATGACATTTATTTCCTTCTTCTCTTTGTTTCATCAGTTGCTGAATTATACGTAGATCTTTCCATTTATGTTTGTTCTATTGCGCATCACTTATTAGGTTAGTCGGTGGTCTACTTATTGCCTTCTATAAAGGCCAGCTTCTTTTTCTATTCGAGTTGTTTGCCTTACTATTTGTTTGAGTGAAAATGTATCAATTAGAATATAAATGAACATTATATATATAGATATATATTATATATATATATTGTTCACCGAATCTGAGACACTCTTTCAATGAGATTGATCAACATCTATCTTCTTCTCCTTTCCGGAGTCAAACTTGCACTTTCAACACTGATAATTGAGCAAGATTCCAATAATTAAAAAAACAACATAATAAATCTCAAGTATTATATTTGTTACAACTGACGTAATGTTCTAAGAGCCTTCTTATTTTTGTATATATATATTATCACAGCTGGGATTCGGTAGAAAAATCTACCGCCGGTTCGGTATTCGGTGTATCCCTTCTACCGATCGATATCGGTATTCGGTAGATTTTTAATATATTACAGTATCGATCGATATTCGGTCCGGTAGATAAGAAAGAGAGATAAATTTATTTATGTATCTGCGCTGTGACTTCTTCATATGCATTAATATCGGACAATTTATACCGAAGACATTAAGTACATAATTTGTTATATTTTAATATAGATTATTTGAAATTTAATACATACTGATCTTATATAAATATATATGTACTTGGGTTTGTAGGAAATGGAAGGCTATAGATTTTTTATTCGAAGTTCAAGTTCTTCACACAAGGGAGCGCTTGGGCAAAACGACAGTTGAACGATGTTTCTCTGCTATTGAAGGGAATAAGCTCTCTATATCTTTATTTATCTATGTAAATGCTACAAAAGTCATACTTTCAAATATACCGTACCGATTGTCAATCGGTACGGTATTCGGTAGTTTCTACCGAATATCGTATAATCGGTTCGATATTTGAAAATCTACCGTCGGTAGTATCGAATAACGATTTACATTCGGTAGTCGCAGTTCTAATATATATATATATATATATATATAAAAGGACCTCGTCATTCCAAGTCTTAAATGTCTTATTTGTTTCTTTTTCCGTATCAATTAAAATGACCCACAAATATCCTTTCGAGATACACACACACACATCAGAAAAAATCCTAATCCATGGATTAAATGTATACCAGATGATACTTCTGGAGTCTATTCAATCCCCCTCCTTTTTTTCCTATCAATGTAGCAGCGTAAATGTCAATTTTCCAATGCATATTATATGTGAAATTCTATAAATAATCTTGTAAAGGGACAAATTAAATATTGAGTAATAACTTTTTATTCCACTTTCTCGCTGTGTGTGTGTGTGTGTGTATTTGTATCGTCTCTTAAACGATTTTCTCCGCAGGGATATGGATAAATTAGATGGCTGAAGGTATGAAGCGCTCTATGTACAGTTGTACTACTACTACTACTACTGCAATGAATAAATCAATAATTCATGAAAGTAATTGATAGAAAAAGATGTGTAAAGCCCCAACGCACACATCTGTTGTACCATGCCATCGCCTTCTTCTTATTCTTCTGTCCAACTAAAATCAATTCCCTCACTGAATTATTAATAGTTGGCCAAAAAGACAAAGGAACTCTACAACAGAGCACCAACACGTTCCCTAGAGCATCTTTTGGGGGGAGGGAAGAGAGTAGTAATTTTTGACTTTAAAGTTAATAAATGAATCCTCAGAGAGAGAAAGAGAGAGGAAAAAACGTCATCGAGCATTACTCGGTCCAACGGGTTGTGAAATGAGATAGTTATGATAGTCACTGTTCTCTACCCTTCTCCATACATCAAGTGTCAAGCTCAGGAATACGAAAAAGGGCAAATTAGAGGAACATTTTTAACCCTTCTCTGCCTCAGAATGTGTTACAAGATACCAAAAATATATTCGTGAAATAGTTTTTCATGAAATGGATTTTAAAAGGATTAGGTTTATTTAAAAATGTGGGCTTGAGGATTGGAGGGTTTCTTTGGCGTTCCATTTGGATACGCCATGTTTTATTGCGTATCGAAAAGAACATATTCTTATAACAAAATACTGTAAAGACAGTTTCTATAAAACATTTGTATTCTCATTTATTCGCTATTAAAATGTAGAACTTCTTACTGTAAAACAACAACTTGTGGTTGCCGTATTTTTGTATTGTCATCATTTAGAGAAAAACGTTTTAAAGGTTGTGAAATTTATTAAGAAAAACATATATTGTTTGTGTCCTAAACGGAACAGAGTGTTTTTGGGGATATAAAAAGTTCTGAAATGGGGATTTTAGCTTGGAGAACATGGAACACGGATGGTGATCCAAAAAAGTTTCTAGGACGTCAAATCGCAAGGATTGTTTATTGAAGATGATGGTTATACACAAAACAATAATATTGAGGTCATTAGACTCGATTGCCTCGATGAGCCTTTGAAATTGATCTCCTTAAGCATCGAACCAACAATATAGGAGAAAAAAGTGGATAGATGAAACTAGCTGAGTTTTTCTAACCTGAGCTTGGATAAGTCGCAGCTTTAACCTCAGACAGCTGAATAAATTTAACTTTTTTGAGCAACAGTGTCTTTGTTATTTTGATACATTTATTTGTTCAAAAGACGTGTCACTCAAATAAATAAAAGTACTTATTTTACTTGAGGGCATTTATTAAATATGAAATACTTGTAATAGAAAAAGCCAGTGTATGGCAGAAATGTGTTTGATACATTGTATAGGTAGTATTGTGTCGGTCTTTATCTAGGACCTAGGACTGCAGTCCGGTCCGGTCCTTTATGTCAGTCCGTAAAAAAGGGAAAAATTGTTCTTTATAACGTTTTTACCGTCTGTTGTCAACATCTCTTAATGCTATGAAAAGGAAAAATTCTTCAAATGAGGAAAGTAACATCTTCACTGAATTGATGACAAATATAACATCTTATGTTATTAATAATTATTAAATATTGATTACTATTACGACATAAATCGTCGGTGCTTGACGACAAAACCTACAAATTTGCCAATAGCGGTTGAAACGAAAGAGTTGTGAATGAATTATTTTTACAGAAACATTTACTGATCGAATATCATATAATGAAAAAACTATATTGTGAGAAAAAAATGATTCCATATATTTTTTTTAAAACCTGCTGTAGAATTAATGCAAAGATTAATGATATTTATATCACATTGGGGTCAACACTTATTGATACTAAATATTTAAAATATGTATCAACATTATTTGAGAGATGTTTGTTTTGAATAATTTATTTTGTGAGTAGGATTTTTTCTTAGCAACCATGTAAAAAAATGATATGAGTCCTTCAAAGGACTGCGATAGATGTGTTGGATATTTATTTTCGTCGTCATTTGGTGTCAATGAATATTTTAACGATGATTTCAATGATACATCTATATTTTTTTTGCATAATCAAATCAAGTAAAGATTTATACGATGCTTCGTGTTTCAATTGTATGTATATTCCTTTGAATGAGATCAAACAATTATTGAATTAAACTTCATTTATTTATTTAATTGATCTATTTTCTGAAAATATTAATAAAGATTCGGCGACTTTTATGCATTCCAGAATACCGTATATTAAAGTCTGTTATTGTATTTTTAAAATGGATTTTTACTTTCATAAATGAGAAGAACTAAAGATTTGGTTACCAAATTTTTTTGTTTGCTAAAACTATGGAATATACATTTACATTCATAAAATAAGATATAGACTTCGCTAAATCTAAGCCTTATTTTGCATTAAAAACCAAAAAACTGTTAAAAAACTTCGTTATTCTTCAATTAATTAAATGTACTACTTGAACAAAAAGCATTCATATAGTTTAAAAAATTACTTCCAATACATCGAACATCGTTGGATATAAAAGACGGGATCACATCCACGTCGGAGACCTCCTTGAGAGAGCACGCCTTCCCTCCCTCAACGAGGTGGCCGCCAAGGTAGTGGCCCTGGAGACCTGGAAATGCTTTTACTCAACGACGGTGGTGGCGGTGCCAGGAACCCGGTTGGTGACTTCGTCTTCCCCATCCGGAGGAGGCCCATGAGGTCCACCACTCCAGTAGCTTATTCACTCGGAAGGGAGACGGCTACCTTTGCATGCCACGCAATATCGGTGTGGAACATGTTTAAGGCTTTGAGGTCGGCCACGACCCTTCACGCTGCCAGACCGCAGCTAGGGCCATGGACGCAGCGTCCCTACATAATCCATGTTACATTTTATTTTATTTGTTCTTAGTTTTTCTTTTAAACATATTTTTACTGTTTTTTTATTTATTTATTTTAGACTAGTTACAAATGTAACTAATACGCCCAATGACAAAATATACTCGATTACTCACACACACTATAAATGGTATGAAATAGCAATAACAAAGAAGTTGTTTCATAGTAATTGGACAAAAGATGCTTATTTTTTCTATATTTTTTATGCACTGCTGTGTATGTATGTAAAACTGATATCCAAATAGTTTTACATACATACAAATATATGTTATCTTTGGTAATTGCTCTTTTTTAATTGCATTTCATCGCGATTCCTCAATATCCTAATATTGGTTCTAGGAATAATTGTATAAAACAATTATGCATAAAGAATTTCTGATAACGAATTCTTGTATGCCGAATTATTGATAATCAGAATTTTTGATAAAGCCATTTTATATAAAATGCATTTTTAAAGGAATCTAGGAAGCTGGGCCCAAAATTCAGTAGTTTGCTTTTAATATGCAGTTTATACAAAAGTGTCTTTATCAAAATTTATATTATCAATCATTCCTTGTACAAAAATGCGTTATCAGAAATTCCTTATGAATAAGTGTTTATACAAATATTCCTAAAACCCCTAATTTAATATATTTATTAATTTGAATCCTAGTCTTTGATCTAAAATGTTTATTTTGAGTCTATAACTACTAATATATATATATATATATATATATCCTTAAGAAATATATTTAAATATACAATAAACTCTTAACTTAAATGTACATAAATATATTGTTCAAAAATCTCAGCTTTTTGTAGAATAACTATATACATGTAGAGGACTATCGCTATGTAAGCCCCCATGTTGTACATTTGTGAAGGAATAATTGTTATCAAGATCAGCTTGCTTGGTTGCTAGCTTATACTACAAACATAATCGGATCTTCTTCTGCTTCCATCAAAAAAAGCTCATTTGAGCTTAACAATAAAGGAATTTGTCAAATGACATGTTTACAGAGAGAAAATAACATAGAAAAAAAAGCGCTTGGATGGTGGTGTGTGGTACAAGGTATTTTCTCCCCTCAGATATCCGAGTTCCTCCGCACTGGAACTGGAAGATGATCAAAAACGATATCGATTACTCGCATGAATGCGAAAACAAAATGGTGGCGGCACTTGGGCACTTTTGCTTTCAGTGAGAGAGTGTTAACTATAAATACATACGTGTGTGTGTGTGTTTATAGGTGTGTGTGTAAGCACAATCTGAACGGTTCCCTTTGAGGGAGTTTGCCCTCCACTGGGATTAACATTCTGAGGAGGGGGTGTTGAAGGGAAGTGTAGCAACATTTTAAAATTCATTAATTCGATCAAAAGAGAAGAAAAAAGTGTGTGTATATTCATTAAGAAGGTGAAATCATAACTAATCACCTTCGGAATTTGTTGTTTCGCCAAAGAAGAAACAAGAGATATTTTAAACACAGTGTTATTGTGTTCTTTCTTTTTAATAAGGAGATAGTTTAAAGATAATACCATCACAAATATACAGAACGTAAGTCAATTATTGAATAGTACGTGTTAAAAATATTATTCTTTGATTTAATATCTAAATGTTCGTAGTTTTTATATTTAATTATAAAAATCTAATCACATATGTATATAAATATGCATTAAAAATATATCAATATACATAAAATAAACAACTTTATCAAAGCTTCATTAGACACTGAAAGTTGAAAAAAATCTTGGAACAAGACATATTCACTGAATCAGTATATGTTCTGGGCCAAACTACAGACTGACAGATGGCTGGGTCAGACAACAAATGCATTGTTTTTTTTTTTTTTTTTTTGCCTATATGGTTCGATAGAATTGCATCCTTGTGGATATAAATAAGCATTATAGCATTAAAATGAGTCTATCGAACCTAGGATCTTATCAATGAGGTAGACCAAAAATAACAATCCCCTCTCGGGATTCGAACCTGCGCCCCCAACATTGAGAGTTGAACACGCCTGAATGGTTTTGGTTTTCTATTTCAGCTGATGGCATCTATATTTCGGGATTAAACTCCAAAATCATTTGAATAAATTAAACAAATTAAAGACAAAAGGGTTTTTTGTGATCATAATTTATAATATATATATAAGAATATATTATGCATTAAATTATTAGATAACATTAATTGAACAACACTGATAAGTACGATTCTATTCAATGAAAACATTTGTATTAGGAGAAAAATCGATGATAGGACTCGTGATAATGAACTCAAATATTTCTAATAGGTATAAATATATCATCTGGTTTTAAAAATGGCTATATTTATTCCATTTGTCTGCTCCATCCTTTACAAAAAATATATGTTAATAAAAACGATTTAAAATAATCCATCCATGCCCACATCAATGAATGGAGTGGCTACAATACCATTAGATTAATATTTAAGCCATTTTTTTACTGACAATATACGATTAAAACCCTCCTTGTAGTTAAAACCTTTATATGTTGAAATACATTCAAATATACTAAATACTTTTATCAAGGTATTATTTTGTAAATAATATCATACTGGTAAAATATAGTTTGAAGCATACTGAATAATCATGAATATTTATTTTTTCTTAATTGATATGTTTTTTGTATATTCGTTGTCTGAACAGAGAGATGGACCAATTTTGAATCAGTTACTCAGAAGTTTATTACTGTATTACAATAGATAAACAGACAAAAATACAAATACAAACTAACAACTCACTATGAAGCCTAAAAATATATTTGGTGAATACATATTTGGAAAGAGTTAAAAGTTAAGATTAAAAAACGAATTAATAGCTTAGTGTTTGAAGATATATTTTTAATCTTTCATGAGTAAAGTAGTGATGTCTTTGGATCTATATTATAATCTTTATTTACATACATATATGTCTTATAACCCTTATGATTGTTTGAACTGAATTAGTGCAGAAATAAAGTTTGTTGTACGTCGATACAAAATATTTTTAGGCTTTCATGTAGATCTTCTTCCATCGAATCCAAATATTTATTATTTGGCTTCACCAAACATATCATGGTCAACCATAACGACGTCTGTCATCCTTTAAATAGGGAGCTTCAAACACGCTGCAGGGGCATTATTGCTTTCTGTCTAATTGAAACACTTATAAAAACACAGCTTGCAAGCTTGACATAAATGACAGTAAGCTAGATTGCTTCTAAACAAGTTGTCCTTATATACATGTGACTGGTGGGGGGGGGGAAATATTTCGACGGATGTTTATAAAAAAATCTTACTTATTTGATTAATATGTAGTTCATAGTTCATAAAATATTTACAAGCATATAATAAAATGAATATATATATATATATAGGAAACGACCAGGACAATTTTTCACCGGGACCCGAGCAGGGACTTAACTTTTCAGGCCGGGCCGGGCCAAAACCGGGCCGTGACTCCAATATATTTTTGTTCCTTTGTCATTCTGAAAGTAACGACGTTTTTTTAGAAAACAATTTCCAAAAAAGTGACGACGTTTTTTTAGAAAACAATTCAAAAAAAAGATGACGGTTTTTTATAAAACAATCTCTAAATATTTATTTAAAATTTTAAAATTATTTCTAAAAAAAACGTTGTCACTTACAGAATAACGAATGAACGAAAATATTAAAGTCCGGCCCAGTGATTTTTAGACACTGGGCCGGGCCGGGTACCCGGTTGTTTCCTGGATATATATATATATATATATATATGGAAACTCTTTACAACAGCAGCAAATTATTCATAAAAAAAACCATTTTGTTATATTTTTTGATCATCTGTTCAAGTAATAAAAATTTAATTATTTATAAAATAAAATGGAAATAAAATATAAAGGATAAAACATTAGAAACTACATCAATTGCCTCGAGTGTTAAAAAAATATATATTTTTTTCTTTTAAAGACTTTTTCCAGCATTCGTAGTTATCTGGCTAAAAAGATGACTGATAATGAAATTATCAAAAACGAAGACATCAAGGCAATTATAATTTCTACGGCAGCACGATACAACGCTTTCTCAATTAGGATTCCTGGTACCGACAACATTCCTTGGAAGTATGCGGGAGATCTGGTGTGTTTTTACCCCTCCAGTTCCAATGGGAATCTACAATTTCTTCAGGGAATTTTACGGCTTAAATTTTTTTAACAAGACACCAATGTGAACTCTCTTTCTATAAAAAATCATTTATTGTTAACTGAATATTTTTTTCAACACCTACTTGTTTTAACAATATTTGTGGAAATTAATGTTTTTTTAGATATGTTCTGTTATATAATAGTTGGTGTGACTTTAGATTAGAGATCTAATTTTCAACTAAAATGTTTATTTATATTTGTTATCTGTAATATTTCTAACTCAATAAAGTCTTTAAAAGAAAAAAATATTAGAACGTGTTTGCTGATTATAGAAACTACAATGAAAGTCCTGGATTTATCCCTAAAAGTATGTCCAGCTTTAACAGTTTTTTAAAGATCGTTGAAACGCCACAAAACCACTTCATATGAAAACAATATGCTAATATTATTAGCCAACAACCCTAACTGTATATCAGTTTATTGACGAAGTTGATGAGCAAAAGAATAGATAAGTTAGACATTTTTAAAGTACACTTCAGAATCGAAGCATAAAGAATTTAAAAAAATGTTAAACTATGAAAAGTATTTTTTTTCGTAGTAAAATGAATTAGTACTTTCTCTTCGAATATATTATTACTAAACTTTGGAAGCAATGACGTTGACTCACAGTTCCTCGTCTCAGCTGTGGTGGATTAAAAATTCTTCTCTACATATATTTTCCTAAGGAATTTTAGTCACTAAATTAAAAATCCTTTGCAGCAAAGTGGCAGAAAACTATATATTTTATAAAATAATAAAAGCTGTAGTCTCAGCGAATTCGTTGCAGAATAACATCTTCAAAATATATCCTCCATGAAATATGTGGGCCTCTTGATTTCTCTCACATGATCTTACTGTCATTTTAAAATGACTTAACTGACCATTCTTTCCCTTTCAACAAACACAGAGAGGGCTTGAGGGGCATTCCATAGCTAATATGAATTCATTCAAGGGGAAAAAATCCCTCCTTCGTGTGGCCTGGGGGACCCTTCTCATTGGACAGACATAAGAAACCATTCAAAAAACCAATTAGAGAATCATTATGTTATTAATAATATAACAGGAGTCTTTAAAACCATGACAGTTTTCATGGATATCAAAAGAAAACTAAGAGTGACAAGAGTTTGTTGTGTTTATATATTTCCCTCCTCCTTATTCATCTACAACATCTTGGCGCTTTATCCCTCTCTCTCCCCCCCCCCCCCATTTTTTCTTCTTTCTATATATTATATATTCATTGAAAAATATATATTTTTTCAAGAATTTTTTATGATTCTTCTTGTTTTTCTTCTTTATTGCAATGGAAGGGAAAAAAGTACACCTTAAAATGAATGATGTTATTTTTTTATGTCAGAATGAAGAAACCATTAATAATGATTTTGATTAGTTTTTCATTATTATTTTCTCTTTATTTCATTTGTTTGACCATTTACAAGTGTAACTGGTTTTTGTTGTTTACAGGAGGGGTTTGTTATGATGTATTGCCCGGCTTTTCTGAGGGTAACCAACTTTCTTCTCTTGTTCTTCACACACACACACATTGTAAAACTCGTTTTTCGATCTTTGTTCTTTAAATGGCTATTGGTTCGGTAATTTTATGGTTGTGTTACTCTGTTTATTTCCGTGTTTTGTAATATAATAAATAAATATGTGTATATATATATATTTGTAAGACATCGGGGCTCTAATCATGAATTATGTACTAGAGGGTTTCACAGGTTTATGGTCGAATGTAAAAATGGTTGGTTGGTTGCTTGGCAAAGGTTGTAAAAAGGGATTTTGGTTCATTGATGATGCCGTGTGAATATAAAACTTTAAAGATTATTGTTTATTTTATTATTGTTGGGTTAAAACTCTCAATGTTGAGGGTTTAAGTTCGGCTTCCGACAGGGAAAGTAATTATCAATCATTCTCCTAGCTTCTATGGCGTAATTTGAATGCTCTAATGCTAATTCATATCCACAAGAATGCAAATAATACCTATGTGTGTATAATGTATATACTTTATACAGAAAAACATCTTACTGGTGGTACAAAATATATGTATGTGTTTCATAATATTGATGTAGTATATTTTAATTTCGGCAATAAATACCCAGACATGCAAAAACATTATTTCTGTATTCCTGTATATATAAAACCTATATATATATATATATATATATATATATATATATATATATATATATATATATATATGTATATTTACATATATAAGATTAAAACCTCAAATAAATAACGAACTATAACTCTTATTTACAAGACCTCATAATCCAGCAGATAATTATGCTGCTTCGTCATTTTTCTTAGTATTCGTATTCTTTTAGCCATAAAGACTTCCTTAGGAGGTCGTTCTTGGTTTTAATGAAATTAATTTCTTTATTTGGTCAATACACGTTTACTTATGTTTACATATGTTCCTACCTACCTCTCCTCATTTAACTGTATCTTTTTGTATCCTACCTTCCATAGCTGGAGGGCAGCTCTCTTAATGACCCCCTTTCTGTCTCGTCTTCTGGTAATAATCAGAAGCCATTCCGAAAAAAGGCTAATTAATAGGGCATATATTAATATTTATTCTTACACACACACACACACTGACTCCCGTTCCTTGTTGTCGTCGTTTAGAAAGATAAATTATGTGTTACGAGTAGTAGCCCCCACACACGGCCCATGAATAATTAAAGCCGAAAAACAACCATATTAATACTAATAGAAGTTGTATTAGAATAGAGCAATGTAAAGGGGGGGAGTCCTTAGACGACGCAATCAATCCTCTTTAAATTGAAATACATAATAAATAATACTCTTACCCGTACTTAATGAATATTGAGTGATTATGGAGTATATGTTGTTTTATAGAAGTGAGGGTAAGTGGTTGCCCAAGCAGTAGTTCTATATAAAAATGCTATTGTTAAAATAAAAGTATGTTATGTATGGTAGTTTTTATGACTTAGGGGTAGTGTCATATAATAAAATGAATATATAAGTTTTGTTTTGTTCCATTAATATACGTTTTTATCAACATTTAAACTGGACAGCTATATTGTATATATATACATCAAGAAACGACCGGGACACCTTTTTTCGCCGGGACCCGGGCCGGGACTAAAAAAATTCAGGCCGGGCCAAAACCTGGCTGGAACTTAATATATATTTTCGTTCCTTCAACATTCTGAAGTGACGACGTTTAAATAAGCCAATAATATAACTACAATGTGAGTTTAAGTCATTATCGTCAGTAATATTTGTTTTAGTAATCTCCAATAATAAAATTGTATACTATAATGTTTTTTTTAACTAATAAAAATATACGTTTTATTCTCTCACGTTCAAATTATTATAATAAAAATATCATCGAAATGTATGTATAAAATAGTATAATTATGTTTAGAATGCCAAGTAAAAACACCTTAGAGACACGTCGTTAAAAGATCAAATATAAAAAACAATATAAGCCATCAATAATAAAACAGGTTTCTTCATACGCTTCTCATCCGTCAACGGCTATACTATGTATAATGTTTATTTATGTTTTTTTAACGTATTAGCTTTGATTTTTATGTACAATATGTTAAATGTACTGTGAAAATAAATGTCGTCAGATCCAGATCCGATTGGTTATTTTTTAATAATTCATGAAAAACTAAACAGATCCTCACTTTCTCTAACGCTAATACGTATAGAATAAAAGCTGTCATATGGGAAAATTATAGATATATTTGATTTAGATTATTCCCATACTACTATATTAAATACAACCACTTAGATTGCACAAGAAGGCAATAAAGGTGTGTTATGTTTTATCATACTTGACGATAATTGGATCATCTCTGTCTTACGATGAGATATACAAAAAGAAAATAATAAGATTGCTAACTGAGATAATGGTAGATCTATTTGATATTGAATATAACTAATTAATGAAATATAGCAGTCATTCCGATCATCTCTTTATCTGTGACAATGATAAAAAAGAAATATTATTGCCAAATAGAAAAAGCGAAGTTTATTTGTGAGTTGCCATCAGATGTATCAATTTTTGCCCCAGCTATGTGCAGTCCCGCGTAACTGGTTTACTATTGTTGTAGATGATAAGAAGCCATTATGATTGTAAAAAAACAGCCGCCCTCTGTGTATGTGTGACCTTGGAAGTCATCGGCGGCAAATGTTAAAAAAGAGTGGATCAAAGTATAAATAGTCTTCTCCTTTATCTCTTCACAAGGTGGGAACCTTTTGCCAAAACATGGGTACTTCACACCAGGGAATCACTTGATGCATTGGATATCCATTAGTAGTATACTTTTATTTGTAGCAATTGATACTTTGACCTTGTTTTTTCTTTATTCTTCTTATGCTGTTGTGTAAGAGGGGGGGAATCCACACATACATACATACATATACAAGACTCCACATGGACTTATCCAATTATATATCCATCAAAGTAGTAGATCGTAAAGCAATTAACAGGGATGCCAAGATAAGAAATGAAGAAGGAATAGAAGAAAGTATTTCTTCCTTTATTTATGGTCTTGATTGCTTTCAGGACATCTTTTGGATGAGAGAATGTGGGTTTTGTCCTACTGCAGAAGGAGACTAACCTTTATGACTGGCCTTCTCAACAAAAAAGCAGAAAAGGCTGGTCTTACGCAGTAAGACAGTTAATTAACGAATGTTCATATTGCCGGGTGAAAATGAAATAATCAATCTAGTAGCTTAAGGGCGCAGGTTCGAATCCGAGAGGGCAAGGGCATTTTGGTAAATCGTATTGATAAGGTCGTAGGTTACATGCTATAATACTTATTTCCATCCAATGGATGCAATTCTATTGAACCCAATAGACAAAAAAAAGAAAAAAATCATTTTAAAGTATAACTTATTCAATAAATTTTATTAATTTTTAACATAATTTATATTATATTTCCTTATTATAAGTAATTTAAAACAATAATAACAATGTATACATTAAATATATATATATATATATTTATTTATTTTTATTATTATATCTAAATGAATAAACTGAGTAAACATATTTATGATTCATTGTTATTCAGAAAAATTAGTGTGCTTGCAAATACCGTTGAATAATACCGAGTGATCCTTGATTAAAGTTCAAATGGGGGGATCTAATCAAGAAGCTAAACAAATGGGGTTTTGTATTTCGTACAAAAACTATTTATTCAACACTTGCAATTATCTACATACAGATTCACATATCCTAAAATACAAAACTCTTATAATCATAGTTCGGGCCAATATGGGGACATGGAATAAATATTTTACTATCATGACCAATTAAAAAAATCAAAACTCATTAGATGTAAAACAAAAAAAGGAGGTCTCTAAAACTAAACTACTAAGAGTCTATCTATAAGCGAGTCGAATTTTTTTGGTAAATCATCTTGTTGCTCCGAAATTTGTACAAAGGCATTAAAAATTTGTAATTATGAAATTATTTCCTCCTGAAAAGGACCGATATATATATATATATATATATTTATAAAGGAAACAGTGGCTTCGTCTTAAAATAATATCAAGGGTTTCCCATGGATATTGCTTGTAGTGAGAATATTAAGAAGCTATACAAATGTTTGATTGTTCGACTTTCTGAACGCCATATGATGAAGCTTTTGTGCCAATGGAATGAAAAGAACTTTAGGCGTGTCATCCTTGCATATGCAAGTAAGTGTTTTTGCAGATAAATAAGACTGTTATACAAAAAGATGTGACTGTTTGACATGCTTGGATGGACCTTTATGGGGTGTCGTCCTCTGAGTTGCTTCCTCCTCCATAAAGCACAAAAGACCGTTAAGAAGTCAAACCAAAATGTGATTATTGTACATACTTGAGATCTTAGCGTGACTACGGATATCTCTTGGGATGTTTATGTCAGAGGCATAATAAAGTTGAACTCTTCGACTTACTTAAGATCTAAGGCGTGACATCTTGCGGTGAGTAAGTAAACTATCTTTGAAGGACTAAGGAAGTATATTATATAATTTTGATGTTATTTTTGGTTCTTCTTGAGCTGTAATGGAAGACCCTCGAGTGCCGTTGGAAGGTAAATTAAGTAATGTCTGCATGTTTTAGGTAGATACATATATACATAATTGCAAGAGAATTCGTCATCATATGCATTGCTAAACTCTTAACACTGTCACAAACCTTCTTTGAAACATGTGAAATTCCCCTAAATAGTAGGTAGTATGCCTTTATAGCTTACTTTTCGCAGTGGGCGTTTGTGACGTCACACGGGAAAGCAGGAAAAAATACAAGGGTAATGCTATTGTTCCATAGAGATAAAAAGATATAGAGAGCTGATTCCCTTCAATAGCAGAGAGAAACAACTTTCAGCTGTATTCTGTGTGTTCAAAATAAACAAAGTAATTTGATCTACGTCATCGTAAGCTGATCATAGACTAGAATCTATCTCTATGATCAGCTTACGATGACATAGTACAAATTACTTTGTTTATATTGGGTACAAAAATACAGATGAAGTAAATAAGCTCTCTCATATTTTTTATCTCTATGATTGAAACCATAGAGATATAAAGACATAGAGGACTTATTGTATTCTTCAGAAAAATACGTCATTGTGTCCAATATAAACAAATTTTATATCTCCATGGTCAGCTTACGATGACGTGGATCAATTACTTTGTTTATATTGGACACAAAAATACAGCTAAACGACGATGTTCTCTGCTATTGAAGGAAATAAGCTCTCTATATCTTTATATCTCTATGATTGAAACCACCTCTCCCTAACGGCCATTAACTGGCCGCTGTAGACAGGTTTGACTGTACTTGGATTAAAATTAAGCTATTCTCCCGCCAAAAATATATTGATGACGTCATTAATTAATAAGATTATGGACGTTTCAAGATCCATGAAAACATCAATTCAGAATACTAATATTCTCTATGCCTAAACAATCCTCCAATGGAGTCCTTTATCCAATAAAACTCATGATATAAGCTATAAAAATAAATAATAATAATTGAATCTATCTTCAAGGCCTCGTCACATATCCCTCAAAACAACACTATCTTACATATTAATATGAACCTAGGTTAGAAGTTCCTTCCTATCTTTTTTTTCTTTCTTTTCTTGAGCCGTCATCATAAACCATCTTCATACAACAAAAATAAAATCAAAGGGTCCTACCTACCTACAATTCTACAACTACCCCTGAGTGAACTAATAATAAAGAGGGGGGAAATACATGTAATAACCACGACAGTGAAGCATCTACTGAGAAATAATAATAATAATTTTAAGAGCCCTTTCTTCACAGTGGTAGCAGGAGCCATGAAGAAGGAAAAAAAACATTTTATAATATTTATTACAGATGTATAAATCCTGTTTAAATTCTTGGGAGAGAAGAAAAAAATATGACTATATTTTTTTTCATGTTCACTTATTTTACCACAGAAGAAAAACAAAACAAAAATGACTATATGATCCATATACAATATA
>CP045900.1:9376769-9419302 GCA_013387185.1 Caligus rogercresseyi
TATATTATTATATATTATAAGACGATACAAAAAGATAAACAAACGCTAAAATATAACGCACTTTGTTAAGAAGGCATAAGCATAATCAAGAATTGATTTACCAATCTAAAAATACTTTTGCGATATATTTTTTAGTAGCTATCAATCAATGATATAAAACTAATAATGCCATTAACAATACATATTTAGTAAGCCACTATCATATGGAGAGAGAAAAAGTAGTTCCTTGACTTTTTATGATTCTCATGAGCATGCGATGTCTCCAGCGTATATAAATCGATTCCCTTCCCCTTCCTTTTATATGTGGATAGGTAAGTTTCCTTGCAGAATGTGTTAAAAAACTTTTTTATACATATTAAAAAGTTTGAAGAGATTAAAATCTTAGAGAGAGAGAAAACTAACACACACACACAGAAAAAAGAGGAAAAACTTTTTAATTCACACAAGTCTCCTTCTCCCCTCAACTCAAACAAGGTTCTTTCCTCATTGCATTTCTCAATTCACTTCTTCGCATTTAAAGGAATCAATTCCTTACTCACGCAACCTTTTGCTTATTTCTGCTATCTGAGGAGTTCCATATATAAACTCCGCCTCCTCAAGAACATTTTCTTGACTTCTTCTCTTTTTCTTCGGGCGTGCCTTGGGAGAACACCTTTCTTAAGATGATTCGACGGCAAGGGATTCCGCGCCTATGTGGATCTTCTATTAAAGAGAGCGAGAGAGAGAGAGAGAGATGATCTTGCATACACAAAGACTGAAGGGAGAAGGGGGAAAAAAACCAGAGAAGAAGGGAAGGGCTCTTTTTTGATAAGGCGCCTTTTTTTCTTCTTTTTCTTCATTTCTTTCATATTTCTTTTTTTAGTAGTAGCATGGTTGTAATAGAAGATTAAGAAGTCGTCCTTCTTTATTTACTCGCAGGACCCCAAAGCAGGATTTTAGAGCAGCATGACCATGTTCGATGTGATTTGCACGTCGTGTGGGGAGGCCGTAAGGGATAAGTTTGTCCTTCGGGTCCTGGACGTCCATGGCACGAGTCCTGTGTCAAATGTGAGGACTGCGGGGCTCAGCTGCATGAGAAATGCTTTGCAAAGTATGATCGGATATTTTGCCGTCAGGACTTTTATCGGTAAGGGAAAAAAGGACTGGAGTTGAATACCTCCTTCCTGGCAGAGAAAGGATGTGAAACAGATGAATCGTGATGGAATGACTAGATATATAAAATCCGTAATGGTGGAAGTAGTAGATATTTTTTCTTTCACCCCGGGGTCGTGTGAATTGACAATGATTAACCTAAGAAACTTTTTGACTTCTTCTTCTACTTTATTATTATGCCCTTTTGCTTCTGCTGGAAGTATTTATTATTATTTTATTTTTGGGAGGTATAAAAAAGAAAAACCCCAAGATGTTATTTTCAAAGCAGTCATCATAATAGACATGAAATTACTTTATTATTATTATTATTACTACATGTATTATGATTAGAATTTCTTCTTTATCGGCGTCATGTTGTGAGTTTCTTCTTCTCTCTTCTTAGTCGCTACGGTCCACGTTGTAGTGGTTGCGGAGAGATGATTTCTCTCCAACGGACATGGTGCGAAAGGCTCGCAATCGAGTCTTTCATCTCAACTGCTTCACCTGCGGCGTTTGTCGAAAACAGCTTCTCACGGGGGAGAAGCTCTATGTCCTTCAAGATGAAAGCTTTGTCTGCAAGGAGGACTTTTATCCGGGCTCCAGGAGGAGGACGAGGAACAAAGGGACCCGGGGAGGATCGGACTTTGGTCAGAATGACTCGGAGGATGAAAATAAGAAGGAGAAGCGGAGGGGTCCTCGGACGACGATCAAGGCCAAGCAGCTGGAGATCCTCAAGAGCACGTTTAATTCCACGCCGAAGCCACGCGTCACATCCGGGAGCAACTGGCCAAGGAGACGGGGCTGCCCATGCGGGTCATACAGGTCTGGTTTCAGAATCGGCGGAGTAAGGAGCGACGGCTGAAGCAGATGTCTTCGAGAGCAAAGTACTTTGGGCGGCATAAGATGAATAACTACTTCTATGACTCACCCTTTGCAACGCCATTCCATCCAAACGGAGATTTTTATCCCATCAACGGTAAGGAGAAATAATATATCGAAACAAATATAGAGAGCGATTAGATAAACTCATATCCGTTGATAGCGGGTTAAGGACCATCTAGGAGCTAAACAAAAATAAGATAAAGAAATCACTATATCCTAGACTTATTTTCATACTTTGATAGTTAATTGTCTACTTTTGTTCTGCAATATTTTCTCTTCTGTCGAAACTTATTTCTCCATCTATGCAATAAATAGTTAGTCTTGTTATTTCAAATTTTTAATATGTCAAAATGAAAATATATATTTTTTAAATCTTCGTTAATCAATATTATATTAAAAAACACTCCTTCAGGAATTTATGCACAATTGCCCTGGTTATATATTAATTTTATAAACCTAATATACCATAAAGAAACAATAAAAAGTTATAAAGCTTTGAAATATCCAATACAACTCAAATTTATATTGACATTTCATAAACTTTATAAACATGTAGACTTGATATGGAGTGGGAACTACCTAGACATTAAAGGAATAGTTTTTACGCGCAACTGCTCCGACTATATAATTTATTTCCTATCTATATAATATATCCTAAACCAAAACACTCTTAAAATAACAAATACATTGCATATTTAAATGTCATTATACTTTATAAGCTGTATTTATAAATAATAGGATATTTTTATAATATAATATGAACATAAATAAGTCTCAACAATTTATAGAAAGCATCAAACGTGATGTAATTAAAAGGACTCATGGAATCGAAATATGGGAAGGAGTATATTTTATATAAAAAGTATAATTAAATTATGAGTGTCTCTAACCATTCGATGGTGTTACAGAACAGTTGCATAATAAATCTTAATGATTGTTCATTTAGTAAACTTACATACACAGACATTTTAACCGATATTTAAAAAATATAATCTACGATATGAACTAAGAAGTATACATTTATTTTTTGAAATACTGAGACAGGATTTATATTTACTATCAGAAAACTTAATTATAACGTTTTTATGTATTTTTTTAATGCATTTGAGTGATAAAATATGTTTCTCCCCATTAAAATGTTTTAAAGCTATATTTTGTAAAGAAAAAAACAGTATTTTGATACGGCTTTCATTCGTATCAAATAATGTTCTTTAATTTTTTAAAGGCAATTATCATTTTTTATGAACGGATTGCATATTGCTTTTCATATATATTGATTGATGCTTCAAGTTTTAAACTTTAGGTTCATATATATGAGATTGTAACTGTATTTCATATAAGTTTTATTGTGTACTTCATTGCAATGTTATTGTGGACAATCAGTACACACATTATTGCCGAAAAAAGACTTGTACTTTATCACGAACATTATTGATATTTTATATTCGTTGTTTGTATGTACTTCTTTACAAGTTAAATAATTCATGATCCTAAGTACGATAGATTAATTTAATGCTATAATGTTTATTTATATCCAGTCGGATACAATTCTAGAACCATATAGGCAAAAAATCATTACACAGCTTCGTGGATATATAGGTATTTCAAGGAGTGGGACTAAATTTTATGTATAATAACCAGATTTTTTATGAGGACAACCAAAAGTAAAGCTGCTGCATGCATCTCAAATTAATATTTATTAGAAATCAGAGTTTTACAAATTATATATCCCTTTATTTTATTTGATATCTGAGACCTCCAAACCCCCTTTTGATTTTTAATATGTCTCCTTCATTACAGAAATGGAACAACCTCTTCCCATGAGCATGAATCCATCTCCTGGCGGAGCAGCCTCATGGGACCGGATAAGATATTAGAACCCCCTCCTCCACTTCCACTGGATTCCTCCATCGGAGGCGTTGTAGAAGAACATCATCCACCCCTAGAAGAGGATGAGGATTCCTTCCTTACGGCAACGTCCAACGGAAGCTGAATATCTCTAAAGGGAACCACCATATATTCTCATCTTCCAAAACTTTTTTCTAAATGTTTGTAAAGAAAGCATTTATAGCAAAACATTTTTGCCTCTTTAACAAAATACAAAAGAAGAGAGGAGAAAACTTTATTCTTAAAAATATATATGTTTTGCTAATTTGTTTTTTACTCTCTGTCTGTTATAATTATTTAAAGTCGTCTTTCTATTCGTGTGTGTGTGTATTTCCTGGTCACGTTATCCTCCCCTCCCCCCTGTCTAACCCACATCCACCCTCTCCAAGCCTAGTAAGTCACACTTTGCTATCTATTTGTCAAATTTTTTTTAATCAATGTGATACTTCTACAAATTTATAATAAATATATATTAGTATATAACGAAATACATTTTATAGAACCAAATGGATATATATCGAGTTGTTCTTTATTATAACTTATTTTTGTATGGTTATCATACAAACTAGCCACATAAAACCTTAATTATTATAAATAGGAGCCTTTCCTAATGAGGCTACCGTCTTCAGCATCTTGATTCAAAAGGGATAAAAAACAATATGATTGGGTTTACGTTCTGACAACGTTCTCTTTGACGTGACTTATTTATCGACTTTCTTCGGAATAGAAAAGTTTACAGACTTTTAAAGGTCTTTTAACTTGAAATAATAAAGATCAAATACTAAATTTAAGTCTTCAATATTAAACGTCAGTCTAAGAACAAGAAATTTCTTCAATGCAAAAATTAACCAACTTATAGAAACTTGATCAATGTTCTTCTGTCGAGAGGGAGATATCAACATTGATCAACGGCATTCAAAAGATACTTAGTTCGATACTTAGACATATGCACTTGGAAGAATGTAGCCATATGTTAATTTTGAGAATTTAGAAAACTCGGAATCCATGAAATGGTTACCCTCTACTTGGTAGTGTTGTAAGCAGTCGTTGCGATGTGGCTTATCTGCCTGGGTTTGCACCTGGGTTTTAAATACTCTCACCTTCAACTGATCGATTAAGAAACTATGAAAAGGTTTTCGATTTATTAAAAAACATATTTAAGCGTTGTTTATCTCTTGGCTACATCCATTTTGACAATTTATTATCAATTTTATGTGGTTTATCAGAGTTTTATTGCCTTGCCATATAATTAATTAATGATCGTGACTAATTTTTCTACCAGAAGTTCAAGAGGTTGCCCAGTTTAAAATATTCCTTCTTTTAGCTACTTGATTCTGAAGGAATTCAAAGGTTCTGATGGATTTGAATACAATATTTCTGATTGTATCTCTCGGCAACATTCTCTTTAACGTGCTACTGATCGTCTTTTCTGGGATAACAGAGTTTATTGCCTGCTTTAAAGTTCTTTTATGATCTGGTTTGACACGTATAGTTCAAGTGTAATTAGAAGCGTTGTCATTTTGGAAATATTCACATCGTCAGTAACCTGAGTTAAAAGAGATGCCTTTGTTTGAGATTTATTATAAAAACAATATTTCGGCAGTAAAATGAAAAATACATTTTTTTAGGCTTCTTTGGGGCGTTTTAGAATATTATTGCCTTTACATTCTTTTATATTATAATAGTAAAGTACATAGTTGACATCGTGGTTGAAAGTTATAGAGTAATTTGAAAGCATTCACGAGGCTGCAATTATTTTGAAATATTCAGCTGTTTAATAATAAGTATATAAATAATTATAAAAACGCGTTGGCCTCATGACAACAACTTCCCTGACGTGCTAAACTTTTTCTAGGGTATCAAAGCTTTATTGTCTTGTCATGGAGTCCCTTTATGGTTGATATATGACTGACCTGTCTAGGTTGACATTTTTACAACCAATATAACTCCAAGGGGACTAAGAGGTTAAGGCTGTTCTGCAATTGTATGTGCATGATCGTCTAGTTCGATTAAATTAATTAGTAAATAAACATTTTAGTTAAATTTCATTATGAAGTAATTTCACATAAAAATAGTTTTTAATATATATTTCGATTGTTATCCCATGATAAAAATGAATGATAAGCCTCTTTAAAGTCGGATTGCCCACTAAGCATTTAAACGACTATATTTTTTTAGCTCATTCAAAAACATTAGTTACCAGATACAGAATAGGAATAAAGAATTTCGACGAGCGGCAAATGCTCATCTCCCGCCATGTGGCTCGCATTATGATCAAAGATGTTTGTCCCTAGGACAACAATGTTAAAAGATACACATTAATTTCTCATAAAAGTTCGATAGAACTCCATTTTTTATCTTGAAACATTGTAAAATATGGCTATTTTTGGGGGAGAACGTAAACATAACTAAATATCAGTTAGTTACCATTCATGATCCTTCGGAATTTCTGAGGGAACGGAGAATATTGAGTACAAAGAGAGGAAATACAAGTAAATAAAACATTTGGTCATAGTTTAACAGATATCATTTTATTTTCCCTCTAAAACAATCCGAGTCCGAACGAACACTTCCTTCCATACTGATCAAAATATATAGCCATTACATCATGAGAAGCATTTTGAAAGGACGCTTCAGATTTAATCGGTACATATATTATAGTCGTGGATTTGCTAAAAAACAAATCTTACATGATGCCGCTCGGCCAATCAAGTCACTGCTGTTGCTGAGCATTACAACTTAGATATTATGATGTTCCAGCTTTGGACGTCTTTGAATATACCTATCTCTAAATGAAAAGAATTCCAATGAAAACCTGCTCACAAACAGTTGTACACAAACATGAGAGAGAAAGAGAGATACAAAAAATGAATTCATCAAGGAGTGACAGAAACAGACGGGCGGCTTGACGAAGAAAGAGTATTTCATTACAAGACTCAAGGCTCATTGTTACTTGTATATTTGCCCATGTTATATTATTTATTTTCAAACTTGAAGTTGACGAGCTGTTTTCTGGAGATACATTTGAAGAATCATATATATACACATATGACTATGAGGGTTATATACCTATATAGCTTATGTTTTCTCATTCTTTATCATCCGAGTCACGATTACCTCTCATAAGCTAATTTAACTTGATGGAAAATATGATGTGTGTTTCAAGTTAGAAGTGAGAGGGGGGAAAGAATGTGATCTAAACAATCTCTTAAAAAAAATCATGTTATAGCCTGCGTGCCTTCAAAGATCTACTCCTTATCAGATTGGTGTTTATATGTGTGAGCTCTGGCATGGCCTTCGGTTAAGATCGTGACGTCACTCTGACTGTTGAAATAGATTGTATGGAGTTCGTCTACACTCATAATAACATAATAAATATTCATATGAATTCTAATGTTTAAGAAATGCATGTTTTGGTAAGTTTTAATTATATTTTTGCCCTCTTTGGTTAGCTTTTGATCGAATACGAATAGGTATTTAAAATTTAGTCAGTGGGATTGATATATATTTTGATGTTCCACACTCGAGGGTAGTTAAAACCCTCCACACAAAGCATTGAGAGTCGAGCAGACTTCCATTGAGCGAATTGCGTCTATTTTGTACATCGATACATTCACATTTGAATCTTCTCTCATAAACTAATAGGAAACTCGAGACTTTGGGATATATTTGAAGAACAAAAAATATATATATTGGTTGCTTTTGATATGAATTTCCATTTAATTTATATGTACACATAGGAAAAAGGACTTTTTATCCTTATACTATATAGTTATGTTTAGGAGTGATGTATACATAATGAAAAACAAACAATGACACTTTGAATATTAGCTTTAAAAAACTCTTTTAAAAGCCATCATTGACACAGACAATTTATTATCTATAAAGAGACTATTGAAATACTGATTCAAACATGATTTATAGATGTTGTGACATTACTATATATTTAAATAAAGTAACTGATCATTGGAGAATTTATCATTTAGTAAAGTAAAAATTGACGTTGCAGGATATATATATATATAAAGGATCCACATATATTTTTTATAAATACACCAAAGCCTATGGATTGTGTTGTTTTATACAAAACTTCTCAGCTCACAATTTTTTTGTCATTTTTTAAAACGTTTGTCCTCTTTATACTAAAAATACCTTTCATTGTCGGTCACTGTTTTTTTTTCTCCTTAAAATTAAATGGACAAGGTTAAGTAGGCCAAATGAAGTCTACCTAGTAAAATAATTATAATTTAATCAATTATGCCACTCTGCCTATCAATAAAACGCCATTCAAACGCTAGCATTAATTCAGGAGGAAGTACCTATATATGTGTACATTGTCAAATACCCATAAGCGACATAACTGCACAGAGTATGTCTCATCATATGCCTTTATATAGTGCACACATGTGTAGATCAGTGATAAATGGCTTGTATATTCACTTTTTATTATGCATACTATTTCAAATGTCAATATAAATGTATGAATAAGGGATTTTTAACTCTTTGTCTAACAAGAATAACATTTTTCTGTATAAGCAATATAAGTAAAGAGACCTCTAATGCTATAATGCATATTGATATCCTGTCGGATGCCATTCTTTCGAACCGTTTAGGCAAAAAAAAAGAGACCTTAACTTTTTACCTCCTTCCGATCTAAATGTGTACTAACATTATTAAAGGGTTCAGTCAAACTGAAACTGATGTTTCAGGCTTATTTTGAAATAAGGGTTTTCATCATTTTAAATCCATAAAAAAGGTCGCCAGTCTTTTTAAAACTTTTGGAAGATTATTGACTAATATAGAAAACATATTTGTATTTATTTTAGTTTTTTCCAATAACATGGCTTAATGTTTTGTTGTGGCTATGCTGGCTGTTTTTTTTGGTGAATTTTTATTCAGTAATCTGCAAAAAGATTTACAGTGTAAAAATAAAATACAATAAATTTTATACAGAAAACAATGTAAAACTATTCAGGGCAGTTGCAAAGTTTGTATGGTCTATTTATGCATATATAAAGTTTTTGTCGGAAAGCAAAAAATACACTTTCAACTTTGATGATTCAATTTCTAAGTTGATGCTTGCAATCATATCTAAATGCACGATGCACAGCAATTCTTATTTAGCGGTATTTCGATATTCGGACTTTTATCAAGATTCCAGATACGAAATATTTATATATGTATACACACACACACACACACATATATATATATATATATATATATATATATATATATATATATATGATATATATATATTATATAAAAAAATCATTGGTTAAAAGCATACTATTTTGTGGTTATTATATAAATGCAACAAAGATAATTAATCCAGAATATACTAACATCTTATATAATTTATAGGTGCATATTTTCTCACAAAAAAAAGAGATTCCAAACTCTATTCATTTCCTATTAGAAGGGCATATAGTAGTAGCTATACTAGAAGACCTATTAAAAGTAATCATGGAGGCGAAAAACCTATGGACCACACGGGTGAGACTATATATATATGTATGTATATATATATTATTAGGTTCCTGTGGTTATTCAAGAAAAAAAGAGAGAGAAGGGAAAAAAAGAATACGATTCTATTGCAAAGGCCTTCTTCCTCAATGTAAGAAAAAACTTCTTCTCTCTTAGAAGCTTGAACAATAAGAAGAAAAAAGAAAATCTCATTGATTCTCGGCTTGAAATCATCTTCTTTTTTTATTGTTATTTTTATTCTTCCTACGAAGAAATGAGTTTTTTTTAACAAAAACAAAAAGATCATAAGAAGAAGAATATGAAAAAAAGAAATTCAAATTGTCTTACCTTTAAAAGATAATCGATTTTGAAGTCAATTTGCTTTTTTAGTATATTATTTTTCTTTGAGACTTTCCGACGGCCTTTGGAATATATTATATATATGTACGACTGCAGTTATGTGGTTTCTTCACTTTTCTTCATGGGAAAAAATGGATGGCGAGGGAGAAAAACTATCCCCTATATGTATGTATGTGTGTGTGATTGTAAGTGTGACCAAATGAAACACATCGTCTTATTCTTTCATTTTTATCTTACTCACACGCCTACTAAAATTTCAAAGGCGTTAAATTTTTTCTTTCTTCCATCATCAGTTGTTGATTCATATCTGAATCCCTCTTTTTTCTCTTCCTTCCAATCGAGACTGGGACCTTGCCTCTATGTGTATTTAACCCGCCTACCCCCCCCCCCCTCTTTCCATAGTCAAACACGTGCCCCTTGTTCCATTGTTAATCCATGCTTTCGAGAGAGGGGGGAGGAGTCGATTGAGCCCCTAACTGGTATATTTTATTGTGTGTGTGTGATATGCAGAATGTGAAAAATTAGACAAAGAGATTTACGATATCATACGAATATAATAATATTATTACTACGAGGGGGGGACAACCCGAGAGTCCCTTACGAAACAAAAAACTATACATGATGGGGGGGGGGGGGGGGCTACAAGTCGAACCACGTTAAATCCACTGTTCCGTAGGATTGCATATATAAATACATTTATATATATATATCAGAGCTGCGACTACCGAATGTAAATCGGTATTCGATACTTCCGACGGTAGATTTCAAATACCGAACCGACTATATAATATTCGGTAGAAACTACCAAATACTGCACCGATTGTCAATCGATACGGTATATTTGAAAGTATGACTTTGTGACATTCTCATTGAGACATACAGATATAGAGAACTTATTCCCTTCAATAGCAGAGAAACATCTTTCTAAGTAATTTGTACTACGTCATCGTAAGTTGATATTTGGATAGAAGTAGATTATATATTGTTTTATAAAAAAATGAACAAATATCTGAATGAAACTTACGTTTTGTTTTTCTAAGTACTAAGGTAAAAGTGGAAGCGCTCCCTTGTGTGAAGAACTTAACTGCAAAATAAATAAACAACTACAACTTATAGTATTATAGAGCAGATACATAAATATGCATTCAATATAAGCACATGCTATGCATTGAATACTAGAGTGCCTGAAAGTGCATTTAATATCGGACAATAAGAGACAGTAAAAAAAAAAATCTATAACCTTCCATTTCCTACCAAATCCAAGTACATATATATTTAGTTAATATATATTGAATTTCAAATAATCTATAGTAAATTATAACAAAAGTATACTTAATTTCCTCTGTTATAAATAATCGATATTAAATACATATAAGAAGTCACAGAGCAGATACATAAATAAATTTATCTCTCTTTCTTACTACCGTACCGAATATCGATCGGTAGAAGGTATATATCGAATACCGAACCGGCGGTAGATTTTTCTACCGAATCCCAGCATATATATATATATATATATATATATAGGTAATGTTGAGATATGATTTGCATAACTGATCGAACAATAAGAATATGGTGTCCGGAAGAAATAATGGTATCATTGAAACCTCTAAGTTTTTGAAAGGGTATAAATAATTACCAAAAATGTATTGTCCGAAAAATGTAATAACTAAGATAAAATGTTTCATGATTTTTAAAGATTGTGGAGCGCCAAATATAATAACATATTACAAGGGAATCAAGTACAATTCATAAAACAAGTTGGTCAAAAATATGTATAACATTACATTTTCCTTCTGTTAATATTCTTAGTATACTACCATATAATATACTACATGAAAGTGATCAAATACACCAAGACGACACACACTTAACTATTAGTCTCAGTTATTTTGGAATATTTAAAAGTGAATAGTATTAATACTATATTATCCAAATTTTATGTAAGATATAACAAGTTATAATAAAAATAAGAACCTATAATAAAAATGCTGAAAATTCATTTTTTCACCCATTTTCATATTTTTTAAAAATTATGCTTGACCTACCAAAAAAAACATAATAGTGGTTTAAATCTATGTACTCAATATTTGTTTCAAACGATAGCTTTTTATATATAACATTTATCGAATGGTTTCCACCTGGGAACCCAGTTTTAAGACTACAATCCTTATTATATTTTTATTACGAATTTGTGTGGATTTATATATCTGATTCACAAATTATTCCTTCTGTTGTCTGCTAAAAGAGATCCTCTTTCTTTTGATAGGATTATGGACGATTAATAAAAATGACTCTATTTGGATTAAAGCACCCCTGGTAGAGGTGAGGGCTGAAAAGTTATCATTTATTTCCTTATCAAGGTTCCTCCTCATATGGTCATGAAGGGCTGCTTGCTCCCTGTCTTAGTCAATCGTCATTCAAGAAATGGAAAAGAAAGTAAGTACTGGGATCTTCTTCATCTATATAGAAATATATTCTCTTATGTATTCAAATTCTCTTATTTTTATGTGTTCCCCTTTATGTTGTGTTCTTATGTGCATTAATGTATATATTTCTTTTTTACCTTTTTCTCTTCCAGCTTCCCTCTTTTCTTTATGTGTGTTTTTCGACAAGATTTTTAGCGGGTGGCCCTGTTGTCAATAAGAAAAAGCTCCAGTGATCATCAATGAAAATGAGTAAAAATGAGAGAGAGAGAGCAGCAGCCCCATCTTTGACTCTACGTATGCATGCTTTATGAAACAAAAAGTAAGCCTCCCGTCTAAGAAATTAAAACAAAAATATAAATATAAGAAAATCAATTTGCTCCGTAAACGGTCCATGAAGCTGAGATATAAACTCCCTCTCGGAAGAAGATATTTTGGGTGGGTAAAGAAGCCATGCATGTCGTCACAAAGTAGGGTTTACTTGAAGATAGGTGGTGGTTATATATATATATATAATATATATATATATATATATATATATATATATGTATATATATATATATATATGTAGAGATGATATTATCTATAATTTATACTATTGTTCGTGATTTCTTATTTCACGTTTTTCGGAGAAGTCTCCCCTAGATTTTACTTTAGTGCATGGAGATCATCTTGTGAAGTTTGAACGAAATCGAATAATGGGAGTATCCGCTCAACGTTGGTAAATCCAAAATTCAACGAGAAATTAAGTTTTGAAATAGACATTTTAACCCCAAAAATGACTTTTTCAAAACTTAGTTTCTCGTTGAATTTGAATGTATATGAAAAATAGAAACTGATTTGGAATCCTTGCAAGCCCTGCATTTTGTGGCAATTGTTTGAAAATAGCATGAAATTAAGGATATTAGAGGCGATCGAATGTCAAAAAAAATTACTACATAAGTTTACAACATAACTTTTGGGCCGTTGAGCGGGTACTTCCCATAATTCGATTTCGTTCAACTTTCACAAGATGATCTCTATGCAATAAAGTAAAATTCTAGGGGGAGCCCGACTCTCAAAACCGAAAAATGTGATATAAGAATCACACTAATATACTTATACTATATATATATATGTATATATATATCAGAGCTCCGACTACCGAATGTAAATCGTTATTTAGAACTGGAAGCCTTGTTACCTAGTGAAGTTGAACTTTTTAAATAAATAAACAATTCGGAGCTGAAAGTGTATTTAATATCGGACAACGACTAGCAAAAGAAGTTAAGATAATAATTTGTTTGCACTTGCCTTCCATTTGCTTCAAAATTGAGTGCACATATTATTTATATAAAAATAAAATGTATTAAATTTCAAATAATGCCTAAAAAAATAACAAATTGTACTTCATTGTCTTTTGTTATAAATCCGATACTATCGTTGGAAGTCACAGAAGATAATAAATAAATTTCTCGATCTTACTTATCTACGCACCGATCGAATTTGTAGAATATAATCTACCGAATACCGAATTGGCAGTACCGATATCCCAGCTATATCTATATATATATATTAACATTAATTGAGATCCATCTACGATTATCAACCAATTATGTTTATAATAGCATTTATAGTTATTGAAGACATAATTGAGATTGCAAGGCGAAAAAATACTACAATAGTTTACTACATATCGTTTGGGTCCGAGTAGAAGACACTTAGCGTTATTCGATTCCATTTCAACTTTCACAAAATGATCTCTAGGAGAGAAACGTAGAGTAGGAATACCACAAAATCCATTGGCGTCAATATAAATGTGATATTCGAAGGGATATTTATTATATTCGTTTCAAGGATGGCTAAGAAATGTGACTGGTTGAATGAAAACGACTGGAAATCCTTTAAAATAGCAGATGCCATGGTGAAGGTCGTTATAATTGATCTACAGGCTGGTTTGTTCAACACGGAAGACATTTAAAGGAAATATAAATCCCTTATATCGACCATTAAAAATACAATGCAAACATTTTAAAACAATTGACAGTGAACAAATACCCCTTATTCAGACCACCTTACGCCGTGACATGGGAAATCTATGTCTATTCCCAGGGGGGGGGGGGGGCAGAACTCATGTAAACAAGAAGATATTTCCAATAAAAAAAGTGACGTCATCACAGCTACGATTTGCCTATGTTCTAATACCTCTAGGACAACTAAGCTAAGAACGTAAAGGCTCTCAAAGGAATAACGTCCGAGGCTTCCCTCCCGCACGAGCCACCCGGACGCACAGCTTCAGTAATCAGGAGGAAGTGGAAGTCCTGAACACCGCACGGGACTTGAGGCCTTTGGCTGGTAGCCGCACGCATCTAGAAGCTCCGGAGCAACGGTGCCGTCCTCTGCAGCTCCGCCTCCGCCGGAGAGCTCCCGGTTTCAAATTTTTATTTCTTTTGAAATTAATCACTGTTTTTAAATGTACCTTTGATTTTATTTAATAACAAATAGCTACTGCGACGTCATCTGTGACGTTTCAGTTTTTCTTTTCTAATCAGAGGAATCTAACATTGCGTTCTGCGCATCTTGTATTATCTATATCTTTGGTCTATTCCATATCTTATAAACTCCCTCTACGAGCAAAACTATTATCATACAGAAGGAGCAGATAACTTTTAAAAACATGCATATTTCGAGAAAAAGATACATTGTATTCAATTACTTTTGAAAGGGAACACGTCACACATTGGTCAAGCCATTAACATCATATTTAAGAAGAAGAAGACGAAATAGAAGAGGAAATAATGTATTTCATGTGAGACTCACATAAAAAATGTATTCAGTTACTATCGTCATTATTATTACTATTACGTATGTATATTATGATGAAAGTAATATGTTACTAGAATATACACATATAGCGGTTAAAGAGCTTGGACGACTCTTTTGATATATATATATGCATACATACATTTGAAAACTAAGAGGGGGCGAGAGGGAGGTTTTGAGTGCCGTGAGAATAGCTCTTTTTACCCGCTCCGTGTTTATATACATATATGTACTGTATAGTAATAATAATAAGTAATACTACTACTACTACTACTATTATTAACGTAATACTAATTATTCGTCCAGGATCCTCATAATTGGAACTCATAAAATTCATGGAACACGTAGTCATGAGAGGAAACAGAGAGAGAGAGAGAGAGGACACATCCAAGAGCTTCTCTTGTTAGGAGAAATGACGTGCAGAAAGAGCATATGCAAAAACATGGCACCTTCTAAAACATGAAGGAAGGGGGGGGGGGGGAGAAGAAATAAAAATGGCGTCGAATAAATAACATTATAACAAGAGAGAGAGAGAGAGAGAGAAATACCCTTTTTCTTAGTAGCAAGGATAATGCAAGGGAATACTAAAAGATTGTTCTTACAAACTTCCCAACTTCTTTTTTTGATTCGATAACTCTGTTTTCCTTTTTTCTACGGCCTAAGGCCAGGGTGATGATCCCTTTATAGCCAAAGATGAGTAAACAAAACGTACATTCTTTATTTTAATATTGTATAGACAGTTTTTTTTTTTGCCTATTTGGTTCGATAGAATTGCATCCGACAGGATATAAATAAGCATTATAGCATTAAAATTAGTCTATCGAACCTAGGATCTTATCAATGAGGTAGCAGACCAAAATGACCATCCCCTCTCGGGATTCGAACCTGCGCCCCCAACATTGAGAGTTGAACACGCCTTAGCACGCACGGCTATCGAGCTCCCTTAAACAGTATAGACAGTTGCTATTTTGTCTATATAGTTCGATAGCATTGCATCCTTGTGGATATAGATAAGCATTATAGCCTTAAAATTAGTCAATCGAACCTAGGATCTTATCAATGACTTATACTAAAAGACCATCCCTCTCGGGAGTATTCGAACCTGCCCCTCAACATTGAGAGTTGAACACGCCTTAACGCAGGAAGAAGAATATTAATAAGTTAGTTTCCCGACGTGACGTCATTAAAACACCACCGGCAAGTGAAACTCTTTTTGTTTTGTATTTCATGAATCATTGGACGCGAATATTTTGAATAAGAGAATATATTTAAAACCCACAAAGACGTTAGGAGAATTTATTAGGAATAATAAATGATAAAGCACCACTTTTTATTTGTTTTTGTACTGATATGATAGTGTTATGATAGCATTATAGCATCATATCTAAATTGAAAGACTTACTATGTTATGTATTACCGAGTAACATACCTTTCGTTAGGCATTACTATAAAGTACATTATTGTGACTCACAAAATATGATTCATTTCTGTGATATTCTTTGACATAATATATAGAGGTATATATACATATCTATACAAATAATATATCTTGGATATGGGAGTATCAAGATATTTTCTATTATTTTCACTTGAGCACTGCTCGTAGTTAGATCCAGTATCAATATATTACTTTTTACATAATCGAGATCTTTATTGAATAGAAACATTACATGGAATTATTGCTCTAATAGAATAATGAGGTCAAAGACGGAAAGTAATGATAATATTAAAGCATGGTTCAATATTTTTTTTAAAACATACTCAATAGAAACTTTATATTTCTTTTAATTTATATTTTCCCGGAATAATTTGGTGACCCTCAGATATCATCCCGCAACCCCGATTGGGATTGGACGGGATCCTAAGGTTGAGAATGACTGCTCGAGGGTATGGGCTAAGATACTCGTGTATCTGATTCCGGATCAAAGATTACACCTTAATTTGTTGGGTTCTGGGACACTACAGAAACAAAAAGTTGAACATGACTAAGCGTTTGAACCCCGTTAATGATAATACTAATACTAATTTAATAATGTATCTCCATCTTTCTTTTTCTATCATTTAATAATGACACTACTACTACTTCTACTACTAACTGCCTCCCTTGAGAGACGACGGCTTTGCACAAGGGTGGTAACTTGCAGGCATTTTTAAAGAGTAGGTCCCCGAAACATACAAATATGTATGTATGTATGTATGGTCGTGAATGCTGTATGTAGGAAGAGAGTTAATTAACTGTCTGTCTTGTTGTTTTTTATGCTCTGACCCTGTGGTTATTTTTTGCGGAGAAAAAAGGAAGAAGTTTGAATAAATAATGAACTATAATTAGACAGGACTCCTTCTAAGCCATTCCTTGTTCGATCCCCGCATTTCTTTTTTCTTGTTGTCTTTCATTGTAATATATGTACTTAGGCCCATCAAAAGAACTTTAGAACTTTAACACTTTCTTGAGGAGATTACTGCATTCTGGTAGTGATAGTAACTCTAGAAATGTGGCGGGAGCTTTCAAACAATCTATAAGGATATTTTATGAGTTATATATTCAGATAAGAATATATAATGAATATATGTAGCTAAATTTTATCTATGTTTATTTAAATTTTATCATTTTTTTAGATAATTTATATTTCTTTCGTCATACAAATATTAATCCTTTGCGTCAAGTGACGTCATCTGTGGATCTAAAGGGTTTTCTATTCTAAATTGAATGAGCTCTTGTGAATGGTGGCTTAAATAAAATAGAAAAAATAGTAAATATTGTTAACTGGCGTAATTGTATTTCTAGTTTTATGGATCTTAGTTAAATGTCAAAGTCATTGGTTTTTTATATATTTTTTATTATGTTTATAGAATACTTCAAAACAATGTTAAAAACTCTATAGAACTTTTAAAAAATATTCATAGAACACCTAAAAAATATACAACAAATTAAACATTTATGGATAACTTTAAATTATTTACTGAGCAGCTTAAGGAATATATGATTTTTCTAACTTTAAAACATTTAGAAAACATATTAATAGAATATTTATAGAACACTTATAAGCATTTATGTTAGACTTAAATATTTATAAATCACTTGTATAGACACTCATGGATTTTTTCACAGCATAATTGCCGTATTACCATAGAGATATAAAGATATAGAGAGCTGATTCCCTGCAATAGCAGAGAAACAACGTTCAGCTGTATTCTGTGTGTTTAAAATAAATAAAGTAATTTGTACTACGTCATCATAAGATGATAGATTCTATTTCTATCAGCTTACGATGACGTAGTACACATTACTTATTTATATTGGGCATACAGATACATCTGAACGTTGTTTCTCTGCTATTGAAGGGAATCAGCTCTCTATATCTTTATATCTCTATGGGTTACACCGGCAAGCGAAAAGTCAAGTCTTTATGCAATATGGACATATTCCCTTATATTCCATATTCCTCGCTCCAATTCTACGCGTGGTATAACGAGTTACATTCACCACTCTTTTATTGACTTCCGACACATCCACTACAAATATAACAACAAAAAAAAACGCAGAAGAAATGTTATTAATAAATATATGAGTGTATGGAATGTTTACCGACAAAAAAAAACTCTCCACTCATCTTAATAATCCCTGTCGGGTTAACTCTCTTTATATCCACGTGATTCATTTTTTAGTGTAAGGATTTCACAAATATATATATAGGTAGATAAACGCACGTTCTATAATTATTTATTTTTCTTCGTTTGTGATCAAGATATACACTTGCTCCAAATAGCACCTAGGCATCTTTATGACCTATCATGTCTGGCTGTTAATTTCCATGGTTCTCTGCTTCTCATCAAACGGTAGTACACTTATTATTATTATTGTCTCTATGCTCACGTAACGATGATGCCTAATTAAGCTGTCATCCAATACATTGTAGTTTTTATATATCCGTCATGCAAGTATGACGTCATAACGTGGAGCAACTTGGAGGTCCTCCTCCTCCTTAATTTTTTTCGTCTTTTGTTATTGAGTGCCAACACGCAAGTCTTCCTTTGAGCAGGCTCAAAAAAACGCACGCAGCGCGCACAAAAGGAAGGAAAAAATCGTCGACGTGTTGTTGTTGTTCTTGATTTCTGTTGTCCTGCTCAACCATTCTTTGAGCCCACCTTTCTCATTACCCTTTTGATCTCTCACCAACATGGACTGCGAATCCTGTGGACATCCCATCACTGATTCATCCACACTTAGCGTGCTTCAGGGTGGATCACACTATCACACAGACTGTCTCCGCTGCGTGGACTGTAAGGAACCCCTCTCCGACTCCTGCTTTCGCTCTGCAATCGGCCTTCACTGCCAACGGGACTATCAGGCCCGTCTCTCTGTTAAGTGCTCTGGCTGTGGCAGCCTCATGGGACACACTGAGGCTGCAATTCGTCTCCCTGGCGGACGAAGCAGCTTCTATCACCCCGACTGCCTCAAGTGCTTTATATGTGAGGTTTCTCTACTGGGCGGTCAAATGGGGATTCACACCACGGGAGATCCTCTTTGCCCCCTTCACATTCGAGGTCTTGAGGGGGAGTATGAAGACCATGAGGAGCAACAACATGAGGAGGACAATGATTCAGAGTCCTCTTCTTCCGAAGAGCGAGGCGGGAACAAGCGTCGCGGTCCCCGAACCACCATTAAAGCCCCTCAACTTGAGGTTCTTCAAGAAGTATTTGGAAAGAATCCGAAGCCCAATCGCTCTTTACGTGAGAGCCTTGCAAAGAAGACGGGGCTAGCCATGCGGGTCATTCAGGTCTGGTTCCAGAACAAGCGGAGCAAGGAAAAGCGGTTGACCTCCATGCGAATGATGCCGAGTGGCACTGGGCCCTATGGACCCATGCATTTTCCACCTTACTACGCACAGGGGCTTCTACCTTCTCCGCCGGGCTGGAATACGCTTCTGAATATCCTTCTCATCACCCTTCTGGAGGCCCATCTCTGGCCCACCATCATCCAACTGCCACCATCACTCCGCCTCCAAGCTCTGATGAGTGGAACTAACCTTCAATTCGCCATATATAAGTGTTATGTATTTTTTTAAACCTGTGATACAATAGTTATTTATTTATTACCTCAATCTAACGAAATATATTTATAATTATAAACAATACTAAAACATCTCTTCCTTATTATTTTGTTAACCCTCTTAAAACCAGGGCAAGATGCTCAATGACTTCACTCAAGTAATAGCTATTTATTAAAAAGAATTTGGATTCAATGTTGAAAGGACAACATAATGTTTTAGAATTTAGGAAAAACAAAACATCTTTGCTTCATTTTTTGAATTTAGAGATATCAAGAATTGCGTTCAAGGCTTATGGAATGCCCACTAGTAGATAGCAACGCAACCTAAGCAAAAATTGTGTGTGGGAAAAGGAAGTGATCACAGTTAAATTGATTTTTTGGTAGATCTAGAAAGTGAAGTAAAAGTTTTGGTTGCATATTTTTTGAAAAAAATGAAATATTAGAAATAGTAAGTCTGCTGTCTTTTTTTGCCACAATAAATGAATGCTAAGCTCTACACTCTTCTAAAGTTTGATATTTATAAGATACAAACTATACCCATCGCATTTCCATCCTAAATAAATAGTAATTTCTTAAAAACCATAAACAATCTAATGGCTGGGTCTGAAAAGGGATTTTATAAGATCGAATATATATATATATATATATATATATATATATATATATATATTTATATGGTTAAAATAATTTTATTCTGTTACTGCAAAGAAGAATACAGTGTAAAAATATACTAAAAACATACAGAAAACATAAGAAATCAAATCAAATCAGGACAGTTACGTAATACAAACATCAAGGAACATTACACTTCAAAATTACTGTCCGGATAAAAAACCATATATATAAAACAACAATTGATAAAACTAGTTTGTATTCAATACAAAACGGCGATGCATTCTTAAAATCCTTCTGATGTCGTTCCAATAGAATTTTGAACTGTTCGGATAAAATTTAATGAGGTCTCCAGCCTATTTTCAAGTTGACTCTCCCAAATCAGGAATTTTCAGGAATCAAAAGCTATATATATATATATATATATATATATATATATATATATATATATATATATATAGGCTCAATAAAATCGTAAAAGTATACATATTTCATCTATATTTACAAGTATACATATAATTGTAGACATAGTTATTGGTTGAGCTGGAAGCAAAACAAAGTATTCAAAAAAAACCTCGTGCCAAAACAGTAATGTTGTTTTTGTTATTATTATTATTGTTTCTTCGACTTCTAACCCCCAATGTTTTGAAATGATAATTGGGGCTTCACACTAGTGAGAGAGAGAGAGAAAAAAACAACAACAAGAAAAATAAATATTTTTCAAACAATATATATATATATATATATATATATTTTTCTTTTCTAAGTTCCTTTAAAATTATTTTGGCAGGGAATGCGTTGTTGGACTGAGCCAGAAAGCCAGGCGCCAACCCACCATACATATTTTATAAGACAACAAAGTATACGCAGTATCATAGTTGATATGGGTACTATACATAATATATATAGGACGCTTTGAAACTTCTTGCGTTAGAAAAAGAGGATTTATGTTGTATATATATAGAGATGCGTCTTGGGCATAGATAAATCATAAGAGAATTAAAAGAGTGAAACGGAGAGAAGCATTGCGAAGGATGCTCTTGAATGGTTCAAGACTAAATAACAATCGAGGTCCTTTTGTTCCTAACAAATGGACAGTTACTGGACACATTTTTCGGGTAAGGGACACGATGGAGACTTAGTCTAAAAAGACAAACACAGCAGGTAGCACTGCGTGTTAAGGCGTGTTCAACTCTCAATGTTGCAGGTTCGAATCCCGAGAGGGGATGGCCATTTTGGTCTACCTCATTGATAAGATCCTAGGTTCGAGTGACTAATTTTAATGCTATATGCTTATTTATATGCTGTCGGATACTGCAATTCTATCGAACCAAATAGGCAAAAAAACACAGCCTCTCCAGTGCTCAAAAACATATGGATTCTACTACATAGAAATAGATATTCAATATTTTTTCTCTTCTTTCTCTTGTATTATGCGTGAGTTGACATTTTTCTGATGTATTTATATTTTTTGAGCATGAATGTAGGATTTTTCCTTCTTGGTAGGTCATTTTATTTATTTGCATTTGTGGTTTTGATGGTAGGTGACACATGGCAGAATGGTATTTAAAAAAATAACAAATATAACACTTCATAGTTGAAAATATTGATACTTGATTGCTAGATGATGTTATTGATGGAGATGCTCGTTTGTTTGGTTGGAAGGATGCAAAATAACAATCATAGTGGTATTTATTTTCTATTAAATATATATTTTTGCATATAATATCATGAGAGGATTCTTAAATTCTTAACTTTAAAAAAAAAAATCATGAGAGGATTAACTCATATATATATATATATACAAAGTATATATATTTTTAAATAGGGCTAAAAATGAAATTAACTGACGGGTTTGCGATTTGTATAAATTACTTTTATTCATACAGTAAAAACTACTACTTTAAAAAGTTAACTGACGAGTTTTTTTAAATGGGGCTTCAAAGATAAGGGGCTCAAATGAAATTGATGATTGTTTTTTTATATATTGACAATGAAATAAATATCAATACAATATGTCACTTACTTTTTAATCAGGTGGTTTCGAGGCAAACTCTTTTTGTGTTGAAATGCTATGCAAGACTTTATGTGCAGTTTTATATTTAAAATTATTTCTCAAAAGACATTCCCTACTAGAACAGATACAATATATATTTAAAATGGTTGCCTTTTCATTTTTTTATTCGACCTTTTTCTATTTAGCGAAGTTACATGTAATCACATATACATAATATAAACAAACATTCTAGTTTAAAATTAAATCACAAAATATAAATTCAATATAAATAACCTTTCTAGTAGTTAAAAAATATTTTTTTTCACTTTTCATTCATCTCAATATCCGAAGGCTTCTATTAGTCTATAGTAATGCAGTTCAAATTTCAAGAATTGCTTTAATTGTCCAAAGTATTGCGTATTCAAAGATAGATTCTTACCATTATGCTCGTGATGACTCAGTGTTTAAGTATTTTACAAGACCCTCATACTTATTTCCATGTTATTTTTAATTACTTTTCGTCATTATGTGAACAAAGAGACTTGTATTTAAAAATATATATCTTCTTCATAAAAACCAATAATTTATATAAGTAGACAGTTTGTCACTCTCTGGTATTAAACTAACTTCCTGTCATTTTATTATTATTATTAGAAAAATAGATATTGAAGAACACTTTCAATAAACTAATTAGGACCCTACAATAATTATTCCAGTCAATCATACAATTTCAATTCAAAGTAAGTCGTAATAATAATAAGCATTAAGCATTAAGTAGTTGAATGTTGTAGCCATTTCACGAATACACAATGTTTTTTTTATTCGACCTTAATCTATTTAGCAAAGTTACATATAATTGCATATATATAAATACACATTCTAGTTTAAAATTAAAACGCAAAATATAAAAGTCAATTTCAAGAGACAAACATTCTAGTAGTTAAAAAGGATTTTTTTCGTAAAAATTGAAGCGGTAAAAACGAAACAAAAATTACACAGTGACAAATGAAATAAAACAGGTAAATTAATCACACAAATGTCCTTCAACAAAACTATATATATATATATATATATATGTAAGAGTTTTTTAAGGTCATTCACTGTTTTCTCCGAGAATGAGGGGAAGTAGCGAACCAAGTCTCCTGCGAACCTCCACTCGGAAGCAGTACGTCCTGGAATCTTGATATCCAGTACAGAATAACGAGCAGCAGCGGAAATTTGAATACATTTCAATTCTTCGATTCGATAGTTTTCCCCGACGCAAGGTGGGGTTTTCTCCTTATATTGTTTATAAAGATGGATTATGACTATATATAAATTAAAATGATTATTTTTGTAGATTGAAGGTCCATATCAAGTTTAAAAGACTGTCATAATATATTCTTAATACTTTTGAAAAGGCTTTAATTTTTTGAATAAAATATTCTACTGCTTGCCTAACTTTGTAGACATACAATATAGCTTCAAAAACTATATTGCTTCAAGAGAAAAAAGTAGCTCAAAATGGCCGAATTAGTCAATTTAGTTGATATTATTTAATTTACACTATTATAAGACCACGTTTTAACCAACAAAAAAGTCATAATTTGTAGACCGAATTTTCTAAACAAAACCATAACATTAACGATTCATATCGTAAAGGCAGATATAATGCATTGAGACGATTGGTGAACCTGAGATGTGAAGTTATTCAAATATCAATAATAATAACTGGTCATAATTTTCTTCGAAACCTCCAGTCACTGTCGAGCAAACCCCTCGTTTGTGAGTTTTCTAATATCCTTGTTGTCCAAGTGTAATTTCTTTTGTCTTCAAAGAATGACGCCTCAAAAACGCTTTAGTCAAATTCCTATATAATAAAAAAATTCTGGCAACTCTGATCAATGGTGTTAGTAAAAATAGCCATTAGCCATTCGGCTACTTCTTGACGTGAAAATGAAATAACAACATGGTTTAAGTGCCTGTGGTTTGCAGGTGGTGACATTGTGCTAAGATTGCTATGTATTCAAATACAGATAATAACTTTCTTGTTTAACAGGCTGAGCCCTAAAGAACGCTATAACCAAATTCTTCAGTTGGCCAACTAACAACCTGGAGGCTGGCAAAGATATAATAAAGTCAAAACATGGTTAAAGTAATTGTGTGTTCTATATAATTGTAAGCAGCACAGATTGTTCACAAAGTGAATTAAGGAACTCAAACTTAATTCAGAGCCCTCTGGTATCCTCAAAACAAAAACTCTTAACGAAAAATAATATAAATACTACTTCATATCTTAAATTGAAAGTCACAGCCAAAGTCAATTTAAAAACAATAATAATAAAAACATTGTTTTGATCCTTTTAACCCAAGAATCCTTATAACTCAAAACATCAACTCCTTCAAAGGACTTCAAAGGGAAATACATATGAACAGTGTACACTTCTACAACAAATACTCAAGAGTATGGAGCATACCAGATGGAGGTTTTTTGTGTTCACTGGTCGCAGATGTTAGTGAGGAGGGGAGGGGAAATATAAAAACAAAAGATGCTTCTTCAAACGAGTCATATAGGAGAGCAAACCAAAAATAGAAGGGCTTCTTGCCCAGTAGTGAGTTGACTTCTTGAAACCTAGACACATGGAAAGGAAAGCTCCAGTAACAAAGGTTCTATAAGATCATATTATCAATAATTATTTTTCAAACAAAAATTAAAGTATTATAAGACCAAATATCCAATGACGTCATCAATACATTTTTTACAATTTTTACTACCATCACAATACTCTATTATATTTATCAAAACATAACAAGCTCTACCTTTAGGCGAGCAACAGTGCTTGAAGGCACATGATAGCAAGAAATACTAGATCTAAAACCCAGTGGAGTAGACAAAGAAGACTAAGCGTAGCTAGTCATCCAGTGATGTCATTAGAATTCATAACTTTTCATTTGTTAAAAGCCAATTACTACAATCCATGATGTCACTGGACTCTTTATAAATTACTACTATATGACATCATGAAAATAGACATGTGTTTATTATAAAACTGGCACTTATTGAAATCAACTTTAAAAACCTATGTTAATGCAAATGCGAACAAGAAATACTAGATCTAAAAACCCAGTGGACAAAGAAGACGAAGCGTAGCTAATCATCCAGTGACGTCATTACATTTCATAACTTTTCATTTATTAAAAGACAATTACTGCAATCCATAATGTCACAGGACATTTTATAAAATATAACTTTATGTCATCGTGTAATAGACATTATGACAAAACTGGCTCTTATTGAAATCAACTTTAAAAACCTATGTAATGAAAGCTTCCTTTCCTTTCTCCTTGCTTCTGCCCTCAGAGACACACAAAAAACGATGGAATGCCAGGTCGATGGAGGTGGAAAAACAAATTTGATTATATTTATAATATATAGAAAAAGTTGTGAATATATTTACACACTCATATATATTTATTCATTGATAGCCATTATTTCATATGTATGGATAAAAAATGTATATATGTATAACAAAAATAATATAAAGTTGTTTATTTTGATTACAACAACAATACAAAAAAAGATAATAAAAAAGTCAGGATGTTTTGATCCCATAAACATATTTTGTTGGTTAAAGAGCCTGAGGATAATGAATTTCTTGTTCCAAGGGCATTATCTTGATGCACAGGGATAAGAAATATATATAGTATCAATATAGTTTATAGTTTCTTTTCTTTCCTCAGTTCTTCAATCCCTATTTTTAATATATATATTACATATTGTGATGTATAGAAATATGGTTCATGATTCTTTTTCTTCAATTTTTGTCCCTCATAGATTTAATCTATGATGGGTTGGTGCTAGTAGATAAAAGTCGAGTGTTGGCTCTATGTTTCATATATGTAACTATAGTTACATATATCTGTTACTGCAAAGAAGAATACAGTGTAAAAAATACACTAAAAACATACAAATAACATGAAATAAAATAAAAACTGGACAGTTACATAATAAAAACATCAATGAACAATATAGTTCAAAATTATTGTCCAGGATAGTAATTATCATTTAAACATCAGCTCAAAACTTTATTGATTTATTAAGAATGCACAAATACAAAGCCACAGAGTCCAAATAACTATAATAAATATCCAATAGATCAACTTATCAGTGCCGAGAGCTGTTGTTTCAAACTAGCAAGTAAACCATTTTTTATGACACTTTTAAGATGTTTTAGGAAAATATTTATTTCGTCAACTGCGAGATATTTGGCCTTTGGCATTAAAATTTCAATCCATGTCCGTTAATCGTGGAAAACTGCGGAAAATATAATCCAATAATATCACTTGAGCAAATACAAGATAATTCAAAGTTGTTGTTTTTGCTAATGCATAAAGACTACACAAGAATAACCAAATTACGTATTAAAACTGAATCAACTTTTGTCAAACGTAATTTGATTATAAGCGTACTTAATTAGTTACTTATGACTTTAAAAGTATAAAATTATTATAATATAATAATATATAAAACAAAAAATTGGGCAAGGAGAAGAATAATAGAAAAAAGTACAGGAAGAAGAAGTTTTGTAATATCGACAACGCTTGAAGTATATTGGATAAGGGGTTTAAATTTAGAGTAAACCAATTTGTTGGAGAGAAATGAAATAACATAACAACATGGGTTAAGTAGCTGTATGTGTAAAAAAAATACTTTCTTTAAAAAACTTACGATCCTTATTAACGACTATATCCGAGTGAGAACTAAAAATGGACGAAACCGACCAAGAAGATGGCACTAAAAAGAAAGAAGTCCTTGTAGGGTTATCTTCTAAGTTTTTTATACATTAATTAAATTTATTTTCAAACTCAAAAGTAAATATAAAAGATTTTATTATTATCAATCTGTATTTATTTTTCACTTTTTGTATATAATATACTTTCGATTGGAAGTTTTTTAAATACCATTTAGGATTAAATATGCATATTTTTGCAATAAGATAACACAATATGAACTTATAAAGTATTGTATATAATCATAACAAAAAGGAATGAAAAATTAAGCTAGAAAAATAGGAATAAAAATAGCAACAAAAAAAAAGACTGATGATCATAAAATTGAATAAAACTGAAACACATATCCGCCACATATGGAGCTCTCACTCTCTAAATCCCTCCGTAACCGACAACTCGTAGACTCTCGCTTCGAAGGAAATCAAGTATTTCCCAACCAAGTCTCTCAGCTATTTTAAGATAAATAAGAAGTTATTAAAATTTTATTAGCTACAAGAATTTTATGCCTGTTTTAGTCTTTTAATTCAACGCTAAGTTTCATCATTATGATACTAATTTTAGTTGGTTATATACCGAATTCAGTTATACCATTGTGACATTATTGTATTAATTTATTCTAATTTGTTTTATTCTCTCAGCCATTTTAAAATAAGTAAAAAGTTAATAAAATTTGTTTAGCTACATGAATTTTATATCTGTTTTAGTCCTTAATTCAACACTAAGTTTCATTATTGTAATGCTTATTTTAGTTTGTTATTTACTTAAGTCAGTTATTCATTTGTGATATTATTGTATTTATTTATTCTAATTTGTGGGTTTTTTGTTTGTTCTTTTGTCGTTGTATTAATTGAAGACTAAAGTGTCGTCTTATGTATTTTATACGCAACTACTTGGACTTTTATATAAGCACTGAAATACAGGAAAGAAAAGCACGTAATCAATAGAATAAAAAACTTCCAAATATCGAAGTCAGTTCATCAGCATAGCTGAGACATTTTTAATTTAAGGCGGACGAAAAGACTCTCTTGTTGATCGTGTTTATTAATTTTTTAATGCATCATGTATTTTATGGGATACTTATTTAATATAATAAGGCTATTATAATCAGATGCCTGCTCTGTCCCGAAAGGCATGAAATGTCTCAAGAAGAAGACGTGGACATCCAAATTCTAAAAAAAAATTAAATGTATAAAAATGAAAAATATTATTATAAATAATTTCAGTATTTAATAAGGAATTCATTTTGCTGTTGTAACACAGATACCCATCGTGTGGTGTGTTCTTTCCCTTAGTGTCGATTGTTTGTATGTACTATTGTAATCGGCAATAAATTTCCAACTAACTAAAAAGGCTTTTATAATGAATAAAAAACCAATAGCAATAAATATGGATAATAAGTTGAATCCCAACCCCAAGTTATCCTTGATTTTTTTCCTTTTGAGGAACGTGACATTGACTTCTGGATGTGTATTCGGCACAAGCTAATTGAACAAAGGCAAGCAAACTCCTTGAAGCTCAAAGAATAAAGAGAGATCGTATTCCTTGTTTGTTTTTAAAGTTAAACAAAACTCATGTCTGATATTGTTGTTATCCTCATACTACAAAAAGAGAGAATCCTTCTATTGTTCATCCTTTTATTTGTGCAGGAATGACTTCTTGAGCTTTTGTCACTTTACTAGCTTCTTATAAGATGGGTATTGAACATAACTTATGCGGTTAGAATAAGCACTAAATTTTTTTTGAATTTTTTTTTGATATATAATTACATAAGATATCAATAAATAAAACAATAAGCTGGACAGATTCAAAATAACGTTAAATAGAGCGAAGTAAACTCGAGTATCTAGCAATAAAATATTACGTTCAAGATTCAACGTAAGCAAGTATTTTTAATCTATTCCGTAAGGTATTTATGTCTTTGTATATACTGTTAAAATTTGTGAAATATATATACAAATATTTAGATAACAAGTTTTTGAGCTTTTACTTAATATCGAATCTTTAGTGGATATCAACAAACTTGTCAGACTTCAGTAACCAAAGATAAAGCTTCTCGGGCTAAATCGTCAATAAATATGTTTAGTACAATATAAATGCTTAATTTTAATATTACAGGGCTCGAATTCCCTAGAGAATACGAACATATTTGATCCACTGCAGTAATCGAAAGACACTTATTCGTATTCATCTGCATAATACATAGTTATACTAGTATATATATATATATATATATATATATATATATATATATATATATATATATATATATATATATATATATATATATATGCCAATGTGTATCATTTCAATTACTATTATAATCTAAAAAACTTGATTTGAAAAAAGATCAATTCTATTTTTGAGATTTGGACGATTAATGAAGTTATATTGATAATCAAATATATCTTATTAATTGTAGTCGATAATGGTTTTTCAATTCCAAAAGTGGAGAATCATATAATAAACTCAACATTTGTGAAAAATATACCTCAAATAGTTCAAAAGCTAAAATTCACTTTGGTGTTTATGATTTTAAGCAGAAATCCCATAGCAATTGAATCTGCAATACGAAATATAAAATCTCTAAAGCACAAACTTCACCACGAGTAAGTTCATTTAAATAAAGATAAAATACCTATCCTCATTAACACAGGCTCTCCGCCAATATTCATTTGAGGCCAAAATTTCTGATTTGGAAGCGTCAATATGGAAATGGGCCTAAGATATCCTTTAATTTTGTCCAATCAATTCCAACTTCTATTGGAAAGTCATCGAAAGGATTTTAAGAATTTATCTTCATGGTGCATCGATATCAAAATATTTTTATCAATATTTATATATATACATATAAGGGTAATTTTTATTTCACGTTTTTGGATTTGAGAAATTCAACATGAAATTAAAGTTTTGAAATAGTCATTTTTATGGAAAATACCCCAAAAATGAACATTTTGAAACTTTATTATATCGTTTGATTTTGGATGTACATGAAAAATCCAAACTGATTTAGAATCCTTAGGAAATCCTACATTTTGCGACAAATTGTTTGAAAATAGCATTGAAATTAAGGACAATAGAGGCGATCGAATGACGAAAAAAAAAATTACTACATAAGTTTACTACATCACTTTTGGGCCCGTTGAGCGGACACTTCCCATTATTCGATTTCGTTCAAACTTTCACAAGATGATCTCTTTGCACTAAAGTAAAATCCTAGGGGGAGCTCGACTATCAAATCCGAAAAACGTGAAATAAGAATCACTTATATATATATATATATATATATATATATATATATATATATATATATATATATATATATATATATATATATATATATATATATATATATATATATATATATATATATATATATATATATGCTTTACCAAAATGGTAGCATCACTTTATTTCCTTCCGTTATAAAAGGAGGATGATGATTAAAATATTACCTTCCAAAATGAAAGAACCTCACCTTTTACCTATCGTTTTTCTTCTTTTTATTTTTATTATGTTAAGACTACACACACACTCAAAAAAGAAATGAGATAATATAGCCAAAGGCATTATTGTTATTATTATTTCTCATCATCTAAGAAGATGATGGAATTGTGCCATACAACCATTCATATCTATATTCATAGGTACCTTCATAGCAATAATAATAATAATAAGTAGAATGAAGAATAAGAAAACATTGAAGAAGAAAAAGGATTAAATATTGAGTTTGTAATCCTGTTCCTTCCCATTTTCTCTATAATTGAAGATGTATTCTTCATCACTTCATAAGAGGATTAATCCCCTCCTCCCCACACACACACAAAATATGAGGATCATGAAAAAATAACAGGAGTGCAGGGGTTTATTATATGTTTATAGAGGCAACCCATCTCATATAATATATGTCGTTATTATTATTATAAGAACATAATGTCAAGTACCTTAGCCTTTGCAGTCTTATCCTGACATGATGATATTTCTTCGAGGGAATATTGCATTGTTAAGAGGTAAGAGATGTGCGGGTTTTTTAAAACGTGATTGGTTGAAAGAAAAGGAGAAATAAAAATAAAAAAGCAGTGTGCCTCAATGTCAGCTGTTGAGGAGTAAACATCAAATTTAAGGGACGAAGAAATGCATCCTTTTAAATATAATTGTATATTCATCGAGTCGTGTATCGGTATCCTTGAATGGGTTTCTCCGTGGTATGTATATTAAATTGAATTAAATATAGCCACTGTTCATAATTAAGACAAAAATAATGTTGTCATTATTTGTTGTCATTATTATTTAGCATTATTTTTATTCCTTTGATAAAAATTAAAGACATATTTATGACAAAAATGTATGAAATTATGCTTGCAATGTATATAATATTAAAAATCTATATTTACAAACGGGAAATTCAAATATCCCTTACCAACATAGCCAAACATTTAACCTTGAATTTTATTCCCTGCTTTATTATTTATTTCCATATAAACAAAAATCCTTAATTAGTATGACAAAAGAGGGGGAAGCCCCATAAAGATGTGTCTCTCAAGCCATCACTTTTACACAAATGGCATGACAGAGCCATAAATACACATACACACACACAAGATCATATTTAGTCAAGGAATCTAATAGAGACGTTATGAGAATCGAAGGGACCATCTTCGTACTGTGAAATATAATGTAGATTGACTTCTCTGATAGACCTTTTTCTTTCTTAAAGAAAAAAGGCTTACTTTTGGAAGACATATAAGTATATATACAGGGTGTAACACAAAAACCTTTACAAATTATTCTTGTCAATTTAGTAAAAAACATTATAGGAAAATACGATCCACAGAATCAGAATACCCCTCAAGAAAGCAATGTAATTCATCTAAATCTATTAAAATAAAAAAACAAGTGCTGACATTTTATATTGATTAGGTAGTATTTAGGGCACATTAGGTACATTTGTAACTAGTCTAAAATATATATAAAAACAATAAAAGTGTGTAAAAAAATAAAAATAAAAAACAAAAATAAAATGCCATTGCAAAATGGATTATATGGGGACACCTGCGTCCAATGACCCTAGCTGCGGTCCTGACAGTGTGAAGGGTCGTGGCAGACCTCAAGGCCTTAAACAAGTTCCACTCTGATATTGTGTGGCATGCAAAAGTAGCTGTCTCCCTCCCAAGTGGATACGCCACTGGAGTCGTGGAACTCATGGGCCTCTCGGGATGGGAAGACGAAATCACCTACCGGGCTCATGGTACCGCCTTCCCTGCCAGTGGAGTATAAGTATTTCCAGGTCTCCAGGCGGCGTCATTTATTGCATTGGCCCCTTGCACTCTTTATCAAGTCTAGGAATGGTCACTCCGCGGTGGCGTAAAAGATCTTGCCAATCATCAATCCCTTGGCCAGCTGTCGTAGGTATTTTCAAAATGTATTCTCCTCAAACGCTTGCATTTGCTTGTATTTTACCGCTTTTCTGTATTTCATGATTTCCATTTCTATCTTTACCATTTTTTCTAGGACGCTTCTGTCCTTGGAACATTTCTTTTGGACACATATATTGGTCAATAATAATCATGATATGGGTCAAGTGAATAAGTTGGATCTTCAATATCAAAACATTTACAGGCTTTTTCATATTAAAATAAATTTAAGATCTGTTGGCTATCCATCTCAGTTTTTGAAATAGTGGCTAACGTTATATCTGCGTGCTTTTGGTTGTTTTTTGGGAGGTACTGAACGAAATTATTAGGTGTTTCAAAGTGCTGTTGCTTCACTTTTATTGCCAGTAATGTGCCCAAACTGTCTAAAGGATAATAAAAGACCAATGATTATTAGATTTTGCATTATGTTATTAAGATAAGTTCAGATAGCTACATCTAGGGTATAGATGAAAAGTTTCTTGCCACGGATTTGGATTTATTATATTCACAAGAATGTTGTTGTGTTCAGGCAAATTAGTATAGAAATAAAGCCAATAAGGCTGGATACTAACCGTTACCTTTATTTCGGTGCATATATAAGTTGGAGGCCTGTAAGGTATTCTTTAAAATTTGAATATCCTCAAACTAGTGTGCATGTGGGTGGTGCTTCAATACCGCCTAGAGGCAAATTTGGCAGATGAATGTAGTTACGTCATACGAGAAAATGGTGAAGAAATATGGGAAAATGTATGTATTTATATAAATCTCATGAAGAATATCAAGGGAAGTAATCGGACAACTATATCATACAATGCTTAACTTTTTCTTTCACCAATTGATGTTCTTCATATTTGATTTCTGCCTATGGGTCCCAAGGGCGACACCAGACATTAAAGGACTCCTCAAAAGTTAAAAAAACATTGACTTATACCGTCTTATAGTGATGAGCACCAGATTCATGATTGTTACATGGTCGCAACAGTAGGTAGGAATGTCACAGCACTTTCAACACACATTGTGTAAACATTCCAACTTGTAGATAAGTACAAAAAGTGTCTTTTGTAAGCAACAATGCTAATACATACATTATAAGATCTTTTTAACAAGAAAAAAAGGGTGACAACTCTTCAAAAATTATGAAATCCTCTCTTCGAAGCTTTATAAATCGTAATTAATTATGCTGGATTCCTTTTGTTATCAAGTCTATGCAATAACGGTTGGGACCCACTTATGTCATTCTTCTTGTATTGAAGTAATAACATTATTCATCATATTGTCCACTCTTTTCCATTGAGGCCGTATGGCTTGAATCCCTTATAATGATTGAAATAAACGCTATTAAAATTTATTAATGTGTAAACTTTTTTGTGGTTCACCCAGTATAACGCCTTGGTCCTCTAATATGGCTATGGCTACTTTTATATATAGAGAGAGAGATCCTTTTTGTATATAGCTGACTGAAGCAAGGGGGGGAGGAAAGGGGCACGTGGTGGGCACAGATAGATGATAACCTCAACTGCTTTGTAGACGACACACATGAAGGAAGGAAAGAGAAACATGTATATACACAACATAAAGAACTATAAGAAAAAAGACCCTTGGAAATGAGAAAAAATAATAAGAAGAAGACGAACAAAAAATAATAAGCAGAAGAAAACTTCCAATCTAAAAATCAGCGGGAGACCTCATCATTTTCTTACAAGACATGAAAAAGAGAAATAAGAAGAATAAGAAGAAGAAAAAAACATATATATTTTTTCTATTTTCTAAGAAGAAGTAAAAGAACTTTGTTCAAGGCAGCAGGAGGAGAAGAAGAAGACAAGGCAAGTAAATAAGCTGCTTTGCCCCTCCTTTCGGACGTGTCATCATGGATTGAAGGGGGACCCTTCTTCATTTCAGTATTTATGACCTTTCTTTGATTAAAGGCGACCACAGAGGAGTGGCGGACCCACGGCAACTACTACTACTATATCACCTCTCCTGCCACCTACAAAAAAGTAATTTATTGCAAGTGGTGTGGTATATCACTATAATTATTAATACTAGCAAGGACATTCTTTTTTTATGCATAAATTTATGGTTATGAGCAATGACGTGTCATAAGGCCGTGGATGTCTGACGTCATTGGTTAGATTTGCAGGATTCAGTAGTACCCATATTAATGGCTTCTGCATCGATCTATATAATAATAACTGGATTGTGATGGCCGTGTGTGTTAAGGCGTGTTCAACTCTCAGTGTTGGGGGCGCAGGTTCGAATACTCCCGAGAGAGGATGGCCATTTTTGATCTACCTACTTGATAAGAGTATCCTAGGTTCGAGTGACTAATTTTAATGCTATAATGCTTATTTATATCCTGTCGGATACTGCCATTCTATCGAATCATATAGGCAAAAAAATCATAATAGACTTAATAAGAAGTTAGTAAGTGATGAAGCAAAAGCATAAAGGAAGGATTATTATTATCCTTTGAAGAGTCAAGTCTACATATCCATCCCATAGATATATAAAGAGCTTGTTCCCTTTAATAGCAGAGAAAAATCGTTCAGCTGTAGCCTGTGCCCAAGCTCAACAAAATACTTTGCACTACGTCATCGTAAATTGATCATAGGGATAAAAATATTTGTTTATATTGGCACAATGACGTATTTCTCTAAATAATCCAATAGCCCTCTATGCCTTTATATCCCTATGATCCATTCTTATAGAGTACATATATGAAAGGGAAAAATTGCAAAATCCAGTGACGCATTGTTAATGAAACAAGCATATTTCTAAAAAATCAACATAACATTACTCATATTTATTTAAGTATTCCCTTCTTCTTTTCCCTCGTATCCTATGTCAATGTAGATCATACTTAATTGTTTAGCTCGCGTGGCAGCCATTTTTGCTATATTTATGACGTCCTCAAATTGGGGAATGGATCTTCTCAGTTGAGGGTCCATTTATTATATGACTCGGTGGCTTATACTTTTAAAATAAAGGTTTGAACAAAAGTTTAACTCTTATTTACATTTTTTAAATTGCTCGAATTCAACTTTTCTCAAAGCTTAATGACTTTGGTTACTTGCAAAAAGCAATAGATAGTACTAATGGGCTAATTGAATACTTATGACGATCTGGGATATGCACATTCCAAAACATTTTAATATTTAACTTGCTATAATATGATCTGAGCAGTTTGCCTTTTAAAACGTTTTAGATATAAATGAAAACCTTACTTAATCATATCCCCACGGATGCTATTCAAATAGGCAAAAAATTGAAATAAAACTATATGCTAATAAACATTAGATAATGTGTGATATAGTGTGACATCTCAATATGTGACTCCGTTACATAAAGTAGTCGACGCTCTACGTCATATATTATTATTTTATTTATAGTTCCTCCTCGCCTCGAGTGAAATATAGATTAATTTTAGGTCTGGTTCTACAAATCATTAAGGATCATCATCATCCTTTCATACAAATAATATAAAGGCTCAACAATTATTTTTTAAATCTTTAGAATCAATATCTTCATTTCATTTTTAGGCTTATACTGCCGAGAGAAAGTAATAATACCTATTTCCTAAGCTTTTACCGAAGGTAAGGGCTCTGTTTAAACTTTTTTTTAAGTTCATAATTCTAATCAACTGCGATATCATCTCTTATCCGCCTCTCGGATATTATTTGCCTGTATAACTACAAGCTTGGGTCTACATTAACGGAACTTGATCTGGCATTTGCCGTAGTGAAACTATTTATGAACTGTCGTTATCACTAAATATTAGTTTGCTTTTCAGGCAAAAAAAAAAGATGGTGCGGTGTTTTTCTCACCAAGTTTGCAAATGATTTTTCCATTTTTGTACAGATATCTATTTCAAAGCATGTGTCAACTGATCATTCCATTTGATTTTGTATATAGAAAGGTATTTAAAAATTGTATTTTCGAAATACGGATCTAGAATGAGTAATTCAATTTTTTGTATATCAATTCTCATACGTAAAAAAAAATAACATACTTAGACGTTTTAGCCTAAAATTCGTTAACTAATTAACAATAAAATGATATACGTAATGTTTTCTGAAGCATTCTATATAATTAGGTTCATTGGTGTCGGGTAGAGGAACCAGATCTTTCTTGCTTCAGAGAAGCAGTACACGGTCTTTTCAACGACGAATCGAAGTGCCGATAAGATCGTTCTTGAGAAAGACATTTCCATGTGTCATTTTTCATGGAGATCGTCAGATATATGTAGTGATTTTACCCTTGTTAGGCGACTTAAAGATGTCCATTGGTATGACTCATTGGATATAGTCTACCGAAATAGACGAAGAGGTTAAGACTTGAACTGTATATATTATTATACATATATATATATATATAATATATATTATCTATATATATATATATATATATATATATATCAGACGTGTGACGTTCAAGAAAAATTGTCGTTCGTTTGTCTTTCGCCAAAAATTTCGTTCGTCGTTCATCGTTAATTTTAATGAATCGTTCGTTGTTCATTGTTCGTTTGTCGTTCGCCATTTGAAAAAAAATAACGACGTTTTTTAGAAAGAAATTTCTGAAAAAAGTGATGACGTTTTTTTAGAAAGGAAATTCGTCCCATGAAAATTAAAATCTTGTTTTTTTGCCACCAAAAAAGAACGATAAGGAATTTTCCTTATCGTTCGTGAAAAACTTTGTCGTTCGTCGTTCGCGAACGACAACAAATGAACGATAATCAACAGTCATATATATATATATATATATATAATTTATATATATATATATAAGGTATATCATATATGAGTTGGATTATTTATATTATCGGTACGCATAAAGACGGTTAATTTGTATAGGTATTTTTAATGCCTATATATCTAAAAATATTTTTGCCTTTTAGTCTGATTGAATTGGTTCCGTATGGATGCGATGTGAAGCATTTTAGCGTTGAAATCAGTCTAACCAATCTAGGATCTTATCAATGAGGACGACCAAAAATGACCTCTGCCTCTGGGAATTCGAATCTGCATCCTCGACATGTGAGTATAAGTCGCCTTAACATACCGAGCTATCAAACTCCCCTATTTATGAATGTATTTTAATATATACTAATAAACTACTAACTAACAACTAAAATTGACGAGTCCGCCCTTTTATGCTTAATGAACTCAGACTAAGCGTGTACAAAAAAACATGGGCACACTTTTCCATCATATTTCTATTCCACAAATAACCTGGCAGGGGACGTCCTAGAAAATAATAAAAAGATTTTAATTTGTACTCCGAAGCGGAGGTCAAATGGAGGCATGCGTCTCTGCCAAAATTTAATTCGCCTTCATAAAGCTGACAAGATAATTTTTATTCTTAAATATGTTATGGTTATACATATATATGTATATGCAAAAAAGGTGGACAGCTCACTCAAAAAACTATACATCGTGATTTACTCATCAGTGCCATGTCTATTTCATAGAAATAAAAAGATATAGAGAGATATTCCTTTCAGATGTATCTGTGTGTCCAATATAAACAAAATAATTTGAGCTACGTCATCGTAAGCTGATCATAGAGATAGAATCTATCTCTATGATCAGCTGACGATGACGTAGTATTAAAAACTTTGTTTATAGTGGACACACAGAATCAGCTGAACGATGTTGCTCTGCTATTGAAGGAATAAGCTCTCTATATTATATCTCTAGGTCTTGGTCATTCATACTGCGTATCTGTGTTGTCTTTTATATGGATACTATATATGTTCCAATCATCCAATGGAATTGAAGGAAGATTTAATGGCTGTTTATCTAATTCATCCAAAAAAAATAATTAAATAAATATTTAGTCCTTTTAATGCTAAAGCTTAGTTGTTTGTTTAGTTCTTAAATATTCTCATATAGATATAAAGATAAGAGAATGATTCCCCAATTGCAGAGAAACAGCGTTCTGTTGTTCTGTGTGTTCAAAATAAACAAAGTATTTTACTACGTCATCGTAAGCTGATCATAGAGATAGATTATATCGCTATGATCAGCGTACGATGTAGTCGTACAAATTACTTTTTTTGATGTATTTTATACTAATATACTTTCGTATTCATCGCGTCGTTTGGTTCACTGATAAAATGAATTTGACGGAGCACAGCTCTTCATTGTCAATCGTTGTTTCGCCACGCGTGCATAGAGTGAGTGATCTCTTAGAGTGCATTGGATCGGACATACAGAAATAAGGTCATTAATTTGTACAAAATACTTTGTACCATTAAGGAATAATCCCCTAATGAGTTTCATGTTCTTGATCCATCCAGGCCCGGCAGCAGGCCCAGACTTTTGGGGGGGGTTGTTATGGGGGGGCACAGTTGGCACATTCATAAAAAAATCGGGCCCAAGTCAATCACGCCTGGCCCCTCAGGCCCGCCCATCCCGCCGGCCTGGATCCTCCCATGGCAATGGCACAGTTATATCAAGGCAAAACCTGATTAACTTGCAAGAAAAACAATCGTAAGGAGGAAGCATGCTTCAGTTAGTCTAACCCCTTTATATCATGTGGACCGACTGTAAGGGCTTTGCAGGAAAAATAATACGCTATTTCTCATCGACATCTGTTCAACAAAAAAAATGCAAGATCTTAAACTATTTCTGCAGTTTTTTATTATTAATGTTATAAATATAATTTTCTATAATTGTAGACCTTTAGTTGTTTTTTATTGTGGTTTGTTATTATGATGTTCTTCCCCGGAGCTTTAATTTTAAACTAGTGATGTATTTTTCATCTATAGTTGCTCTGGTTTTATATTTACTATGACATGAAAATTCACTGAAATGATCTCCCTATTGTGGCTGTCTCTAAAAAATCAGCTGCAACGGATCAGATGACGTAATCCTTGTTAAAGGATGTCTTGAAACCCCGCCGGATTTGATATTACCACCTGTATATACTTTTTTAAACAATCGTACAAGCCATATTGCAATTGAACCCTTTTATGCTGTCAAAAAAGGCAAGAAGAGAAAATGACTTCAGGATGTCTGTCTGTCACAACCTCACAAGAGAATCCTTTTTTTATTACCCTTCTTCCTCCCTCAACAAAACTACTACTACTGACGTTAATACTACCAAAGCAGTTTTTATTTCTACTTCTCCTTTTACTAGTCTGCGGCACACCAGGGACGCGATTTTTTTATAAATTAAAACCTCTCCACGTGTGTCCAGTTCGAACCCCCTCCCCCCCCTCCTCCCATAGATTCGGGTTGAACCAGTCGTCGTCGTGGGGTCTACTACTTTCATTTCATTTATTATCTCCCCTCCCGTTAGCCCCTAAGCATTGCATCCTTGCGTGTGACTTTTTCCTATTTCTTTTTTGCTCTAATTTTTTCCCAAGAAGAAGATTTTTTTCCTATTGGTAACCACAATTTTTTTTTTTTGTGTTTAAAAAAGATTTTCCCGAGAGATAAATGTCCCATTGTCCCCCATAATTCTTCTTTGTAAAACACAACCACATGAGTCCTCTCCTCTTAGTCAGTAAAAGAGGTAATTTAGGCACGGTCTTATTATTGATGCTTTTTGGAAGGAGTGGATGATCATCTATTAATAGAGCCTTGGAGAGTGGTGTCCTTTCATGCTGGACACATATGAAAGACGCATCTTCTAAGATAATTAAGATGCATTCGTCACGATGATGTTTATTGTGTGGGGGTTTCCTATGTGTGAAATCAGTTTTCTCTATTATGGGTGAGGAGACCCTATTCACATCTCATGTGAGATGTGCAGTAATATAATAACACTACTACTAATAATAGTAGTAGTAGTAATACAGTAATGAGACTCTCTTGTTATGGGAGTGAAAGTTCTAAAAATGGCGCCCCCAAAAAGATGCAGTAGGGAAAATTGACTGCGTGTGGATTTCAGGGTGCTCTCAAATAACTTCTCCAGGAGGAAGAAGGCAATGTTCCATGACGATTGCATGTATTTCCACATGCTAATTATGAATGTGGATCAGTTACTATTACTACTACTTTATTTATCCCATTTTCCTATAGTTGATTAACTTTTATTTTTTATGGACCGTCTTTAACATCTTTTTATTTTTATATTAACGTCTCGTTATTAATTTACATTTGATTAATAATGCTTAAAATGATGCCAAATTGGAGCTCCTTTTTATTATGTCAATGTTTAATATTATTAATTATTTGATATTTATGCATTAAGGATGGCCATTTAAAACCTTTTCTGAACGTGATTGTTTGAGTAAGAAATTAACGTGAATAAACTTAGAAAACACATTTAGCATTAAGGAATAAGGCAACATTTTGTTATTTGAGGCTCCATTGTCAAATCTATGGAAGACTAATATATTTCCTCGTTGGCCTTTATATATGCATTATTGAATCCTTGGAATATACTATTTCATTGCCACTTAATATTATTAATTGAATATAGCATTTCTTAATAATAAGATAAACATATATACTTTTGTTTAATCATCGATGACAAGGTCGAAAGTGGCCCCGGAATGATAGTGCATTGTTCAGTTGAAAATGGAGGACATAAGGTAGACCTAAATTGGAAATAACATGTTTTTGCAGGACATTTACAGTTCAAACACCATGTTATAACAATATATGTGTATAATTATTTTCTATTTATTTATATACATTTTGTAAAAATGAACTATGAAATAAATATAAAAGAATTAAAATATAAGAATATCTAACACATAATAACAAAGTGTCATGACGTCATAACACACAATGTTTATTTCTAAACTCCATAGTCTTGAAGTATTCGAAAAGGAACTTCCACACAATTGAGTTTCGATTTGAAACAATACATATATAGAATTATACTTTTCTTCCATCCAATAACAGTAAGTTCCCATCATATTTTAATCAACACTTTGTTCGTCATTTAGTGGCCATGGAGACATTGTCAACACGGATTCCTTATTTAAGAGGGAGGAAAAGTGTCTCTTAGAGGCAATGTTTACGCATTTGACATATTTCGTTTCTCCTTTTTCTGAGTATCTTTTGGTATTTTTTTAAGGGAAAATTCTTTACTGTCCCTCCCGCTTTATTATTCTTATTATTAATTACAAATGTATTGCCTTCCCCCCCCCCCCCCATTATGCACGTAAGAAATGTAGGTTCATTTCTCAGCCCCAGATCTTTCCCATGACCCATCTGGCCATTCCAGAAGAAAAACCCTTAAGGAAATATAATAAGAATAAAAAGCTTTCATCGACACTTCTTCAAACAAGGGAAAGGCAATGCCTGTGTACTATCATCATAGGTCAAGTTTCAAAAGCTGTGGAAACAAATTTGTTTGCATGTAAGCCCGGCTCAAAAATATCCCAGTCAATAAAAAGAGAAGGGAAAAAATATACATAGGTAGGTAGGAAAATATTATCCTTAAGTAGGTATATTTTATATCATAGTATAAAAATAGAATATCTTTCAAGCAAAGCATAAGGAGGCGAAACGAAAACAATGATATATACAATATAACGTCAAATATATCGATATATATAAATTCATCCAATGGGATTGAATAACTCAAATATTTATCAAACAAAAGAAATACCATTTTTTCTCGCAACAAAAGCATCTAAACAATAAGATAAAATTGTGAACAAAAAGATCGTTGTTAAACAAGAAATACTAAATTATATTTGTAAAATATACTTCATAACATAAAAATCAAGTGTAATGTTTGTTTTTTTATTTTGAATTAATGATTTAGTTAGATATGTT
>CP045900.1:9419402-9430681 GCA_013387185.1 Caligus rogercresseyi
CCCCGATCTCTCCCTCAAGTGCATCATTCTTTGTCTTATGGCGGACAACCAAAAATGGAATGATACAGAGTTTCTTCTTCCTCTTCGCAAGTCGGCAGATGGAGTTATGGCCTTTCCCATTTGTAAAGATGCCTGTTGAGGCCGATATGACCAGTGACTATTCCAACGATGACGCAGATTTTGGCTCGTTTATACTTTAAAATCTTGCTCCCGAGATAGGGATTTGGTACGAAGAGTTTAGACTGCGGCAGTGCTCATTGCACGCCAAGCGGCCCGCCATTCCTTTAAAGTCGCTTGTCTAAGGGCATTTTTTGTATGGCTAATGGAATAAGAACAGAAACAGGAGTTCCCTTCCTCGCACCGTCTTTAGCCAAAGCGTCTACATACTCGTTCCCAGTACTGTTGTTGTGTCCCTTTACCCATCCGACTGTGATCGTGCATGTAGACCTGCTTAAGGGTTTTTGCAAGCGATAATGTGAGCTGACACGAGTTCACCTGGTCTCATGTCCAGACTAAGTATAGCGGATAGGCTGTCCGATAAGCGTAATAATCTTTGTCCCTCTATTTTATCTCCTTGGAGAATAATGGAGAGATTTCTTATAGCCTCCACATCACTTGGTAAACGGTGTCTGTTCCCTTGAGCCTCAAGGTCCTTTGATCAAGCACAAGTATCACCTCTAGTCAGAGCCCAACCAGCCCTGTTTGACCATCGTTTTTGAGCCATCAGTGTAGCCTCGACGAGATCGAGGGCATGGATGCACCATACGTATTTGACTTCGTAACCTAGATTTTCTGACCAGAAAGGTATACGAGGAGGAGGAGTTGGGATATCATTGACTTTTAAATATTTGTCAAGATATTGTTGATGTCCTCTACTCAAATGGTCAAACCATTTCAATGGGTTTTCAATTTTAGTTTGAATCCGACCAGACATGCACGTTCCAGTATATAGAGATGTAGTGGCATTAACCCACAGAGTACTCCATTGTTGCCGTTGGTGTAGACCTAATTGCCCCAGTAATGCTCATGAGACCGAGTCGCTGTAGTTTGCTGAGCTCCCTTTTTAGATATCCATTTGTTTGAAGTTTTGGTGCAAAAACAATAGCACCGTAGCTCACAATAGACCTTACGTAAGTACGTAGATCCATTTAGACTTAAGTGGGCTAAGTCCCCAATCCGATCCAACAAAAGCTCTGAGAGCAAAAAGGTTCCTTTTGGCCTTGGAAATGACATATTCTAAATGCTTTTCCACTGCAAATTATCATCAATAATTAAACCGAGATATCTGAAAGTACGAACTCTTTCGATTTGAGTTCCAGACAGGTGCAGGGAAACGTCAGTGTTTTTCTTCGTTTGGAAAAAAGCATATATTTAGTCTTGCTAATGCTAAAGATGGTATCTCTCTTGCTTGCCCAATCCGTCAGTTTATTCAGAGCACCTTGCATTAAACTGGCAAAAGTTTGCCGATCAGAGCCTCTTACACATAGAGCCAGATCATCTGCATAAGCAACCATATTAATTGGTTTTTTGAGTTGGTCATACACTCTTGGAAAGGCTAGGTTCCATGCCAGAGTAGATAAAATCCCCCTTGAGGACACCCTCTGGTGGGAGTTACGGATACACTCTCCCCTCCAAGCTCAGCTACAAACAATTCTACCCTCAAGTAGATTTTGTACCAAAGAATGGTTTTCTCATGGATGTGGCATTTATTCATGGCGTCAAGGATATGGTCAAAGCCATTCTGTCGAAAGCGCCCTCAATATCCAAGAAGACAACGAGGGCTTCTTCGTGTCTATGGTAGCTACTTTCGCAGAAATCAACCAATCTATGATAGCCGTATCAGTAGACATTGCCTTTCGTAAATGCAAACTGATTTGGTAAAACCAAATTGCATTCACTATAGGTCTTCCACTGTATCATTCGTTCTAGTATTTTCAGAGCTACATGGTTAGCGTTATTGGTCTGAAGGCTCGTGGCTCTAAATAATTACTTTCCCGGTTCGGTATAAATATTACCTTTGATGTTCTCCAACACTTCGGAGTATAACTAGACGAGAAAACTAAATTGTACAGATTGGTCAGGCGAACAATAAAAGAGTGAGGCAGGTTTTATAAGCCAGAGGAGGAATTTGGTCAGGACCTGGTTTCTTGTTTGACTAACCTATAAATAGCTCTCCTAACAAGTTCCTCACTGAAGTAACAAGGTCGAGACTCCATTTTTTCATACTCTTTTGGAGACTTACTTGTGGTGTCGACTTCTTTGAATTAGGGAAATGTTCACGAAGAAGTAATTCCAAGCTGTCTTTTCTCCAAAGGATTCGCCCAAATACCCACACGGCACTGGTATGGTTTGATCGGGCTTCATCAACCTAGAAATATCCTTAGGACTTCAAGGGTGTTAACCCACTCTTTAAAGGCATTCTCTTGCTTTAATTATCATAGTCTTATGATTGCTTTTCCACTCTGTACATGTCTTTGCCGCTTGCGCTGACGAAACTTAACTTTTCGCCGTTGCTCCCTGAGTTCATCACTCCATGGGTACCTTTCTTATGTTCCAGTTCCAGATGTTTTGCAGGAACTTTTCAAGGATTCAATTTTATACGCAATGTCCGAAGCTCTAAATCTATGTAATCCGATCCAAGCACCATTTTCGAGGGAAATATAGTAGATTCCAAAATAGATGTAAATTTGCTCCAGTTGGTATTCTTCAGATTCAGTGCACCAGAAATAGTTCTTCTTCCATAAATTTCAAAGTTACAGAACCTGTAATCGGACCCTGAAAACTCTATATCCGTCCTCCAATTCGATACAAGATGAGAACTCAACGGTTTGTTAGTGTAGATCAATAATCGATTGACCCATTCTCAAAAAAAGTAGGAATACATCCAACATTTTGTAAACTAAAATTATATAGCCTAAAATCCTCCAACTTTTCCCCTCGAGAGTTTGTAGATTGTCCATCCATAATAGGCTCCTGGCATTGAAGTCCCCGGATATCAGAAGAGGCTTGGTGGTGTCTGAAGCAGTAGTCAACAAGCGGCTTAATTGCCCGCAAACATCGTCCTTTGTGATATTGGCATAATAACTTGCGATAACTAAACTTTTGTTGCTTGAAGTTTTAATTGTACAAACAACCAAGTCCTGAGAACAGAAGTTTGGAATTTGAGTTATTATTAAGTCTTTCGACGCCAAAATCGATGCTCTAGACCAGGTCGGCCGTATGTGAAAAGAGACAAACCAGAAGAGCCAGAGGGAGTACCACCACTTCGTACTAAATGGGGTTCTGTTATAAAAACCAAGCAACTATGTTTTCCTAAAAGTCTAAGGTTAAGCTCTTCTGCGCAGGTAACACGTTTCCCCATATTATTTGAATACATGTTAAGATCTGCAGTCCAGTCCATTAGATGGTGTTGTCGTTAAGTTATTTTTTAAGGGAGCGTAATCATTCATATGTTTGTAGTAAAAAACGAGAAGGGCAGATAATTTTACTTATGTGATGGCACGGCTTCAAGGGCTTTTGAAAACACAGTCTCGCGTACGTTTTTTGCATTCTGTTTCTGGACTGTTAAATGACCGTTTGTTTTTCTTAAGTTCATGATCAGAGTTATTCTTCTTCATTGGGATGGAAGAGCCCCTATGCATAACCGGACCCAGTCTCTCATCCCTGTTTCTTTAAGTACCCGGTTCATAAGCGGCAGGAGTTAATAAATCACATGCATCAGTCTTAGATTTGTCACTGTCAGCAATCGATTTGTCTTGTTTGTCCAAAGACCATCCTCTTCTTGTTTTTCATCCGATTGTTGAATCGTTATTACATGTTTTAAAAAAGGTTTCCAGAGAGACATTATATTAATCATCTAATAAGATGATTTAGGCCAGTACACCCATTGGTCAGATGGGTAATGTCGTTTTATGATATTATATGCAAAAAATATGAATAAGTTTAAATACGCTTCAGGGAGCTCGATAGCCGTGCGTGTTAAGGCGTGTCCAACTCTCAATGTTGGGGCGCAGGTTTGAATCCCGAGAGGGGATGGTCATTTTTGGTCTACCTCATTGATAAGATCCTAGGTTCGATAGACTAATACTAATGCTGCTTATTTATATCCATCGGATGCAATTCTATCGAACCGTATAGGCAAAAAATAAAAATATAATAATAATAACTACTCCTCCAGCCAGAACCATGAAAGATGATCGGCTATTTAGCTGTTGTACAGGTTAAGCATAAGGTTTCGAATAAAAATAACAAATCTACTAATATTATCGTAAGTACACAATCAAAATAACAATACAAAAACTTTTATTCTGGTTCACTGTTTATATAAATCTAAAAGTAAGATAATTACATAAAAGCCAAAGATAAAATCTGTATAATAAGGTCTGGGCAATACAAAAACAAACATGTAGCAGTGTGACTACTCAATGACGTCACTGGAGAACGATTATATCTATCTATATTTATATCATCAATCTCTCTATCTATTATTAATATATATAGTATGTATGTGTGTATAAATAAATAAATAAAATAAAATTTATAAATATAGTATATATATATATTCGTTCTCAAGTGACGTCATTGAGTAGTTATACTACTAGGATTACATATTTGTTTAGTATTGCCCAAACCTTATTATACAGACCTTGAAATTCACTATCAAAACATCAATAAAGAATGCCGCATTATTTTAAAAAGCTTGACAAGTCAAATTTCTCGCTGTTTTGAATGATTGGTTTGGCCATCATACTCTCTTGAACTCCAATCCCCCCCCCCCCCATTTCGCCTCGCCTATAAATTAAAAGCCCAGAGATGAAAGCCAAGTTATAACCATTAACGTTTTAAAATAAAAATAATAATTGAACATCTGCCCCATGTCTCAAGTGTATCTAATTAACCCTTTGCGCACACTTGAATTGTTGTTTTTCTCTCCCTTATCGGTCAGGGGCTAGGTGTGGGCAATATATAACTGAAGAAATTTGGAATTATCCTATAGGCTGAATGGTGATGGGAGAAGACTGTATTTGCAAAGAGTACATATAATATAATTTTGTGTTAATTTATTTCAAACAGCAGTGAATTAAAAAATACATAATTAAAAAAGTATAATTTTAAATTATAACTTGTTAAAAGTCAAAAATGGACTAAAAATATACTACATATGAATAAAAAGGAATAAAATAGAGCTCAAAATCAAATACTAATCGATAATAAATGTACGAATGAAATATAATATAAATAAAAATGAAGCATGATGTGAGTTAGTAATGTTTTCGATTATTTGAAGTAAATACTACTTTTTTTGACGCAGTGCCGATATTGGAAGATACTTTATTTAATTGATGGCGAGGGATCCATTACATTAGTCCTCCGGTATCTATCTTCAATATATACACCTTAGCCGCCTACACCAGTCTAATAGCTCTCTCATTTCAAGGGGGTTTGTTTGGTATGGACGGTTGTAAGTCTTGTGGCATTACGAGCTCTTGAATTTAAAATGACAAATTTTGAACATTTGTCCTATTTTATTAATTAGGATTCCAATTAATAATGTCTGAGTTACAATTGTTGGGCATAAAAACTTCCATTTTAACATAATCGAAGACTTTTTTCTATGTTTATAAAACCTACAATATCATACAGATATAAAGGTATAGAGAGCTTATTCCCTCCAATAGCCGAGAAACATCGTCGCTCTGCTGTATTTTGTGTCCACTATAAACAAAGTAATTTATACTACGTCATCGTTAGCCGATCATAGAGATAGATTCTATCTCCATGATCAACTTACGATGACGTAGTACTTTGTTTATATTCACAAAAAACAGATAAGCTCTCTATATCTTTTTATCTCTATGTGCAATATAATAATAAGTTAAAGAATAAATTGGTAAAGTAACATTTTTTGTACAATATCTACATATAGTAGGCCATTCACACGGGAAGCTTTTCTCTACATACACTTCAATAATGAATGACAGCACATAATTAACATCAGGGATAATATATATAGAGAAGAAATGGAAAAATCACCACGCCCTGGGAAGCTCTCTGAATGTCAGCAAGTAAATTAGCAGAAGGTATTTATGTTACAAACCCTTAGCAAAGGGGTTGAAATAAAGACATATGTAGAAGCAACGTTGTTGATGGGTTTTTTCTTCTTTTTCACGTTCTTTCCCCTTCTTTTTCTTCATTTCAACCATTTTCTCCTTAGTTTCAATCAGGACTTATTTTTTTGGGTCAAGTGAAGGCGGAGACATCTACATAGAGAAAGTGACTGATTTACACAATTGGTTTTTTTCTTTCTCTTCCGTTCTCTTTGGCAATTTATAATCTTATTTGTTGTTTTGTGTGTGCAATTGAAGGGATCTCCTCCTGTGCGAGAGGGATATATTGCAAGTCTCTCTCCCACACCAGTAAAAACCCATTGGGATACGAGGCTGGGTATTGTTTAACAATCAAAGGTTGACATTGGGAGGGGGGGGGGGGGACTTCTTTCGACTTTTGAGGGTTTTGAACTAAAAGAAAAGTCCAATTTCATTTCGTTGGTTTTTGCTAAAGCGTTAAAGTAAAGTAGCGCATGCATAACATAAAATTCTTCCTTTTTCCAAGGAATTGGCCAAAATTTTAGTACTTCTTTAGTCCGACAGGGACGCTTTGATGCTAGAGCTCTTTGAAAATAATAACAAAGTCCTTTTATTATTTATATTTGGAATCTTGAATAATGTTGTAGCGATTGGATATATTATTTCAAATCATCAAACTTAATCCCTTTAAACCGGTTTTAAATAGGATTGTGACGTAATTTCATGGACTAGCGACATCTAACGATAACGAAAATAACCAACATTTGGCCCTTTTTTACTTTTTCTTGCATGCGCTACTTACTTTAACGCTTTAGTTTTCGCAAGGAGATTCTAAGTTAGTACAGCCTTTGCATATGCTATATACATTTCTGCCCGCCTGCTATATACATTTCTGGCCTAAGGCAATAAATAAGTGCTGCCAGGTGAAGTTTCCATTGATAGGTTTGATATTTTTGTTGCATAATCGTACTGTTAATGTTATGACGTTCGATCATCATTTGTATAGTTTAGAATAACTTGAAATAATAATAATTTGGCCAAAAGAAATGAAATTATTTCATGAATATTTTCGTGTTCTCATTTTTCGACGTGGATTATCAGGACACAAATTCATTGATGATTGTAAGGCGATGAAGAAACATCTTATATCACTATAGCCAAAAACTGATTCAATACATTCAATCGCGGCCAAGGCTCGCTCAAAGAAGAGTCCCTTGATAGCTGTACAAAAACTTGTTTGCCAGAGAACAATGATGCCGCACATTAAGTGATGATACAAGACTGTCAATTGATATATCGTGCGGTAAATGCATCTCTGGACATACCTCTCAAGTAAAACAAATGAGTTACATCATGATATAGATTCAAAATTGAAAAAATGATTTTTCAGTAAATAAACTTTTAGATAATATTTTTTCAAATTAAAAATTATTAAGAAAAACAAATATTTAGATTTGAACAGGTCTAACTGAACCTTTCCCCTCTACTATGAATATATACGCCTTAGCTGTATTAAGTGGCAGACAAATGACTAATGATACAAACAGCATATATTATTCAGTTATGTGGGGGCAATGTACCTTTTATAGAGAGCAACATATTGGACTCCATCTGGGTCATAAAGACCTGAACACACTGAGCAAGCAATAAAGATGCTTATCTTTATCAACCCCTGGACCACAGAGCTAAATATTCTTTTTCCTTCACTACAATGAATGGCTTTTTTATTGCCATGGGTGAGAATCGCACTTTTGATCAATGAAAATGAAGAGTAGTCGTAAGAAGTCCTCCTTACACTAAAGCAAGAATTGATTGAGTCCCTTGCGAAATCCATTAAATCGATGTGGATCTCGGTCTTGATCCTTCTCCTCCTTGACTCAAGTGGAGTCTTAAATATATGTAGTTAGGCATTCAATAATGACTGTCGAATCGTGTGCTTTGGTACCGTTTCATGAAGCCAAATGATTGGCGAATGCTATGATTTATAAGAATAACTAGAATATGGAAGCTTTATTAAGTGGTATTTTTAGTTACTTACGAGCGTTAGAAAGTAAAACGACATACCTATAAACAAATAAGTTTCCGGAACATAATCGGTATCTCCTAACGGTATATCTACCCAAACCCGTCCTCATTACCATACATGGAATAATTGTTCAACCAACATTGTATAGAGAATGGTGGTTACAAGAGCCTGGGATGCCGTGGATCACATTATGAAGACAGTCGTAAGTATTTTATCCGTTTTACTAATTGAAAACGGTGTCGTCCACTTAACCTCAGCAATGTCCAAACGTCATCATGACCCACGCCCATGGAATCATCAGCAAAGACACCTATTTTAGAGTGTCTATTAGTATTTGTAACATTCTCAGAGCATCACGAGAATACGTTCTTGGATCTGAGGCGATGGATTTTCATTTTCCATCCTCTCCAGGCGTCTCTCTTTCGCGACCCGCTACGATAGAAAGCAGTAAGAAGAAAATTGAGGCCTTTTGCCTTGGATCACACACTAAGCAAGAGCCGAAAGTCTCTATCCAAAAAAAAACATCCAAGTCGCAATTGATGATTTAGCGTCGGCGCTGCTTCCCAGCTCTGGATATCCCTTAAGCCTATATCTCCTTGTATCCCTTCACAATCAATCATTAAATCCCTCAAAATAACTTTCAAGGCACACAGCAACAAAGATATCCTCCTTCGAATCCCTTTAATTGATCTCTGATCCATTTTTTTTGTAAGAGCCTCTTTAACTAGGACTCTTTTAAAAAAGTACTCAATAGGGTCAAGAGTCAATCAAATTAATGCATTAGTTTGTTATGTTTTGAGTGACAAATTCATGGGTCACCTTGTGTTTATGCCTATAAAGAAACCTGACACACACATAAAATGGCTTTTCCTCTGATAGAGTGTTCTCATTTAAATAGCTGACAATAACTTTATGTTTTCATATAAAAAATACACCTAATAGAATGTTTTCAAATTAGATATCTAAATGACAAAGTTTGTCATTCATACTAAAACAGAGCACAATACAGGGGGGTAAGATCAAATCCGACGTTTTTCTTCTCTCAACTTAAATACACATAAAATCGTTAGTTTCTGTTCAATTTTATTTAGACATTAAATGCTTGTACAGATGTGTAGATTCTGCTTATTTAATCCATCCGTCTTCTGCGTCGATGACGCGCTGGATCCTGGCGCGGAAGGAGGAGCAGGCCTTGGCCACCAGGGCCCTGTCCACTTCTGGCCTGCTTCATTATGGAGTTGATAATGACGATGATAAAATTCAACTGAAATGATCTCTCATATGTTGGCTGTCTGCTAAAAAATCAGCTGCGCAGATCGGATGACGTCATCCTTGTTAAGGATGTCCTGAAAACCCGCCGATTTGATCTTACCACCCTGTATATATATATATATAAGACCGGATCAATAATGGTTTAAATGTTTTTTTAAATTCAATTCAAAGAAAAGTAACAAAACGTAATATAAATAACAATATACCCTTTCAAATTTGAAATTCTTAAGATAAATCACTTTGACAAAATATAGGCTGAATTATTCAGAGTAAATATAATTAAATACTTTATGCACCCAAAAAAAAGAACAATTTACATCAGGGATCTAACTATAAAAATATAACGATCTGTGGCCTCAAGAATCAGAGTTGAACACGCCTTAAAGCACTCTCCTTAAATATAGCGACTATGAATATTTGTGAATTAAAAATAAAGTAAAGAATTCGTAAAAAACACTCTGAAATAAAGATTTCGATGCTTCTTTTGTGTATTTAGTTATCCCATGATTTTGGTCAATTGATCAATAAATATATAAATACAAACTAACATATGATATTGAATGCTGTGTCAGAAATTGGATATGATGTAGGATTTTGATACGTTTATATTGTGCGTTTTAACTAAAGCCATACTATTTTACAATGTTCATCTTGGTTTGTATTTTTTGGATTTGTTTATATTCGAATTTAATTTTTTTTAAATCAAATGTTAATTACGTAGACTTACGCATGAACATCCTTTTATTGCTTTTCTATATGCATGAACACTGGAATTTAAACAACTATATTATAGAAGAGCTAGTGAACGAATAAAATCCTTGAGTCCTTTAGCAAAACATTCGAACTTATTAAATTATTTTTATTCATCCTGCAAAAGCTTTCGATATAAAGGTTTTATTAAATAATAATAATATACTTCCAAATTAAGGCTTTAATTTAGTTTTGACGTAATATATTTTTACTTTCACAAAATAAAACCATGCATTGACGTTCCTTTAGGATAACAACCAAATCCTACTGTTTAAAAACCTAACTCTTCTGATTAAATATTTCACAACCCTGAATCAGTAACCGAACCAGAGCTTCTGAACTCAAAGTGTTTGTAAGATTAGCTTTTAAGTTGTGGACCACCATTATATAATATATATATATATATTTATTTATATATATATTATATATATATATATATATGTAGTTATATACAATATAATATATATAAAATATATATATCAGAGCTGGGATTCGGTAGAAAAATCTACCGCCGGTTCGGTATTCGGTATATACTTTCTACCGATCGTCGATCGATCGTCGATTGTCATCGGTACGGTATTTGGCAGTTTCTACCGAATATTGTATAATCGGTTTGGTATTCGAAATCTACCGTCAGTAGTATCGAATACCGATTTAAATTCGGTAGTTGCAGTTCTGATATAAATATATATGTATATATACAGTCGTCCTTCGCTAATTTGCGACGGCCCAGATCCACTACACGACCACCGCGATATATATGAGGGTCGCAATGTTGATATATATTGAAATTTAGAGAGATTTGACATCACCCGCGTTTAAACCTACCACCATTTTGCCTTGTTGTCGTACGTGCGTCTGAATACATGTACGCGGCTGGACCTTTTTTGGGCCGCCATCTTGCTTTTTCGAAGATTTACCAGTTTTCAACCTCAAATATCTTAAAAACCACTGAATAATTCTTAATTTTAGTACCCCCCACATTGTAAAAAACGGGAGCCAAGCTGTTGTCGCGTAGTAAAAGAACTGCGAGATGTCGAGGAGAGAAGTAGCGAGGGCCGACTGTATACATATATATATATATATATATATATAGATAATATATATATATATCTAATATATATATATATATATATATATATATA
>CP045900.1:9430781-9442639 GCA_013387185.1 Caligus rogercresseyi
TTTCACTCTTCCCAATAGATACAAAATATTTACCTCCTCCGAAGGAGGTATTGTTTTCACTGGCGTTTGTTTGTTTGGTTTGTTACGTTTGTTGGTTTGTTTGTCATCAGGATACTCAAAAAGTACCGAGCGGATTCGGATGAAACTTTGTGGAGTTGTTGAAATGCCAAGGAACAATTGATTAATTTGGCATCTCTGAGTGCAGAATTAAGATGCAAAATGAGCTAACTACTACTAAATATTTCAGTTAGCCTACTCTGCCATAGATGTCGCTGGTGCTGTGAAATCGGTGCCGGGAGCGTCTTCCTCTCGAATTTCCGTCGAGGTGAACCCTCCCCCGTCCCTCTACGCCGCTCAGTCGTGAAAATCCCCTCGGAAGGCTTCATAAGGACCCGTGACGGCGGAGTTTGCACTCTCTGAGTGTATATATGCCTCTATCTATTCTTGCGTCGACTAGAAATATATTCGGGTTAGGCCTCAGATTTTCTCTATCTAGAATACAAGGGGCCATGGGCGACAGATGATAGCAAGGATCTTCACCTGGCTTTTCCACGCTTATAGAAAAATTATGAAAGAGCTCCTAATAAGTCCATAGAATATAGCTCGCCTTTGGGGGTGTATGCATTACGGGTTACTGGATTAAATTTCAGCTTCCGTGACCCTAAGAGGTTGCTCATAGCATATACTCTTGAGGTAAGAATATAAAAAATACATATAAATTGACATAGAATAATGCATAACTTTGTATTTATTTATATATTTTTGGTGATGTATATTGTTTAATTAGAAGTATACCTTAATATATAAATATACCACACGGTGGTAAGGAAAGGAAAGTATATAGGTAAAAACAAATCAATTGAGATATTCTTATTAATTGGGAAGCGATCCTACATTGGTAGAGCCAGTTATATCATCTTCAATTGTATGATCACACAATTAGTCTTCGAACTGAAGGAACTTTATACGACAAGAGAAACTAAGTTATTCCACAGATAAATTATAATTATTTGTGTACATAGAATTGATTTAACTTTCATAAGGATAAGGACCTCTACCGGCTGATTTGGGATTAAGTTCCGGTGAGATGAGGACATAAATAAGACCTAAACAAACAATGTGTGATGAGGAAGTTTAAACTAAGATGTAATTTGTTTTTATTCAAATTACTCTAAATAAGTTTCCATCTTATATATATATTTATAAATTTATTATGAAGTGCGAAATAAAAAATAAGAAAACAGGATCTTGCTAGCACCAAATATATTGAAAACAAAATAAAAATGTGCGAAAATGTTGTTGAAGATGTATATCTTTATACATGAACATAAATGTATGTTCCTGAGTCCTCAGGGGAATATTCAAATTAAAGAGATGTGCGCGAGGATATGACAATTTAGTCTTTGTGTCTGTACATAATATAATACTATAGGGTTATGCGTTTGAGAGAAGAAGGGGAGAGGATGAAACCTATATCCCAAATATATATATATATAGATCTGAAAAAGAGCATCAACCAATCATATAAGTCTTTGAAGGATAGCTCCTCTTGGGAGTAAAAAAAGATTTTTGATTAGATTTATGAACAATGGATCTTGAGGAAATGACTGACAAAAGAATATTTTGAAAAGCATTCAAAAGCTCTTGGGAATGACTCTTCTATAAAGAAAGTCTTTTGTAATGTCGCCTATAACTTTATTATAAGATGACATAAGAGCAACTGGAGCATTCATTTATATTCTATAAATTAAGATATTGAGTTAACATATTATATATACATTTCCATGGATTATTTTCTTAGATATCCACAGTAGTTGATGTTGAACAAGTGTGTCGTTCGTGGGTATGATTTTTGTCTGGAGATTTAAAAGACATCTTATCACTTCTTGGTGAGACCACTAACCTATAGCATAATAACTGGATACTCAACAGATAATAAGAATCAGTTACTTAAAGAATCGTCTTTAATGACTAAGACGGCTGCCTCACTTGATGGTGAAGTAATTAGTCTTGGGAAAAAGAAATCCGGAAATAAATGTCCATTTATGACGTCACTGGGTTAACTTTCGGTAATTTCACCCTTTTTCTTCGGATTTGAACTTTAAACTTTAATTACTGTAGTTATAATATCAGTTCCTTTCTCTCTTTCTCTCTCTCTCTCTCTATATATATATATATAATAATAATATAAAGGGAGCTTAAGATGGCTCCCGTCAGTTGCTGATTCGGTCAATGATCAATTTTATTTATTCAATTGATCATTCAGTTATAATATAGGTCGATGATTAAGGATCACTTCTTTTGTATAAAAAATGATGCTCCTAAAAGATTTTAAAAAACTTCCTTTAGAGTCAACGTATATCTGGTAATTTTTAAAAACGATTCATTTCTTACTTGTTTGGTTGCTTGTCGGGGTACAAAAATGTTTAAAATGTTTCAAAGTTAAAGTTCGTCATAGAAGGAAAACTCACTTGCATCATGTATAATACAAAAAGTAACAAATTATTTGCTCGAATTATTCAATGATAATCAAAAATATATGTACTTAACCACTTAAGATATCAGTAGATACGTCCTCAACCCATTGGACTTATTGTTTCACTCTGATAAATCCATTTGAAAATCCACGGGATTCTGATAATATTTAAAAAAAGGCGGCTCTATATATGTGGAAGGACTGGAGGAGGGAGTTCTCGGAGGGCAATTGCTTCATGATGGAGGTGGGGTAGTAAAAGGAGATAAGAGCCCAATCCTCTGTCAGCTTTTTGTTTTTATTTATCAGCTCACAGTTGGGGGGTGTGAAGCTCTCTGCTCATCATTGGATATTAAAGAAATACTTAGGTAGCTTCTTCACGCAGCTAGCTATATTATGATGAATAATATTATAGTACTACTTCAATTACAATAATAATAATGTAAATTAAGGCAGTGTCGAAGAAGCTCCTTTTTAATGGCTCATCATTAGAAAAAAAAACATTTAAACAACAACCACTGTGACGTATCAGCTCGTAAAATAGTAAAACGTGTAATTTTATGTACAGTTTCAATATATGTAATTATGTTTTAGTATATATCCATCGAATATGGATGGTTTTTGTTAGCAAGAAGAGCTTCACTAGTAAATTATCTTCTAGAGTTGTATGTTGATGGATGGCACAATTTGTTCAAACCATACATATAGGATAGGCTTCAATAAACAGAAACATCGTTCAGTTGTATTCTGTGTGTCCAATATAACAAAGTAATATGTACTACGTCATCGTAAGCTGATCATAGAGATAGAGTATATCTCTATGATCAGCTTACGATGACGTAGTACGTATTACTTTGTTTATTTTGGACACACAAATACAGATGAAGGGAATAAGCTCTCTATATCTTTTTATCTCTATGTTCAAACAGCATATCCTTAATGAAAGAACATATAAAACTGGCTAGGGGACGCAATTAACTAAGTATACATAATATTTTATATAAAAAGAAAGTAACGACAGAATAAACTAGGGATTCGTGGAATCATTGAGTTTTTGAACTAACATTAATATAAATGACATAATATTATTTCAATTTAAAAATTCATTTAACCCGTTTAATAGTTGAATAATTTGATTCATTCAATGGAGGTACAAATAATATATAATTTAGTAGTATATTTGTTTGCAGATTGCATCATATTTATAATAAGAAGGCAGGATGTTTTTTAGCTGAGTGGTCACATATCATCAAGGGTTGGCAGACCACGAGCAACTCCCTAACCCCCTTTTTCTCATCTCTCAGAGTGGTTCCCTCATTTCCATTAACAGCATTTTTTTTTCTATTCTGTACTTGCCTGGGTGGTCCAAAGCTTCTACTTGTACGTAATTACAAATAGATCAGAATAATGGATGATGCTGGGATGCTGGAATACTACAGAGAGACTTTCAACCATTTTCTCCATAGATACATTTATAAAATGTCTTGCTGGGATACTAAAAGCGAAAGTCTTATATAAAATACAATATGAAAACCAAAGTTTGTAGGCTTTGCTTTTATAAGCGTATGTATATATATATATTATACATAGATATATATATATACTAATATATATATATATATATATATATATATATTATATATATATATATATATATATATATCATAACTGCAACTACCGAATGTAAATCGGTATTTAGAACTGAAGCGTTGTCACCTGTTGTGTGAAAAGTTGAACATTGAAAAATAAATAAACAACTCCGGAGCTGAAAGTAATTTTATATCGGACAACGACTAACAAAAGACAGTTAGAAATGATTTGTTTGCCATTTCCCTTCAAAATCCAAGTGGATATATGATTTATATAACAAAAATAACATGTATTATATTTCAAATATTCTCTAAAAAATTAATACAAATTATGTACGTAATTGTGTTTTTTAAATTGTCCGATACTAAATGCATATGAAGAAGTCACAGAGCAATTCATAATGAAAATTTATCTTACTTTCTTATCTACCACACCGATCGATATTCGGTAGAAATATATAATAAAATCTACGAATACCGAATCGGCGGTACTGAATCCCAGCTCTGATATATATATATATATATATATATATTATATATTATTATATATATATATATATAATAAATACCTCTTAATACTTGTTGGTTTAAACTGTTATATTTCAACTGAATATAGTTATGATTTATATCCGGACAGCTTAGGTTGTTTATCAATGTTTAGGGCCTATTGGGAACCATAAAGACTGTTTTCTGTGAAGGCCTATAAGCCCTACTGCATCTGAATTTACACCATAATTAGCCAATAAATAGGACCCCAAAAATGATGAAGGCCTTTTTCTTCATTCTTTTATTTCCCTTGCTCTCTCTCTCTCTTTACGGCGGTAGCTTAGCTTTGCAAAGTGAACTTTAAAAATCATCGCCAATCTCGACCTCAGAGTCATTCGTTGAAAAAGTCGTGATATTTCATCAAATCATTGAATGTATTTTTATTTTTAAACAACCCCTTTTATCCTAAAACTCATTTTTGTACTGGAAAATATAAAGTTATTTTTCCCCTCCCTTACAATAACACTTAAACAAACATAAAACTACAAACAAAAATATTTATGCACTGATGTAGACATTTCTCTACTCTAGTCACTAATCGATAAATATACCGAAGAGCCAAACATCTTTCCTGGACCTTTTTTTTGTTGCTTTATCTCATCATATATTTGTATGTAGTCGCATTCTTCACTTCCTCAAGCACAATGACATACAATGCCCTCACGCATGAACCCTCCCTCCCCCTTTGACAGGTCTTACCATGAATAGATAATATCTGACATCTCATCATCACATCATATGAGATGGAAGGGATATATCACATGGAAATGATGAGAGATCTTCTTCGTACATTCTACAGATAGCATCAAACATAAAGGCTTCATTATTGTCGTACTACAATGATAATAATATCCCTACAAACATGCGTACAAACCAAATTATTTTCCTTCTGCTATGTACAATACACAGCACACTGTTTACAGATGGAAATTAACTTACAGTCGTCCCTCGCAAAGTTGCGACGTCCCGGATCCACTACACGACCACCACGATACATATGAGGGTCGCGATGTTGATATATATTGAAATTTAGAGAGATTTGACATCACCCGGCCTTTAAACCTACCGCCATTTTGCCTTTGTTGTCGTACGTGCGTCTGAATACATGTACGCGGCCGGACCTTTTTTTTGGGCCGCCATCTTGCTTTTTTGTGTGAAAATTCTGCCATTGAGTTCATATGGGACGTTTTTGCCGTGAAAAAACGGGAGCCAAGCCGTCGTCGCGTAGTAAAAGAACTGCAAGATGTCGAGGGTAAGTAGCGAGGGCCGACTGTAATTGAATAATGTTTCTCCTTGTTTTGATATTTTGTCTATCGTTTTTATATTAAAATCCATAGCTTAATATATCCATTGGCTCTTATTTAATAACTGTATACGAAATAAGCTGGTAAAAAAAGGGAATATCAATGTCCGAGTCAACAGCTGATGAAACCCAGAAGAGAAGGAGAAATTTTATTATTATTATTATCATCCCTTGAACAGTCAAATCTAAATGTCAGTCTAAAGGAATAAAAAGGGATTAATTACAAAAAGACTATCCAGTGACCCTCATGTTTGTTGAACCATAAGATATGATGAGGTGATTGGATATTTTTGTCTTACGTTTTTTCTAATAACAATCCATGGCTTAATACATCCATGGCCCTTATTTACCAGTCTATATAATAACTGGATAAGCAATAAGCTAGTAAAAAGGGAAGATCAATGTCTGAGTCATCAGGTGATGAAACAAAGAAGAGAAGGAAATAAGTCTTATTATTATTACCATTTGAGAAGTCAAAATTTACACTCTTAAGGAACAGAAAAAGGAATTAATGACAAAAGGTAAATCCAATGACGTCATTTTAAGGAACTACTTTTTATTAAAACATATGATATAATGAAGTGATTGGATATTTCTGGATGGATATTCTTTTTATCATTAGCAAAACAACTTAATTGAATAACAAGATAAATCCTATAATAAATACCAGTTATGTCAGGCTATGTTGATTCTGTAGAAAAAGCTTTAATGTTTATTTCTTTATGATTACGTCACTGGTTTTTTGTTGGTTTTTTCTTCAATGTTCTACTCCATAAGCCATAGTTTTCTACTCCATAGGGCTTTGTATTTAGACTTTGACTGTTCAAGGGATAACTATAATTCCCTCATGGGTTTCCTCAGTTTCTGACTTTTAAATTAGTTTTTCTTTACTCTTAGTCAGTTATTATATACGTCGGTGTATGTTTGCTTATTTTGCTCCTATATAGTTCTCACCAGAACTTCGATATCCGATATCCGCCTGTACAAGTCTACCTAAGAGTTGTTTATAATGATCAAATGATTTAAGTGTACACAAAAAGTTTAAAGTTTCAGAAGGTTAGCCTCCAACGATGCATTCTTTTTAGCCCATTGTAGTTATTGTGCAGTCACAATTGAAGATGAGATGGCTTGGTGTTTCCTCACTGATGTCACAGTGTCGGCAGAGAGGATTATTGGTTTTATCAATTTTGTAGAGATGTCTTTGCAGCCAGATATGACCACTCCCATGGCTGTAATCCTCTTAGATTTGATGTTTCGTATTTATATATATTTTTTTTTCCTATTGTCGCTGTGTGGATCTGCATGTCGACACAATTTTTCGCTACTCATGCATGGAGTGATTTCGTAGAACATATTTAGTCAGACATATAGATATTGGCCAATTCATTACCAGTTGAGTGCCCCTTGATTCATCCATGGTGACATCATAGTTTATATTTCCTAGGACTTCATTGCAGAAAGGGATCTCTTCCCTTATTGGGGTTCCAGGCCTTTATTTACTTAAAGACTCTATGTCTGACAACTATCATATAGCATCAGTATTAAGCTTACCGTTCATTTTTTCATCTGAGAGGTTGATTGACATATATCTGATGGCTTCTACTTCTGCCTGATACATTGTGTTTGTATCGTCTAGTTATAGTGTGTATTATTAAAAGTACGACTACATTTTTTGTTGTTATGGCCTAGCGGCATCTATATTTCATTGATGTCGGTGGTTGCTATTTTGATATAGGGGTTTTTACTATAACACTTTACAGTAGAATCTTTATGGAGCTAAAAGCAGTTCTTTTAGTATGTAAATCGACAAATAATCGAGAGAAAATGTGGTTTTTTTTGTATGAACTTTTTTGAGTAAAATGCGATCAATAAAACGTTACTTACATACATATTAAATAATTTGATTATCATTTTCATGTAATCGTTATTTACAGCTAGATATTACAACATATAATAATTATAATATAATATACCAAAACTACATATCCTTTTGTTTAATTCTTGGACCTCTGTAAATATATGTATTCTTTGGGGGCGTACCCCAAAACTATGAATGAAAAAAAAATCAATGAAGAGGGGAAATGGTATGAGTAATTATAATTAAGAATAAGCTCGACCTCATAATTCTAACCTAAAAATTATGGACTTTGTAAGAAAAAAAGTATATTTTATAGGTATACCCAGTTTTTAAATAGATAATTAATTAATTATAGTTTTAAAGGACGTAAGGAGACGGAGTGCCCAGTAGGTAAATGTACACCTTTTTTCAATATTAACACAAGGTGAAACAGATATCTAGGAATGAATGAAATATTGCTTGGGGGCATTTTTAAAGAATTTTTTTAAATCGCACCGATTTTGTGGCTACGGTCAAGTTTTTAATTGACATTATTTCATAAATAGATTGGCAAAGAAAGGGATTGGTATTTATTAATTTTTAATATGATATATTTCTATAATTCCATATAAATACATATATCAATTAAAATAAATTAATAGTCAATTATGACGACATTTACATGATACATTAAGGATGGTATTTACTCTGGAATGATGAGTTTGAGGATAAGAGAAGACGAGCTGTTTGATCAAAGCAAAAGCTACCGGAGCCCTTCCACGTCATCATCGCAACTAAAGGATATTTTCAAATCAGTAGATTCTTGGGGCCAGATCCAGTAATTATGTTACGCTCTTATAAAAGGTCTTTTTTGTTAAAGCATTTCTTTATTATAAATATAAAGCAAAAGTAAATTAAAGAAGCCTGATTCTAAACATAAATAATGATAATAATAACACATTTATAAGTATTCTTGTTAAGATTTACAATCAAATAAGTACAAACTATAGATTAAAGCATTATAAATTCATTTCATACTTCTAAAAACGTAATTTGGCAACTCAAATGTATATAATATATATATATTTACATATATGAAAAAATGTATAATGTTTTATCTATAATCTTTATTTGCAACTTACTGAGGGGTTAAGAAACGTCTTCAAAGAATTGTCCAAGTACTCTCCGCGTATATTAAAATTTTGCAAAGGCGTCGAAAAGAGGCAAGGCGCTTCGAAATATCTTTGGGTGGGAGATGCCCACGCGGGAAGGCTTAAACGACCTTGACATTAAGACAAAGGATGTCAACTTCGCAGCAGAAACAAGTCAGTCAGATCTTTTACTGAACAGATGCCTTTCAAAGATATCGGCTTATCTTTGGTGAATATACTCTGTTGCCTAGGCCTGAAGTGCTTTTTCGATTGGCACTTTACAACACTCCGGCTTCGAAGTTTAGAAACCTTGCCAGAACACCAACCCTCCAACCCCTGATCAACTATTTGAAGAGACGGGAATTACACATGTAGCTAACATGAGTATTAAAGTTATCAAAAATCCTCTCCTCTCATCTTCAGAAAGATGGTTAAAATACAGAGTGCTCACCGGGACACTCGAAGTTCGGTCAAGTTTCTTCTCCGAATCCCAAAGAGATTGCAAATTTTGCGAAGCTTGCGAAGAAACAAGAGACCATTTCCTATACGATTGTGCCATTCTTCGGAGTTTATATATTTCAATTGGGGAACATCTTCGACAACATTACGATTTCTACGTGCCAAAAGGGACCATTTATTAGCCTTTATACCGGTAGAGATGAAAATTTTATCAACGCAACGATCACCAAAGTCCACCAAATTTTATATGCCAAACGAAGTTCCAATGAGTACGACATCTCCGGGGTTTAAACATGGCGAAAATACACCTGCACGTTCTTAAAAATGTTCTTAACTGTGATTTAGATGTTTTTAGAATGATGTAAATATTTTATACGATGATGTAATTGTTTTATAAAATGATGCAAATGTTTTATGAAATGATATGAGCGTTTTATAAAATGATGTGGATGTTTTATAAAAATTTATAAAGTTATGTTACCGATAAGAATTGTCATGTTTTTTTTATTGTTTTATTTGGAATATGTTTGTTGTTTGTTTGGAATATGTTTTGTTATTTTCTCTGTCTTTTTTTGTGCAATCTTAAATGCCAATAAAGTTATGCCTATGGCAAAAAAAAATCTTTATTTGCAACTTCAAAAACTTGTCCCTTTTTAATATTAGCTGCTCAAATAAGAGGTCATCCAGAAGCCAATAATTGTAGAGCCACCAATGAGCTGTATCTGAACTTCTAGTTAATCTAGTAGAACGTATACTCACAGAGAAACGAATAGGGCTGGATGTCCCGTATCAAAGGATTAATATATAATATATATATACCTACATACCTATACATATATAGATATATACTATATATATATATATATATATATCTATATATATATATATATATATATATATATATATATATATATATATAATATATATATCTATAGATATATATACATACATATATCTATATTATATACTATATATAATATATATATATATATATAGATATATATAATATATTGTAATTTATGGCTTCAAAAATTGAAACAGTTAAATATCCAATCGGTGAATGTAGTTTTTTTTCAACAATTCTTAAAAATAGAGTAACACCTGTTGTGTCTATCAGTAACAAAAATATATTTAAAGTGTGGTTAAGCGTACTAATGTCATGGGTATAGTTCGACTCTTAGATCAAAGCGTAAACTTAGTTCGTAATATATGCTCTTACCAAAGAATCAGAATGCCGGAGGAACGACTGGTAGCGCTGAATATCGAGGTATTCGTTAGTTCTCCATTGTTGGGGAGAAAGACAGCGACAGAAAGAACTAAATAGAGAGGGAGATAGTATATATTTTTTATCATGAAAGAGATAGAGTGAAGTGACGTCATCGCACTCCCCTATTTCATGGCAAATATATATATATATTTCGATTTATGAAATCTTACTATTTATTAGTTACTTCTCTCGCTGTCTTCTTCTCCAAGAATTTAGGATCGAGGAAATGCCCGAATTTAACGGCAATCAATATTCTCTATGGTAGGATTTTAAACAGACCAAAAAAGAAGAAGATTCAATCGTCTTAAATTTACTTCAAATATAAGCATCTTAGTCAGGAATCTCAATGATTCCAAGAGGCCTACACACTATTTTGAGCAATTATCAGAGAAGAAGAAGAAGCCCAAGTAAGAAATACATAATAAACACACTCTTGTAGAGGATATTTTAGTGTAGAAAGGAGTACAGTAACATAATCCGTGTAGAAGCAATGAATACAATACCAATACATATACATAGAGCCGTACATACATATACAAATACACACACACACATAAACCCCCCCCCCCAATAGAAAAATAAATAAAACGAATCCTCTCAAACGTTTTTTATATTGTGTTTTTCAAATTCAATTTATTGAATGGTACTCCTTACTGTTTTAGAAGGATTCCCTCGCTCTCAAGGACTTCTCGATTATAACTACTTCCTAGCTCCTAGGGAGGTTGCCCTATGATATGTTAGACATATTAGAAAAAGTGACTTTTCAACAAGAAAATAATATTATTTTAAAACACATAAAATGAGAAAATCTTTATGTTTTCTATTTTAGAGTACATAATATTGAAATCCTTTTGAATATGTAATAGTAAGAATGTGTAATACCGTGACTTATGTAGCGGGTGGCTTGAAACTCACACACACAAATATATATATATATATATATATATCTATAAACATAGCATATGTGGAGCTCGAGGACCATTTAATGCCCTTTTTGGAACTCCTTTATGACACTTGGAATTCGTTGTTCCATTGAATTTGATTTCCCATCGAATTCCCCAAATTATGAGATGTAGAACCAAAGGAGACCATTGTGCTCTGAATAAAAACTATTATAGGGTATAGTTGCCATGGCTGGTGAAGCTTGAGGTTTTTTAAATAGGCGTGGACTGAATTAGCCTTGAGAAAACTATAATTGTGGCATTTCAAACCGATTTTCCTTCGAATTATTAT
>CP045900.1:9447851-9466999 GCA_013387185.1 Caligus rogercresseyi
TGTCCATCACCCTGGGGTTAATACATTCAGTCATTTAATTCGTATGTAGTTGAAAAAATAAAGCGTCTGAACGAGCGGAGCCCCGAATGAGCACTCGTGAGGCTGCTGAAGACGTTTTTCTGTCACATACACCGCCACCAGGATCATCAAGGAATAAATCATCAACGTCCTCAGTTGATTCATCCCTTACCAATGTCAGAAAACCAACAATATGCAGGGAGTGAAGTGCTGTCAATAACTCTTAAAGATGTTTCTTGACGATGGAAAAGCCTATGTAGGATATCATCACTTAGTCCTTGAATTTTTTGTTCTAAGTGGACGCAGCAGAGCGGAGGCAGGTCTGGGTGGGGCCCATGGAGGCCCGGTTCACCACCCCAGTATGAAGCTGAGGAGGAAGATGATCCAGATTAGTTTACATGCAAACCGAAACGAATTTCCATCATAGAGATAAAAAGATATAGAGAGCTTATTGCCTTCATCTGTAGTTTTGTGTCCAATATAAACAAATTAATTTGTATACGTCATCGTAAGCTGAGCATAGATATAGAATCTATCTCTATGATCAGCTTACGATGGCGTAGATCAAATTACTTTGTTTATAGTGGACACACAGAATACAGCTGAACGATGTTTCTCTGCTGTTGAAGGGAATCAGCTCTCTATATCTTTATAGCTCTATGATTCTTATCCATGCACTATCCTCCGGGATCACAACAGTCAACAGAGCTTCTACAGCCCAGACCGGTTCCTATTTCGGTAATTGAAGCATCTCCTCTAGAATGACGAGTTTAGTGGGAATGAAGAAACCGCTACTGCTGTGGCAGCGGGCGAGAAGAGGATTGAGCGAAAACGAACTGTTGGATCAACTCAAAAACCTCCGGAACACTGTCACGACGTTGTCGCAGCCGGAGATATTTTAGAAATGTTTCTGAATGTGATATCAATCCTGACTTTTTTTATTGTACACCCTAATACATAAGCGTTTTTAATTTTTAGAATACCTTAGACAAATTGGAAGTTTATTTAAAGAAAAATATTTTAAACAGCCGAAAAATCGTGATATTTTTTGCAGATCGTCAGTCTCTAAGATTGGGAAGGCACTTTGTGGATGTAATATCGTATTTATATACAAGAATAATAAAAAAATCAATACCTTCATTTTGGTATAAATTTAAAAGTACAGCAGAATTGTCGAGATAAACTTTTGATCCTCAAATGCACTCTATAGCTTATTTGATTAGATTGATAAGGAAGGTGTCCTAAATTCCATTAAAAAACGTGCCTTCCGCACAAAAACAATCTATTGGTTTAATAAAAATCATCACTCTACATAAGTCGTTTTTAATTAATAAAACATTATTCTATCCTCCATGCCACCAAAAGACATCTGTGTGTTTCTAAAATGTCAATAATGCCTTCCAGAGACTAAAGTCAAGGCTTCATTCCAGCCATGCTCTTTTTTTGTAGATAGATACACAAATAAAGGACTTTACGAGACTTAACCTGATTCAACCACAAGTCCTTTTCTTTTCTTTAAAAAGGATCCTTTTTGTGTTAAAAAGTAACTTTGACTATTTTTACATATTCTATTATTGAGGGTTATTTTTCCTATTTTCTTTGAAAAGAGAATGAATAGTTGAGTATATATATATATTTCTTACTTCTTCCCATAGGCCCGTAGACAATACACATAAGATACACACATAAGTCTATGCGCTCATGAACAAACTATTCTTTGGTGGAGAGGAATATATCTCTATTAGTGAGAATATATATATACATAAGAAACTAAAATGCAAAAGAATATATACACGAAGGAATACTATAATAGCTTTTAACCAAACAATAGCACTCAAAACCCATAAATATCCCTGCTCAACAATAAGTTTGACATCATCTATTTAAGAACTATAGAGTTATATCCTCAAAATCTAAAGCGTCACCTTAACGTAATTTATGAAGTCATAACCTAGGAAGAGAAGAGATTAACTTAGGTGTTTGTTAGGACTTAAGCCTCTCGTAAAAAATATAAAGAAAATTTGCCTTTATTGCCTTTTTTTCTTCAAAATAAGAGGAAAAAATCTATTTATATTTGTTAGTAAATGGGTATATTTTTATGGTTGAGCATAACGAAGTGGACATAATTCAGTTCATTGCTTGACCCACTCAAAATTGGAATAGCCATTAATAAGATATGGTCCTTTATTGCGGATACATATCCTTGGTGTCATATATATATATATATATATATTATATATATATATATATATATATATGTATATAGTATATATATTATATATATATATATATGTATATATATAATATATATATATATATATATAATATATATACTATACATATATATATATATATATATATATATATATATATATTATATATATATATATATATATATACATATATTATATATATATATACATATATATACCAGGAACCGACCGGACACTTTTTTCGCCGGGACCCAGGGCCGGGCTAGGACTTAAATTTTTCTAGCCGGGCCGGGCCAAAACCGGACCAGGACTTCAGAATATTTTGTTCTCTTCGTCATTCTGAAAGTGATGACGTTTTTTTGAAAAAAAATACAAAAAAGTGACGATGTTTTTTTAGAAAACATTTCCGAAATACATTGACGACGGTTTTTTAAACATTTTCTAAATATTTTAAGTCCCAGTCCAGTGATTTCTAGATACCCGGTCGTTTCATGATATATATAAATATATATATATAATATATATATATATATTCTAATACCGTCAATATATTTTACATTATCAAAAATCCCTTTAAGTTATTTCTTTGGACATCCGTTGCTTCTTTAAAGTATTTTAGTCAGTATGATCGATGATTTTTAGTAAGCTTATTCACTATTTTGTTTATTTTTATTTTATTTTATATAACTTTATTTCTTCAGAGAAATTACACACAATCTAATGTATAAATAAACATTGTAGTTAAAAATTTGTTCTCATCAATATTAAAACAAACACAATACATCAGAGAATAACATAATTATAAAATTTATTCTTAAAAATTTAATTCAAATAAAAGTAGCAAAACATTTATAATGAATATGGTGCAATAGAATTTGAAAATTCACAGGATAAATCACTTCCACTTAAGGGTAAGTTATAATATTATTTATTTAACTTCTTATATTTTTTGTCAGCCTAATTAAGTTTTTTTAAGAAATTGAGATATTGCTTTGAGTAGGACGGATAAAATCTCACTAAGTCCATGTATCCAAGAGGAACAATTGACATCAGGGACCTTAATGGATAAGGCTGAGTACCTAGCTGCAGTAGATATCAATATAGATATTTTATTTATTTATTTACATATTTATCTCATTTTGATGCATATAATTATGGTTGTATGTGTTTAGAGCCTTGAAGAGGAGAATAAATGATTTTATTTGTAATTGATCATTTATCAATCAAGCAAAAATTAGTACTTTTCATATAAAAAGAAAACAATTGAATACTGTATTAAATATACTATTCCCATGGATCCTATGGGCTTGAAATTGAGTCGTTTATTTTGTGTAACATCAACTTTATTGTTCCTTAAGTTTCAAAAAAATTTAATCATTTTTTTCAGCATTTTTACTTGAGCTTGAGGTCAAGAGGATTTGTATATTTAATTGTATCATCAGTCTAAATAAGCAAACAATATCACTATATAAAACATTATCTTTAAATATCCATGATGTAAACATGAATATATTATGCCTCATTCTAACCACGCACATGGCTTACTACAGCCTAAACTTTAGTTTTAAAGCACTTCAAGCAACAAAAAAAACTCCATAATATGTGTATGCATATGAATAGAGATTACATTTAAGATATTGTCCATCCCTAAACAAACAACTAATAAACATAAATCTGTGCATTAAAAGACAACCCCCCCCCCCCCCCCTCTCACATATTCTTGCATTTACAAGACCTTAATACTCTTTCTAAGAAGGGTAAAGTTATTAGTCCAGTTGATCTTTATTACTTTTTTAGACTTGTGTACCTTAAGTCCAGATATATGTGTGATAGTCAACAAGAAAAACAAACAATCCCGTTGCCTTACTATGAAATGGAAAAAAATAATTAATAGGTTGTTCCAATTTTATCATGAATCTGACAAACGAATAATTCAGAGATATTTTAAGACCTGTCACAGGTGTTTTATACAATGTACCTTGTCATTTTAGTACTATGTGGTCTTCTTTTCAATTGTACAATCGAAAAAAGATTTGCAAAATAATTAAAAAACGCAGCCATGACCCACTCTACTCCTATAAAACAGAAACCATCTATTAAATAACTCAAGGGATTGAATTTATGCGTATCCCATCCATAGAGATATGCAGATATAGAGAGCTGATTCCTTCAATAGCAGAGAATCATCGTTCAGCTCTATTCTGTGTGTCCACTATAAACAAAATAATTTGTCTACGTCATCGTAAGCTGATCATAGAGATATATTCTATCTCTATGATCAGCTTACGATGACGTAGATAAATTACTTTGTTTATATTGGACACAAAAATACAGATGAAGGGAATAGGCTCTCTAAATCTTTTTATCTCTATGGTGTATCCCATCCCATGAATCTAATTGGCACGGCGTCAGATGTGCTACTGTTTACCTTAGCGGAATGAGTATTTTGGTTAAAACCAGTATAAAATAAACATTTAATGACGTTAGAAGCTTGCGGTTCAGAGACCTTTGATCTTTATTGAAGGATGATCGAGTCACTCCCATTGATCCTTGCTTCTCTTCAGAGGGATTGAGTAACTCCTCATCGACCTAGATTGTCTTCAGATTTTACATGCTGGTGTCATATTAATAATAAAAAGCTAAAGGTCAAGAATGAAGTTCGTCCTCTCCATCCATGATCAATATTTTACGTCACAAATATATATTTATTACGTCATAGCTCCAATGTATACAAGGGTACCAGGGGGCTTAATCATGAACTGAGGTTGGTGCTTTTTCTTTATAATTAATAAACAATTGATATAAAAAAACAGAAATATATATATATATATATATGATATATATATATATCAGAGCTGGGATCGGTAGAAAAAATCTACCGCCGTTTCGATATTCGTTATATACCTTCTACTGATCGATATCGGTATTCGGTAGATTTTATTATATATTTACAGTATCGATCGATATTCGGTACGGTAGATAGAAAGAGAGAAAATTTATTTATGTATCTGCTTTTACTTCTTCATATGCATTTCATGTCGGACAGCTTATAACAAAGGACAATTAAATACATCATTGTTATAATTTATTAGAGATTATTTGAAATTCAATACATACTAATATTATATAAATTATGTATGTACTTGGATTTTGTAGGAAATGGAAGGCTATAGATTTTTTTTAACTGTCTCTTATTGTCCGATATTAAATGCACTTTCAGGTACTCTAGTATTCAATGCATAGCATAAGCTTATATTGAATGTCTATTTATGTATCTGCTCTATAATACTATAAGTTATAGTTGTTTATTTATTTTCGAAGTCAAGTTCTTCACACAAGGGAGGGCTTGGGCAAGCGACAGTTGAACGATGTTTCTCTGCTATTGAAGGGAATAAGCTCTCTATATGTATCTTTATATCTCTATGTGAATGCTACAAAAGTCATACTTTCAAATATACCGTACCGATTGTCAATCAGTACGGTATTCGGTGTTTCTACCGAATATCGTATAATCGGTTCGATACTTGCAATCTACCGTCGGTAGTATCGAATACCGATTTACATTCGGTAGTGGCAGCTCAGATATATATATATATATATATATATATATATATATATATATATATATATATATATATATCTATATATATATATATACATATATATATATATATATTTTACAAATACAAAAAGCCACTTGTTTGGATTTCAAGCAGACGGGCCACAAGTATAGAATCCTTACTTCAGATTGAGATATATCAGAGGATGAATGGCCTCATAGAAATACATCCATTCTATCGTTCTCTCTTTTTACAACATAGATGTCATTAGTGATATGTCTCAACTCAATACATGGCCACTATATTTATGGACATAATGAAGCACACAATGGTCCATGGTCGTCGTCCCAAAGAATATAGGTAAGAGAGATAACTATAAAACATAGATCTCATTTTCAAATGTGTACTTATTTGAATAACTTTGTAGCTAAAAGTGATACCATTATCTTAAGTGCCATAAAACAGTCCATTACGTTACATTTTGTAACGTATTTCAACTCAATAGTAATAATAAAATATACAATTTCTGTTACAAATTTATAGATATTTTATTTAAATGGTGAATCAGTTTTATGTATCCATCATTTAATCAGTGTATGTCTTTAAAAACATAAGGCACAGACATATGTGTTCTTCTATGAGAGAAATCGGTTAAGAGTATCGAACTCCTTCATGGCTTCATATATTCATGGAAACAAACTGAAATGAATTTGATTATTCAACAGTTCAATGCATGGGAATATATATATTAGAAACCTAGGATAAGCGTGATCTATTTTTTTAACCTTATATTTTGTTTAAAGAACTCCACCAAATCATTTTGCATAAGGCATAGCATTAAACTAAAAAAAGACTATAAAGAAGAATTATGATTAATGGAATCCTTTTTTTAAATATTATTTTAAATAACTGAGAAACAAATATCAAAAAGTCTGAAACCTAACAATCTGAAGGATATATTACAAATTATGTCATAATTATTAACTTGAAATACGGTAAAAATGTCATAAATATGACTTGTTTTTCCTACTTTGTGGCACACGTACAGTGTGTTCCATCAGAAATGTAATTTTTAAGTTGCGAGTTAGAATTACTTAAATATTTATAATTGCTTTATATGTAGATACATCATTTTAAAGGAAAAGAATGGAATTTTATGGTAATAAAAAATTTTTTGCCATATCATAAGAGGCACATCTTCTGAAGACTTATTAAGTTGCAGGAAATTACCCCCTCCAGCCTGAAGACAGAACGACGCAAGCGTCAGGACATTTTTGCAAAGGTTTTGGATCGTCTCCTGGTTATATCATTTGTGTCACAGATATTTTGGGGACTTTCATTTGTCCACGCTACGTCCTTTTTTCGATTTGGTTTCTGATGGAGGCAAAATAACTTCGCATCAGTCCAAATGATTATATCGTCAATCTTGGATCGTTGCTGCAGAATCCACTGACAAAAATGCCTTCTTTGCACTTTGTGGGCATTAGTTAAAGGTTGAACTGAAGTATTATGATAAAACGGAATCAAATGTCATGTCTAACGATCCTCCACAACGTAGTTTTGGTGGGTGAAATTTGCTGAGAATCTTTTCTGAGTGAGCAACTGGGGGGTTCTTCAAAGGAACTCTTTACCTCCTGAACCCCACTGCTTCTTTTCTTTTTGATTTTGTTTTCATTAGATTTTTCAAGTGGATGGTACCAGTCGCATTAAAATGATCAAAAATTATCGTGATTGCAATCAACTGGTAATATTTCGGCGCACTTCCACTTATCTTGAAGTGAAGTATAAATTTTTGGCGTCCTGTAGTAGGAGAAGGTGTTTTGCCAAACTGCAGGATGAGCCATTTCTTCTCAAGTTCAGAAAACATTTTTTAGGTTGCACATGGTTGACAATCAATTCAAATTTTATATATGATGAAAATCCCCTCATTATGAACCAAATGGCGTATCCATAATACGATTAAAGTTATTTTCAATACTTCTAGTTCGTAGTTTAAAAATTTCATTTCTGATGGAACACACTGTATATGTTACGTATAATAAGAACAAATAATTAGGTTTAAAAGATATTCATCCAACGGCAGTTGATTTGAAACCCAAATATACCATAATTGTAAACCTCTGTACAAATAGATGCTTAGTACTAAACCCCAATATGGCATCATTGTGTCGCCCAGAAATCGATGTCCATTAAAGGGTTAACTCCCAAAACTATGATAATTCCGACATGTGACGGGTTGTAGCCTGAAACTTATTTAAGCCGAGGGTTCATGTTTGAAATCCCCAACTGACATAGATGCGTCTAGTGAAACCTGGGGGTGATTGGTGGTTGATTTAGAGTATAATTGTGTTATTCGGAATCCAATGATCCCAAGGATTACTGGATATCCTTGATTGTGGTTATATATATTTATATAAATATCATGAAACGACCGGGACACTTTTTTCGCCGGGACCCGGGCTGGTACTTAAATTTTTCAACCGGGCCGGGACAAAACCGGGTCGGGACTTAATATATATTTTCGTTCATTCGACATTCTGTAGTGACGACGTTTTTTTAGGAAATAATTTCCAAAAAATGAGTGACGACGTTTTTTAGAAAATAATTTCAAAAAAGTGAGGACCTTTTTGAGAAAAGAATTTCAAAGAAAAGTGAGGATGTTTTTTTTAGAAAAAAAAATCAAAAAAAATCTCAAAAAAGTTATTAATTTCGCAAATAATAATTTCGAAAATTCCTTTCTAAAAATTGTCCCAAGAAAATATTTCAGTCCTGGCCTGGGACGCCCAAAAATCAGCTGGGAACGGACCGGTACCTGGTCGTTTCCTGATATATATAATTAGGGCTGTTCTTATTTTTCAATGTTAGCAACATTGTGGATTTTTTTTTTTTTTTTCGACCTTATTTTACTTAGTGAAGTTACATATAATTACATATATATAAATAAACATTCTAGTTTAAATTAAATCGCAAAATATAAAAGTCAATTTCAATAGACAAACATTCTAGTCGTTAAAAAGGATTTTTTTTGTAAAAACAATGCGGTAAAACGGTAAAAAATCACAGTGACATAAAAATAAAATGGTAAATTAATTACAAAAATGTCTTCTGATAAAACCTCTATAATTTCGTAAGAGTTTTTTAAGATCATTCACTGTTTTGTCCGAGAATGAGGGAAAGTAGCGAACCAAGTCTCCCGCGAACCTCCACTGGGAATCAGCACGTCCCTGGGATCTTGATCTCCAGCGCAGAGTAACGAGCAGCAGCGGAAATTTGAATGGATCTTAATTCCTCCGTTTCGATAGTTTTCCCCGACGCAAGGTGCTCCGCTACATAACTTCTGGAGCTTGATAGAGTAAACTCTATTGCTCTTGTTTTCTCCGACGCAGATCGCAGGTTAGATGTGAGACCGAAAAGAAGAATGGGGGAAATATTTTTGTCGTCGATTCGATGAATGTTGAGGCTGATAAAGTCCCTCACGATTTTAAGAACAGGACATTGCGAAAAGGCATGAATAATTGAGTTAAATTTTTTGCCACAGTCTTTTCATGGAGCGTTGAAGTAAATACAACCCGTGGATATTTGTAACTGGGCAGAGAAGCGTTTTCCATGGCTAAATTTGGAAATCGAACTCAGAATTCTACTTCTCCACGATATCTTCAAATCCAATTCTTTTCAGTATTTGTCGACAATTCTTTCCGCCTCCGCTTTCGTATCTGGAGAGAAACACATTCTTAGATGCCACGGAACGGGACCATGTGCTCTTCTGCCGCCCTTTGAAGTTTAAAAATAAATTTTCCGGACTTGAAGATAGAGTCATTCGTGAGATCATGTATTGTGAGGATATTGGGGATAAGGCTATTCTTTCCAAATTTTGGGGGTCGTCTAGATTCTTAAAAAAGAACTTTTTTTCTCTATTTGACGAATAATGTCAATAGTTGAGGAATTATAAAAACTTGGTATTCCTCTCCATATTATTCTCTGAATCACAGCTAATGAGGTGGAAAAATCTTCTAGGAATCCATTTGTTGCGTCTGTCCCTAACATAATCCAATTATAGGCCGGGCTAGAAGCGATATGATTCCTCCATTCCAATTTGGATTTTTAGAGAGGTCCATTAAAACTTTCCTATATATTTGGGAATTATCCTAGACAACAGGGCAAGTCCTCCCCCAAATCTGATTTCGGACGTTTAAGAGCCGGAAATAGATTTGATGAAAGAGATTATTTAGCCAGATGCTTTCTTCCTGTAGTGCCTTCTTGTGGATTTTCTGTTTCTTGGTGATAAAAGAAGACGACATACAAAGTTTGAACAAAATCGGTCAACATTACGAGGTCGTGCAACGAGGTCAAAGTTCTAAAAATTTAGTAAAAATATAGTTTTCCGCAAATTTCTTGAAAGTGGTGGACGTTACAGACTTCAACAATAATTATTAGTTTAAAGGAAATCTAATTTACTACCAGACGTTTTTTTGAATGTTTTTACTAAAGCAAAAGTTATATATATATACTTCAGTAGAAAATAATGTGAAATAACCTCGCTTTAAGGGTAAGTGGTTTTCTATATGTTCAATCATTATCCACTCAAAGAAGAAAAAAAACTTTCAACACCCTCCCCCTCTCGCTGCGGGTTGAGGTAGGTTAATTGAAAAATATATATTACAAATATATATTTTTTTGGCATGTTGAGCTAAGACCTATTTATAAGCGCTAAATCCCCAATATATTTTTGTAACTTACTTTCTTTTCTGGATTTATAAATATATAGATTGTTGTGGTTAAGCAGATGGACGTATCCGTTGAGGCATATCGGAGCCTTCTCTTCCTTATGAATGCATGGAATATCTAATGAGTTAGGCTACTACTCTTTTTAAGTTTAAAAGCAATGAATGTTAATAAGGGGAAATCAGTGTTTCGACATGACCCTTGTCATTGAGTAGGTCAAACAATACATTATTGGGGCCGTTAGATGGCGTTAGTTTATAAGAGTGGTGATGTAACGTAAAAGTGCAACCCTTAACTTACTGAAAGGATATTTATATTTAAGGATATAAATATTGAACCTTTTTACAAACGTGATTGATTATAATTTAAGCCTGGAAGTCCTGTCTATTCGCCAAAGTTGGGCAATTGGGTGGGGCCCCGTCCAATCAGAGGCTCTCTGATGCATTATTTACATTATTATTATAAATGTGCATTTGAATTCAAGAGGACTCCAACATAGTTATTTGTCAAGGGTCTTAAATTTTCAAGGATGCATGAACTCAGAGCTACGAATTTATTTATTCACAAAACTTTTTCACTAATCATGATTTCTGGTCTTTAAGAATAAAAAAAATATTTTTAAATAACACAGGACACCATTTTTCAGAAAGAATCCATGTGTGACCTACAGAACTCTTTAAAGTTCTGCCTCTGTGTGACTCTTACTGGAAAAAAATGAAACAATCGTGGAAGTCAGTCATAGATGGGTACCTTCCTCTTTTGGCTTCAGATGAGCCATTAAACGAAAACCCTAGACTACTTAGTCGTACGGAATTTCTCAAAGACCTTACCTCGGTTGGTCAATTCCACAGAAATGAGGAAAAAACAAAAAACTTCATCTTGGACTTTAGGGTGAAAAAAATAATAAAAGACCGACCAGAGCCTGAAATTCCGTTTGGCCCACCCATCCCTTTTTACATCGGCTTATCCAATCTTAAAAATCAAGATGTTCGCAGAGCATATCATAAAAATGTTAAGCAAAAACCGCCTTCGGAAATTGTAAAACGAAGACTCCATAAGCTTGATGAAAGCAGGAATGTGTCCTCGTTATGTCCTCAAATCATAATGAAGAATCCCTTCTCAGATTCAAGACAGAAATGGCTCCGATACAGGCTGGCAACTTCATCTCTCTTCATGAGTAAATCGAAGATCCATTCAGAAGATCAACTATGCCACTGGTGTGGGAGAGAGAAGGAGACCTCGTTCCACTTTTTCTATTTCTGCCCGATCATTATCCCTGTTGTTAAGTCAGTAGAGGAAAAAATACAAAGGACATACGGTGAACACCTTGAACCCCCTGACTGGCTAATATCAACGTCCCCCAATTATGAGAACGCTTTTCAAATAGAGTTCATAATTTCCAAGGTTCAAGGCGTTCTGTACGCCTCGCGGGTCAAGGGGAACCCTCTCCCTATAGGACTGGACAAATTGGTGGAAAGATACATCTCCCTCCTAGACCGAATCAATTATTAATAAACACTTATATATTTTATGAACAAATTGAATCCAAGTTTTCTTTTTTAAGCATTTTTCGTGTTTTATACTTTATATATTGACCATTTGTCCCCTACCACTTTTCTATTTACAAAAATGTTATATGAATGAAATATAATTTATAACCATAAAAAAAGAAAAGAAAACCTTGTGCATTTTGCGTGAGCTTGAATTAATGTATTTATTTACGAATCCTGTGAAGGACTCCCCAATATTGTCCAATTAGATTTTAAAAATCCTTCCAATTAGGGCAATAATGAATGTTTGTTTTGAATAAATGGATCGTCCCTCTGAGTATAATATTTTTAAACAGATTTTAAAAATTTATTGCCAACTGTAAAATATTACTTATATTTAATTATTGAATAGAGTAGCTCCTCATGCTCAGAAAAGTCTATGATTTATCCTCCTTGATGATAAATGGATCTCCATATTGAGGATAAGACAACAAAAAAAAATTGCATTTCCAAAAGAAAATGAAGTTTATAAAATTGTTATCAAATCATTATTATGGATAAATAAATAAAAATATAACGGAAGGAAATTGGACTTTATTCTAAAGCGTTAAAGTAAAGTAGCGCATGCAAGGAAAGAGGAAACAAAAAAATGGGCCAAAATTATGGTTATTTTCTTTAACGTTAAATGTCGTTTGTCCATGAAATTACGTCACAATCCTATTTAAATCCGGTTTAAAGGATTAAGTTTGATGATTTGAAATATATCAAATCACTACAACATTGTGCGAGATAAAAACGTCTCCAAATATAATAAAAGGACTTTGTTATTAATTTCAAAGAGCTCTAGCATCAAATGTTAGGCATGCTCTATTTTACTTAACGCTTTACTTTATTCAAGACATTTAAAGAAAAACAACCCTTAAGTAAAATATACCATAATAAATAATCTATAACCTTTTAAACTACAATGTTTATTTATGATCTTATTATCACAACCCCTCTTGCTCTTTTATTTATTATTGTATATATTATGTTATTTATGATTTTTAAATAAATGCCCCATTAAAAAAATAATCTATAGAACAATATCACAATTGGATGTCAACAATATCTCTCACTTGGTGAGGAGATTTTTTTAAAGTAAAATATAGAGTCTCTTATTAGTATAACTTTTTTATTTTCTATATACCTAATATAAAATCGAAAATATTTTTTTCCACTCAAATAGATATTTATTGAGATGTCCATTTTTGCTATAATATTTGGCATTTTTGAGTGTAAATAATGCAGAAAGTATCAAAAGGTTAAGCAAAAGGGAAACTATTTATTTAATGAAATATTTTTGTGATTTACGATTTGATATTGATCCCTATTTATTATCCCAGGACTAATTCAATTGATAGAAAAGGAAGTTAATTATATGGACCCATAGAGATATAAAAATATTGAGAGCTTATTCCCTTCAATAGCAGAGAAAACATCGTCCTTCAGCTGTATTTTTGTGTCCAATATAAACAAAGTAATTTGATCTACGTCATCGTAAGTTGATCATAGAGATAAAGATTTGTTTATATTGGGCACAATGACGTTCCTCTGAAGAATCCATAGAGATAAAAAGATATAGAGAGCTTATTCCCTTCATCTGTATTTTTGTGTCCAATATAACAAAGTAATATGAACTACGTCATCGTAAGCTGATCATAGAGATAGAATCTATCTCTATGATCAGCTTACGATGACGTAAGTCAATTACTTTGTTTATTTTGAACACACAGAATACAGCTGAACGTTGTTTTTCTGCTATTGAAGGGAATCAGCTCTCTATATATGTTTATCTCTATGGAAGAATCCAATAAGCCCTCTATGTCTTTGTATCTCTATGTATGGACTATAGAGATATAAAGATATAGAGAGCTGATTCCCTTCAATAGCAGAGAAACATCGTTCAGCTGTATTCTGTGTGTCCATTATAAACAAAGTAATTGATACTACGTCATCGTAAGATGATCATAGAGATAGAAAGATTTGTTTATATTGGGCACAATGACGTATTCTTCTGAAGAATCCATAGAGATAAAAAGATATAGAGGGCTTATTCCCTTCATCTGTATTTTTGTGTCAATATAAACAAAGTAATTTGTTCTACGCCATCGTAAGTTGATCATAGAGATAGATTCTTTCTCTATGATCAGCTTACGATGGCGTAGATACATATTACTTTGTTTATATTGGACACAAAAATACAGATGAAGGAATAAGCCCTCTATGTCTTTATATCTCTATGTATGGACCTTGAACAAAGCCACAAAGAAAGAGAAGTTGAACCCTCACAGAAGAAGGAAAAAAACTTAAAGTGGCTCTTGCATACTTACGGCCTAATGAAGGGTGATCAAATGGCGTCTCCTCCTCCTGCACCCATTCAAGACTACTGCATGTTCATAAAAGAAATTCAGTATGCATGAATGACCCTTACACTTACTCACTTGGCTCTCATTACGACATGATTACAGGGAGTTAATGAAAGCTCTTTGTTCGGAGGGTTTTTTGCACTGGGACGTACACTGGTTAAAGGTACTTTATGTATAATTATGTAGAGCGTGCAAAAATAGGAATTAAACGTTTTAATTGGTCAAAGTTCATATTTAGAGGATCTATCCAGGCCGTGAGATCTTTTTAATCGGCACATAGTGTTTTTTGGGGGATAATCTCTTATGATATTATTTGGAACAATTACATAGGATTCGGAGCTGGCAGCACTGTTATGGTATTGATGTATGACTAAGGATATGAAAAGGTTAGACATATTTTGCAGTTGGTAAAAAAGTTTTTTCCACATTTAATAGTCAGAGTGACAATTTATTTATTATCAAACAAAATAAACATGATTTTTTCTCATATTTCGACATACTAAAAAACAAGAGAAAGTATATTACAAGTATTTAAACATGAATCACTATTTTCGCTTAATTTTACACTTTTTTTCAAGGAAGAATATTATTATGGCTGCAAACTTTCATAGATCAACTTTGCTCAAATGTTCATATATAACTAGTCGGCGATAAAATTAAACAACCATAAAATATTTTTACGGAGAGACACATTTATGTCCAATCAGGAAAAAAATATATCGGTCAGCCCTTAGTAAATATGGACATATATTTATAAGCAAAAAATCTTGACTGCAGGAACTTTTAAGAACTTTCAAGTTATCTTTACTCCAAACGGAAATTTTGATGGTGTAATATTGAATTAAAATAGTAATTTTGAGTAACTTTAATTATAAAAATAGCTCAGCAGAGAATTTATTTTAACAGAATTGATTTTGTATGTCTGGACATGACTCTTGAATCAAAGCTTTATATTAATGACCTTTTTTTTGTTAGTTAAGTATTTATTGCTGTTTGACCATAGTTCATACAACATTACAAATATACAGAGCTGGGATTGGTAGAAAAATCTACTGCCGTTCGGTATTCGGTATATACTTTCTACCGATCGATATCGGTATTCGGTAGATTTTATTAATATCTACAGTATCGATCAATATTCGGTACGGTAGATTAGAAAGAGAGAGAAATTTATTTATGTATCTGCTCTGTGACTTCTTCATATGTATATAATATCGGACAATTTATAAAAAAGGACAATTAAGTACATAATTTGCTATAATTTATTAGAGACTATTTGAAATTTAATACTACTAATCTTATATAATTATGTATGTACTTGGATTTTGTAGGAAATGGAAGACTATAGAATTTTTCATTTACTGTCTCTTATTGTCCGATATTAAATGCACTTTAAGGTACTCTAGTATTCAATGCATAGCATGTGCTTATATTGAATGTATATTTATGTATCTGTTCTATAACACTATAGTTATAGTTGTTTATTATTTAAGGTCAAAACCGTCTTCAGGTGGTTGAAATTCTTAATATGTAGAGCAGAAGGTATCTACATGAGTTTCTTCATATATATTTTTTGATGTAGTTATATATTGTAATTAGTTTCGATATATTTCAATTACTGGTATCTAATAAACATATTACTAAATTGCTATTAATTAAGGTCATTAATACACCCCTTTGTATGGTCCTGTTCTTTGCTGTATGTACATATGCATTTGCTTCTATCAATGTATATTTGCAGAGCTACGACTACTGAATGTAAATCGTATTCGATACTACCGACGGTAGATTTCAAATATCAAACCGATTATACGAAATTCGGTAAAAAATTTACATATATTATATTTCAGTATATTTGAAAGTATGACTTTTGCATTCACATAGAGACATAAAGATATATAGAGCTTATTCCCTTCAATAGCAGAGAACATCGTTCAACTGTCGCTTTGTCCAAGCGCTCCCTTGTGTGAAGAACTTGAACTTCGAAAATAATAAACAACTATAACTTATAGTATTATAGAGCAGATACATAAATAGACATTCAATATAGCTTATGCTATGCATTGAATACTAGAGTACCTAAAAGTGCATTTAATAATAGGACAATAGAGGAATAATGAAAAAATCTGTAGCCTTCTATTTCCTACAAAATCCAAGTACATATATAATTTATATAAGATTATTATGTATACATTTCAAATAATCTCTAATAAATTATAACAAATGATATTTAATTGTCCTTTGTTATAAACTGTCCGATATGAAATGCATATGAAGAAGTAAAAGCATATACATAAATAAAATTTATCTCTCTTTCTAATCTACCGTACCGAATATCGATCGATACTGTAGATATCTAATAAAATCTACGGAATACCGATATTGATCGGTAGAGGTATATACCGAATATCGAACCGGCGGTAGATTTTTCTACCGAATCCCAGCTCTGTACTTTATACATTGAATGCCTCTGAGTCCGGTTATGCCATGAAAAACCAAAAAGTGTCGCAATATAGACGGAGGGAGAGTTGCATGACACTTTTTCCTATTTTTCTTTATTGTGACTTTCCTCTTATAATACAAGTATCTTTTTTATATGGTTGGGCCTAGTTGGGTATTTTTTTTTCTTCTTCTTCCTTCCATTACGCATCATCCAAGAGAAGCCTCATATGTATTTAAACCGGGGTCATTAGAGGAAGCACACAACACTACAAGAAGACGAAGAAGAAGTAAACCCAAGGAGATAGGCTCATCTTTTCCCACGCGTAAAGAAGCCCTTTGAAATTACAGGGTAAGTAGCCCAGGGTTATTATTATTGTAAACTATCACGAAGAGGCTTCTCAAAAAGATAATATAGTCTCATGTTTTATATATTCTATATACTCTACAAAGGGAAGCTTTATACAATTTATGAAATATCCTGGCAAGGAGTGGACATATTATTTCTGTAGAACATGCCTATGTAAATATGACAACTCTCTCTCTCTCTCCCTCTCTTTTTTCTCTATTTCTAATAAATATTTATAGTCACTTGACGGGCATAATGAATTAATGGAAAGGGATGAAGAAGAATATATACAAACGAAGGAAGGGGGAATTCAGTGGACCTACATACATACACATATATTCTGTACACATACAACCATGTGAAGCCATGCTATTGAATAAATAAGGAAGAAAAAGGACTAGTCAAAATGGTTGAACGGTTTTTGTTGTTTTTATCTTGGGAAAGGGGAATAATGTTTTTTTTGTATATAGAAATATATAGTTTTGAGGGTAGGAACAGATAATCTATTTGAAAATTGCGGTCACGATAAAGATGCAACCAAATTCGCACTCCTTCCCATAGAGATATAAAGATGTAGAGAGCTGATTCCCTTCAATAGTAGAGAAACATCGTCAGCTTATGGTTTTATGTCCAATATAAACAAAGTAATTGTTCTACGTCATCGTAAGCTGATCATAGAGATAGATTATATCGCTATGATCAGCTTACGATGACGTAGTATGAATTACTTGTTTATAGTGGACACACAGAATATTGCTATTGAAGGGGATCAGTCTCTAAACTTATATCTCTATGATCCTTTCTATGAGATATCTAAAGGGACTCAAACTTGTATTGGTTCACATCATATGGAACCTACTGAGACTAATTTTAATATTTTCCTGTATTAGAATAAGGACCGACTCCCTTCAATATAGAAATCCATGACGAATCCACAGGCAAATCCTGGAGTTTCCAAGGGGATCTGCTCTTAAACATGGAAAGTATTTAACATGTTGAATTCGTCACATACACATAAATTTTTAATCTCCAAGTCTTCATCAAGGATTTAATATCATATTTATCTTAAGAAGTTTGTCCATTTTTTTGTTTTAATCAAGCGTCTTTGTGTCTGGGGGTTCACAAATATGGGAGCTTAGGGTGAGTAAAATACCTTTCAGCATACTCGAGTCTGACTATTATGTCATATTGTCAGGATTCATAATTTTCTAATATAACGTTCCTAATTGACCTAGGGTTTTTACAAAAGTCTTTAGGATTGGAATTGAAAACTACTTGAAAATACGAAAATCTTGATGCAAAACATACTCATTCATTTTTTAACACATTTTACAATTCTATTCTGATCAAATACTAATTATGTTTATGGGGTTAGTTTCATAGATTATATTATTTTTATTTGAAAATAAATGCCATGTAGTTATGGTTTTATGATGACTTCATTTTCATGAGTAAACGTTAGGGCAAACCAACCTAATTTGAGTGTGGCACGACTTTAGTTATGTACAACAAAAATGTTCATTGATCTGTAAGTAAATGGCCACTTTGTCGAATACTTTAAATCACATTTATAATTATTCCTCTATCCCATCTTAGGAAATTATTGGGGAGAGATATGGCCTCACCACGTATATTTTATGTTGGTAAAGGACATAATGATATAAATAAGCATGTATATTTTAATGTTGCCAAATATCTATATAGTTTTTTCCTTGATAATAAGGATAAAGGCTTCTACAAAGGTTCACCAACAACTCATATATGATTAAGTCCCGTTGATTTGATAGGACAAACCAACCCAATATAAGGGGGGGGAATCAATTAAAGCATATATATCTTTTTTTTTTTTTTCAAATGAATAAATTTGCTTCTTCCGGATGTTTTTATACCCACAAAATGTACATTGTTGCTACAAATAATTCCTTGAAGCATTATGGGATCAAGATATT
>CP045900.1:9467099-9493973 GCA_013387185.1 Caligus rogercresseyi
ATATATGTAGTGGAACACTAATGATAAGACACGAGGCTTCCAAAGTAGACTGATTTTATTAATATCAAAATATAATATTCATAGCACTTATGTCTCAACCGGCTGGGAATCAAAAAGCAAGGACTTCTCTTGAAGGTGCGTGGCCCGTCCGCCACACGGCCCCTCCAGAATGTCCGTTGCGGTATCTGATGTTGTGACAACGCGAGGCCTGCCTCGTGGAAGATGTCGAGCAAGGGGAACAGGTGCTGTTGGGTCAACCGTGGCAGCCTTGAGTCTGTCGATGGAAACTGTTTCCCTTCGCCCTCCCATATCGACAACGAAAGTCTTGGCCTTCCTCTCCAACACTCGATAAGGACCCGAATAAGGATCTTGTAGAGGATTGCGATGGTTGCCTTTTCTGATGAATACATAGGGTGCAACTTGTATAGTATGAGGTACGAATGGGAGTACAGGTCCATGTTGTGACGTTGGAACAGGTGTAAGAGCACCTACCCTCTCACGAAGTTGTCTTAGGTTATTCTCTGGTGTTGAGACTTGCTGAGGGAAATTAATAAATTCTCCGGGAACGGACAATGGCGAACCATACACCATTTCAGCTGATGACGCATTTAGGTCTTCTTTGGGAGCGGTCCTAATTCCGAGTAAGACCCACGGCAACTCATCCATCCAATTAGGACCCGCCAATCTTGCGCAAAGTGCTGACTTTAAATGACGATGGAAGCGTTCCACAAGCCCATTAGCCTGTGGATGATAAGCGGTAGTGGCGTGCAGCTGTGTACCCCACAAATGGGCGAGATCATTCCAGAGGTGAGATGTGAACTGAGCACCTCGGTCGGATGTAATGTGTGCCGGGAGTCCAAATCGAGAAACCCAGTGTCGTAGGAAAGCTCTGGCGCAGGATTTTGTGGATGTGTCGGCCAAAGGAATAGCCTCGGGCCACCTAGTCGTTCTATCTATGATTGTGAACAGATGCGTCATGCCTTGGGAAGAGGGCAATGGTCCCACGATATCCACATGAATATGAGAGAATCGAATAGATGGGACTTCAATGGAGTGTGGAGGTGTCTTAATGTGTCGTTGTATTTTAGCGCGCTGGCAATCCAAGCACTCCTTGGCCCAAGCTCTTACTTCCTTAGCCATTCCATGCCAAACAAACCTGTTAGACATAAGTTTGCATGTGTTACGAACCGATGGATGAGATAAATTATGGGTAGCTTCAAAAACTTTTCGTCTCCACTGGCGCGGGACTATTGGCCTCCGACGACCGGTCGAAGTATCACACAGTAGTGTAAGGTCTGAGTCTGGGAGTGGAATGTCTTGAAATTGCAGGCTGGTTATCGAGGTCCGGTAAGCTGGGATCTCCTCGTCATCCAGCTGTGCGCGAGCCATTTCGTAGAAGTTTACTCCTTGTTCCAGGGGAGCTACGAAAGCCCGTGACAGTGCGTCGGCGGCAGGGTTATCCTCTCCTGCAATGTGTCTGACATCCGTTGTGAATTCTGAAATATATGCTAATTGTCGCTGTTGCCTGGCCGACCACTGGTCGGAAACTCTTCCCATAGCGAAGGTGAGAGGTTTGTGATCCGTGTAAACGGTGAAAGGACGTCCCTCGAGGTAGTAACGGAAGTGTCGTACTGCGAGGTATATTGCCAATAGTTCCTTGTCGTAAGTGCTGTACTTGAGTTCCGGTCTTCGTAGTTGGCGGCTGAAGAATGCTAGGGGTTTGATTATTCCCTTGACTCGCTGCTGAAGCACAGCTCCGACTCCCATATCTGAAGCGTCGGAGGTAAGTGATATTGATGCATCTGCAACAGGATGAGCCAAAAGAGTGGCTTTGACTAAAGATTCTTTGGCGGAAACAAAAGCTGATTCGCAGGAGGTTGTCCACTCCAAGGTTTCTTTTCCCTTCTTGCCAGCTACGGCGGCGTGTAGAGGTTTGAGGACTGTGGCGATGCTTGGGAGGAAACGATTATAGAAATTAATCATACCTAAGAACTCCTGAAGCTTTTTAACCTTTTCTGGCCGTGGAAATATCTGAAGGGCTTCGACTTTGGACGGAAGAGGAGCAGAACCCGATGCCGAAACCTTATGACCCAGGAAGTTGATGGAGGATTGTCCAAACTCACATTTGTGTGGGGCTATCGCCAATCCGTGATCTTGAAGGCGACTGAGTAAGGCTCTGAGATGTTCTTTATGCGTTTGTTGATCTTTACTTGCGATTAAAATATCGTCTAAGTAGATGAAAACTCCTTCCAGATCCTCGCACACGGAGTCCATTAGTCGCTGGAAAGTTTGCGCGGCATTTTTCAAACCGAATGGCATTCGCAGAAATTCGTATAAGCCAAAAGGGGTGATGATGGCAGTCTTCGGTACATCTTCCTGTGCGACAGGGATCTGATTGTATCCTCTCACTAAGTCCACTTTAGAGAAAACTTTGCATCCTGCCAGGTTTGCAGCGAAGTCTTGAATGTGCGGAACCGGATACCGATCGGGCACCGTTTTGTCATTGAGCCATTTGTAATCCCCACAGGGTCGGACTGAACCATCGGGTTTGTCCACTAAGTGTAAAGGACTAGACCAAGGTCCCTTGGAACGTCTACAAATTCCCATTTTGACCATTTTGTCAAATTCGGCCTTTGCTGCGGCTAACTTATCTGGTCTGAGGCGACGCGCACGGGCTTTAACTGGGGGGCCCGTTGTCTGAATTACATGTTGAACCCCATGTGTAACTGTAGGAGTTGAAAATTGAGGTTTCATTAGCTGTGGAAAACTGAGGAGGAGGTCTTGAAACTCTTTTTTAATCCCGTCTCTCGTCTTGTGTGCAGTTGCTGGCTTAGGAGCGTATTTTAATTCCCCTGGAGCGGCCAGATGAATATTATTAATAGGCGTCCACCCCGCCCCGCGAAGAGACGTTGATGCATGAGATCTGGGGTCTTCCAGACGTTGAGCCCGAATGTTTACAAGCAAGCCTGAGTGTTTAAGAAAGTCTGCACCCAATAAAGGTCGTTGAACTCCTGCCAAGATGAAAGACCATAAAAATGTTCTGTTACAGAAGGAGAGATTCAGAGTTTTACGTCCGTAAGTGGCGATGGATGTTCCGTTGGCCGCTGAAAGTGAAACTCCTCGAGGATTATAGAGTCTGTCTTGATATGAGGCTGGAAGGACACTCACTTGGGCTCCTGTGTCCACCAGGAACCGTTTTTGATTTATAGCATCGTGTATTATAAATAGTTGATTGATATTGCCGGCCGACCGAACTATAGGCGGCCGGCTCCTTCGTTTCCCGGCTTCGTGGAAGTTTCTTTGAACTCTGGAGTCCTATAGTCATAAGTACAGGGAGCTATACACTTGCGAGCCTTTCTTCCGAACTTGGCGTGATAGAGGCACATTCCTCGGGAGAATTGATTGGATGCTGGTTTGTGGGCTTTTTGGACGGATTGAAGAAATTGGCTCTTCGCTGCCCACATGTGATCTGCTGCTTGTGCTAATTTTCTTACATCTTCAATTTGTGCTTGGAGGAGAACTGCCCTGATTTCCTCCGGAAGACGTTCTAAAAAGGCTCTACGGAATAAAAAGCACGGCTTGTCTTCCCCCAGGTGTGAGAGCATGCGATCCAACAAGGCTGAAGGTTTATCGTCTCCCAAGTCCGGTGCATGAAGAATGCAGCCCGCCCTGTCGTATTCCGAAAGACCAAAAGTTTCTTCCAGTCTTTCCTTGAGGGCTTGGTATTTGTCCTCCTCCGGGGGATTTTTGAGGATGTCTGCTACGCGAAGGGCCGTAGCTTGGTCGAGGGAGGCAACCACATGGTGGTATTTCGTGTCCTCCGATTTGATGCCTTTCATTTTGAACTGAGATTCGGCTTGACAAAACCAAATTGAAGCCTGTTGTGGCCAAAATCCCGGAAGTTTGAGACTCACGGCCTGGAGGGAGACTTCGGAGTTCATGACGATGTTCTTGGTACCTAGAAAGTCGTCCTAGGAGTCGGGGTCACCAATGTAGTGGAACACTAATGATAAGACACGAGGCTTCCAAAGTAGACTGATTTTATTAATATCAAAATATAATATTCATAGCACTTATGTCTCAACCGGCTGGGAATCAAAAAGCAAGGACTTCTCTTGAAGGTGCGTGGCCCGTCCGCCACATATATATATATATATAATATATATATAATTCAACTTTAACATCCTTGAAGAACATCCATTAGATTATATTTTCTATATTTAAAAAAGTATATTGAGAATACTAATAAATTTTCATTCACTTTTTAAAACTTAATGTATTATTATAACTTTTCTACATATATTTCGAGCGGATTTTGATTTGGGTAGAATATCTACCGCTTTCAAATCGGTATTCTTAACAAGTTATGTTCAATTTTTATCTTAGTTTACAACCAACGATTGAAGACGGAGTAAATTTGTACAAGTCTGCTTTGTGTGTGAAGTCTTTATATTTCAGCTAATTTATTGTTATCTGATGATATAAGTCATCACTAATCTAGGGTATACATCATTTACGATATACTTCTGCACCTGGCAATTCGAAAAATTGCAAAATGCATTAAGACAACATTTCTCATAGCCCTTTTGCTCCAACCTTAAGTCTTCGTTGACATCTGTCTTTTTTAATACGAAAGGAATCATAATAACTATGTATTTGTCAGAGCCTTTATTCAAATAATATATTATTATGATCTTACAATTTAGTAAACTAGTGGAGTATTATATAATTTTCAAATCAGTTAACTCAGTCACTTCCTATTACAAAGTAAAGGTGCTTGACTGATCTTTTATATATTTTTTGTATAAAAGTTATACAATATAATTAATTTTCATTGTGTTTATTTCTGCATCTCTACTAAATAATACGGAAAAAGAAAATAATAGATTAAGTTTGTAGTTTCTGTTATAATTACCTTTTTATTTTTCATTGCTTGTTGCATTTAGATTTTTGATCATTTGTATCTAACGCAAGTTTTGAAGAAAGATGTTTAAGAAACCACTGGTTATTATATTCTTCAGTAAAAACTTGTAAGGAATATTCAATCTTTATAATATAATACCCTTTTCATACATAATATTTTAATAACGTAAATTTTAAATTGTTAGAAAATCTCTATTTGATAATGATATTCAAATATGAATGTCAAATTCACAAATACAAATATAATAGTTAAATAGGTATATAATCAAGGTATTTTTTTATTCCATAAACCGAGAAGAAAACTTATTATATCACAATTCCAGTCTAGCAATTATTTCTCAATGACTAATGAGAGTCCTACTGCATTAGCACCTTATCCATTCTCTCAATCATAGAGTCTCGTCCCAATAGATATAATATATCCTTGATGGGTGGCCCTTGCTTCTCTCCACAGATCACAAGCCTTATTATCTGCATGACCTCCGGATATTTGACGCCCTGAGCTTTGGCAAGTGACTTGAAGGCCCCGCTGTAGTCATCCCCATTTTCTTTGGCTATTATTTCCTTAATCCCTTTGAGAAGTTGTGTTGATTGAAGATCCAATTTGGGAATGCTTTCAACCGGAAACCATGCAAATGAAACCGCTTTTAGCTTTGATAGATCTTGTAGGGTGTGAATTCGGCTCCATGACCAGTCCATAAGTTTCGAAAGTCGCTCCTCACTTAGTGACTCGAGCTCTGGATAATGCTCCATTAAGTGGACTCTAAAGGCCTTTTTGTTATTGTCGAATTTGGATTTGATGTAGAAGCGATTGAGAGTGTCCAGCTTGTCTCTTTCGATCCGCCCTGAGAATGTAGATATCCTACTGGGGTTGAACATTTTGGTTAGCTCAGTGGTGGTGTAGAGCTCCTCACAGGAATGATCACGGTTATCGAAGCCTCCCCCGACGGTGCAGAGGAAATTGAGGAGTGCTTCGGGGTAATAACCGTTTTCCTGTAAATATAAAGTGATGCACAAATGAATATATATATATATATATATATTCAGAAATTAATACACTATCAATATAATGAAGTGATACAATAAAGCGCATAACAATTGATCGCCGCTCAAAAACTTAAAAAGACAAAGCAATCCCATTGCTTCGAATTTATTCATTTTGGCTATTTTTAAGACCAATCAACGCAACGAAAAAGATAAATAGAATAGCAATAGGGTCTTTGGACAACAAAATCGGAGCATACGCAGACGATATTACAACTCTGTAACTTGGATGACATCCACCAGTATCTTAAAATTGATATAACGTATTTACTATTATGGTGTATGAATCTATTTGCTATGACGTCATAAATGAATAAGGCTAATGTTGTTGTTTATCTAGGGTCAATTGTTTGTTTTGATAAATTTTAGTAATAAACTAGAGGCATATATACACTCAGAGAGTGTGTACCTCCGCCGATCCCCACAACATTCCCATTCAAACATTCTCCCTTTCACACGCCCGATTTTCTATCTCTAATCATTGTGTTCCTCTCTGTTAGCTCATTTTGCATATTAAAAAGCACTCAGAGACGGAAGAGGGAGAAGTTTAAGCTACGTCATGGTTAACATAGTCATGAGCTGATATATGAACAATATACGTCAATGAATATTTTTTTAGCGTTTGTTCTTTCCTACTCCCTGAATAGAGACCCCATTTCATATAGTATTTTGCTCATTTTGCATATTAAAAAAGCACTTAGAGATGCCAAAATTTAACACTTGTTCCTTTTGGCATTTCCAACAACTCCACAAAGTTTCATTCGAATCCGTTCAGTACTTTTTGAGTTATCCTGCTGACAACAAACCAACAAACGCCAGTGAAAACAATACCTCCTTCGGCGGAGGTAAATATATCTCCAATCAAGGACCTAAATAACTGAAGCATACAAATAAACTGATAACATAGAAACGACTAACATGTCCAAAAGAGTGTAGTGTCCATGGGTGATAAGTATATAAATGTTCTGGATAACTGTGATGTCACAATATATTTCAAACCACAGCAAGCCATTTTTTTGCATATTTGGTTCAATAGAATGAATCCGACTGGATATAAATAAGCATTATAGTTTTTAAAATAATCTATTGAACCTAGAATCTTATAAATAAGATTGACCAAAATTGACCTTCCCCTCTCGAGAATCGAACCTGCACCCTCAACATTGAGGGCACTATTCTTGATATAGCTTATCGATAACAATATCGATGACACAAAAAAATACACGGTCCTTTGAAATTATTATCAGCCATGGCAGAAATTAACTACATCAAGAGAAAACTTTTGAGTTAACTGACATCAGTTCTTATGAAGTATTTTTGAACTTGGTAGTAAAATTTCAGTACTTTTCATACAAGAAGTACATTATTTCTTCTAAAGCCGTACACAAAGCGTTTTTTTTTGGTTTCGAGCTAAACCCCCAAAGTAGGGGGCTTAAGTGATTCCGAAGCATTTTTTAAAAGTTTCGCTCCAAACCAGTACATATTGTCAATCCATTTTCAAAAAACATTCTGCAAGTGGGGAGGAGGGTTTCGAGAAAAGGTAAAACGAACAAATCACATACTAGTTCGTCGTTTGGAATATATATTTCCGGTTCCGATACGTCATTCCGAACTATTTATTAAAGCAATTCTCACAGTTAACACATTTGAACAGTTTTGTGGTTCTGAACAGGGCTAAGAGTTCGTTTTAGGTTAAGAAACATTCCAGGTCTGATTTATTTTCTATTTGGTTATTTTTGTTAATGAAATATCACATGCGCACCTTATAGAACTCAACGTCAATATCCTTTTGCCGCTTTGAGAGCTTCGTGCCATCAGAGTTCATGATGAGCGGAAGATGAGCAAATTGAGGAGGTTTCCAGCCAAAGGCTTCATAGAGCAATATATGCTTTGGCGTAGAGACCTGCCACTCCGCGCCCCGAAACACATGGGATATCCCCATCAAATGATCATCCACGACATTTGCAAAGTGATACGTTGGAAACCCATCCGCCTTCACTATGATGGGATCCCCCTCAAACTCGAAGATATTATGACTCGACTCTCCAAAAATGAGATCCTGATGATGACAACAAAAAAAGGCGATGTTTCAGAATTGTAAAAAAAAACTTAGTAAAATCAAATCAGTGGCGCAGAAAGAGGTGTTTAGGTCCTTTTTATCTCTACTCAATAATTATAATATCCATATGAAACTCATACCTGAGTAAATATTTCATTACTTGCCACCAAATTGGATTTTAAATGCACAATCAAAAAATCCATATACTTGGTATAACGTATTTACTGTTATATTGTATGGATCTATTTGCTATGACGTCACAGATGAATTAGGTTAATGCATAGAGATATAAAGATATAGAGAGCTTATTGTACTCGTCAGAGAAATACGTCATTGTGTCAAGAATATAGCTGAACGATGTTTCTCGGCTATTGGAGGGAAGAGAAATACGTCATTGTGTTATGTTTATATCTCTATGATCAGCTTACGATGACGTAGTATCAATTACTTTGTTTAAAGTGGACACACAGAAACAATAGAACGCTGTTTCTCTGCTATAGAAGGGAATCAGCTCTCTATATCTCTATTGGTTAATGTTGCCGTGTAATGTTTGCTTTGATAAATTTTAGTGTGAACCTGAATAGTTCGAACGTGAGATGACTGAAACTTCATCTCTGACCTCATAGTAAATAGTAACAGAATCCCCCGGAAAATAGTACATTTATATTTGATAAATTCAATAATTTGTTAAATTAAATTTTCTTAAATGAAGTTACAAAGGGATTAAGTGTGGTTCAATATTATTTGAGCATCTCTCATTATAATATTTAATAATCCCAAATTAACCTATTATTAAGCATAAAATTCGATGGTAAGGAATAGGCAGATGTAATGAGAATCTCTAATAACTATTTTAATGCATTTTACTAGGATTTTAATTACTCTATCTAGGTAGGGAATTTATCATTTTATGAGTTTAACAAATAATCCTACTTCTTTCAACAGGCACAATAGTAAAATGTTAAAAAAGTGAAAGCATGCAATCATTCAAATGTATAGCTACACCATTACTTAAATATGACATTCATACATTACGAGCTGGGATTCGGTAGAAAAATGTACCGTCGGTATAAGTATTAAGTAACAAACTGTGCTTTATTCAATATCGATGTATTTGTAAAAAAATATACTGCAAGTAGGCAGTATCGGTATTCGACAGATTCTGAAAACAAAATCATGTAACCAGTAGTTTTTAAAGTTTGAATTAATCGGTATTGGTAAATTAGTTAAACCATCAGTACTACCGATTATCCATCGGTAGACCCAGCTCTGAAAATTAATTTATTTCTATTATCTAATCCGTTCTTTGATTAAATAACTATCATCAAATTACATTATTAGGCTGGAATGTAACAAACTTTTGGAGGAAAAAATCTTAATTTTACGAACTAAAATAATGTGAAATATATAATTTATGAAAGTATGAAACATTTTTCATTTCCTGCATCAGACCTACATGATAGCTCTCCTTAAAGGGCCTGATTTTAAAGCGAAGCGTGAAGGGCTGTCCCTCTCCGAGCCTATCCTGTATCTCCTGCTTCGAAAGAGATAAACAGCGACCATCATATATATTCGCTCGGCGCATCCGATTGGCCTCCTTCTTCAGAAGAAGGAGTCGCTTTGCCGAACAGAAACATCGATACGCCGCCCCGGATTCCAGGAGTTGCTCCGCATGCCTTGCATAAATATCTACCCGCTCACTTTGAACATAAGGGCCCGTGGATCCTCCTCGTAGCGGGCTTTCATCCGGAGGAATCTGAGCCCAGTTAAGGAGCCGCTCAATCTGTAAGGCCGCCTCGGGAACGAGCCGTCGTTGATCCGTGTCTTCTAGACGCAAAATAAAGGATCCCCCAGTCTTTTTGGCAAAAAGATAATTATAAAATGCGGTTCGGAGGCCTCCTAGATGTAAACTCCCTGTGGGACTTGGAGCGAATCGTACCCGTGTAGAATACAAACGACGAAACGGACTCATCTATTGAAAGAAAAACGTAAAAACACATTTTTGTTTTTATAGGAATCCTTGTAATTATTTTTAACCCATACATAATTCCATGACATATTCTAAAATGTGTACATATATAGGGCTAATATTGAAATAAAAGGACTATTTATTTTAATCCATATGGTCGATATACACTCCACCTAATCCGTTTTTCATTATGTAACAGGTAAAAAATCAGTCACTATAAGAGGCTTATCATATGAATTAATATATGACAAGTGTTATAATTTTTTGAAAGTATTTATTATCAAGTCTTTTGGCCGGAAAATTAAAAGTAAATAAAATTTAAAATGCGAAGCATTGGTTAAATCTAATTAATTAATAGATGGAAGTTAAAAGAAAATCTATGATGAATATATTTTATTTAGGCTTATTTTGTGAGAAGGTTAAAGTAAATATATATATTTTTTAAATGCGAAATGGAAGCATTGGGTTAAATGTAAGTTTATAAGTCATAGTATTGAATTTGTATGGACTATTCGATATATTTCAAGTTAATGGCTTTGTTTAACAAGCTTTAAAATATGGTGATGAGGGCAAAGACGGCATAGAGTAAGGAGCAGGGGTATGCCATGAGGACTTGCTGATGTTCCATTCGAAATGCAGTCACAAAGAGATTGGAGGCCGAAGCCGCACACCAAAGCACGGCGCCCCCCGTGATGATGTTCCCGACAAACCCTGAAGGGAGAATATAACACTGATCCCGCTGAGCATGACGATGGGTAGAATGCAGTAGCCCAGGATGCTCACGACCACAGGAGGGAGACGTGGGAGCTCATCATGGAGATGAGACCGTACATGGAAATGCATCCCAGGAATCCGATTCCGTAGATGTAGTTAAAGTGAAGCTTCCCGCAGAGTAAGAGAAAGGATCCAAAGGCCAGGCAGAAGACGAGTGGCCCTGCTAGATCCGAGTCACCTGCTACGTCGGGGTGGGTGACGTGAAGAGGATTCAAAACGGCGTAGGTCTTGGCCATGATGTGCTCCACATTGATGCCCAGTTCTTCTAGGAGAGGAGGCTCATTTGCAAACTCATCCTCCACTGCTGGACCTGCAAAAAATAATCCATAAAAAGTTGTTTGCAATTACAAAAAGGTGGGATATATAATTATATTGTTGTAGAATAAAGTTGTCATTTGATTTAAAAAGAATTAACAAACAAAATAAATAATGTAATGGCTCTGAGCTTTGCAATTGCTAGCTCCATAGCTCACATCACAGAGTGTCTAACCTCCAATACACTCATTCGTAATGAGTCGTTTAAAAAAATATTTGTTTCTTCGGCTGCAAGATATGGAACCTTTGCCCTCAAAATTCCACATTCTAAGCAAGTGACGTTATGGGACTTCGCCGCGGATATCGTCAAAGTTTTTCCTCAGTGGTCCTGTCATTTTTACTATCATTTGAGACTCATTGTTAGAAGATATAAGAGGACTTAAATGACATCATCGAGGGAGCCGTGCAATAAAAGATGTTCTTATATACTATTTACAAAATTTGTTTTCTCTATTTCGTGTTACTCACTTCCACTATATATAATTTAGATTATGATGTTTTAATGATGTGATGGGTCTTGCTTCAGAGGGTTAATTTTAAACTACAATGTTTATTTATGATTTTATTATCACAACCACTCTTGCTCTTTTTATTTATTATTGTATATATTATGTTATGTATGATTTTTAAATAAATGACCCATTCAAAAAAAGTTAGATCATATAAAATAAACTACTTTATATGTTATACAACCGTCTTAAGCTAGAAAATATTAAATAATAACTATATATTAAACTTCTAGTCATTTGTTGCAACGAAAAAAAGTTATACACGCCTACTTTGCTTTAAAGAAACGCGCCTTCTTTGACTACTGTGACCCCCAAAAAGACAATGAACGTATTTTCGTATATTTAATGAAATCATGAATCTAAATTATTTCGTAAATAAATGTTCGAAGAAATAAAATATGTAAATATGAGCACCAAAATTTGCAGACAATGATATTTTTAAAATGTACTCTCGACACCGCTTATTATTTCAAATTGATATATTGGTTGACCTCTAAAACAAACCCACAGCCAATGAACCCGTAGGTTAAAAACAAGCGTATTGCCTTGCAGTTCTATATGCTATCATTATGGAACTTTGGGAACGTTAAATCGTCTTCAAATCGAAAATTTATTTCCGAATGTCACAAGTATGTCTTATAAAGTTCAAAAAAAGGTTTTCGTTCCTCAGATTCTCAGGTTTCGGCATGTATAGCCTAGCCTGGGCTTCTAACCAACCGTTAGTGGACCTTTCATTATGTCACCTCTAGTTACGTCGTGATCTTACTGACATCCATCCATAGGACTCTTACCAAGATGCCTTCCATCCCCTTTTTAGAGTAATCCCAGCTCTGAGTTATCCAATACCTTCCTTACCTGGAGTCATATAATGCGGATGAGATGGCTCCTTGGATGGCTGCTGGCCATAGGGGCTGTATAAGTCTCCACTGTAGCCCCGTAGGAACCATTGTTTCCCCAATCACTCGAAGACATCTCATCAACTAAAAGGAACTAAGAGCACAGGTTCATCAACACAACACGGAGGAGAGAGTGACGACGAGAACTTTGTAGAATCATAATAAAACAGACGAAACGTCATTCTTCTTCACTTCATGACGTCACACTTGTTGACAATAAACATGGACTTCTTCCTACACCGGACATATCTATTTGTTAGTCTCTAAAAACATTAATATTTTTAGTATGCATTAATTAATGATATCATTTAGTTGCAATCATGAATCTCATTAATCTATGACTTTTCTCTTGTTTTTTATATGTGAACGTTATTGTTTTGATAAGTTAATTTAGTTATATAATAGACTGTGTAGACTTTTGAGATAAAATAAGAAATATAATGTTGTACAAATCATTAATTAACGAAATTCAGGCAAACTTATGACCTCCATTCTTAATGTTGAAGGTGAAGATTTGACTATCGAGAGGGGAATGCCAGCATTGATCGGCCTCATTGATACTTTCGTATGTTAATGCTATCATGCTTATATAGGTATATATTGCATTTTCAAATAATAATAATAAAAATCTGGGTTATTAGCCAGTGAAACTAGTCATAAAGTATTATTTAGAGGGTCTAAAATACTGGGCTTCTAATGAATCTTTTCTTATCTGAGAATTTCCGTCTGTTATTGGAGTTCAAACAATATATATTCTTAAGGAGAAAAGCATAGCAATAAAGTGCTCATGAAAATGGTATTGAATGACTGCATTTATCCCTGATTTAGAATGTAATTGCCATTCAAAAGCGTTTCTCTTAATTTTGAGTTACGAATCTAATTATTAAAAAAATAGATTTACATATAAATGATCAGTAGTTTTGTATTGTCAATACGTCACAATTTTCAATTTATTCTCTTATTTGACAAGAATTTGATTCACATAACGTTTCATGATGAATATCTAGAAATGAATATTGAATACATCATATGTCTATGCAACAAGCGCGTTATTCATGTTTAATAACTGGAAATACATAAATATACAAGTCAATCTTCAAAATGCAAGATTATTAATGATTTATGTGTATGAGGAAACCGCAGCTCGCATGCTTATTAGACCAAATAACATAAGTCGCCTTGTCAGACATTCAAATGAACATATTCATGTTTTAATTGCAACACATCTTTTCTGTCGTCTTTCAAATATTTGAAGTAGAATGACAAGATAATATGAAAAAGGGCATTCCTAAATTTAAAAACCCCTCTACATATTATAAAATCAATGGATGGGTTGACATCAGGATTATTTTTTATACAGTAATATGCTGAAAAAGTTAAAAATTGATTTAGTATGTTAAGCTTTCAGATCCTTTTATCTTATGCCCTATTTTTTTTATTACGTATCCTTTGAGAAATCCAATCTCTTTGTATGAATCTCTTTAATGTGACGTCAGATATGACGTAAGCCCTTATTAAATGATCGAAAAGTCAGTTAATTACTTCGCTTAGATTTTAATTATACTCTGTATATATATTTTAGAACAATAGGGAGCTATTATAAAAAAGAGAATAGTAATTCAAAAAACACTTTTAAAACTGTCTAGTCAAAAACAACAAATAAATCTTATTCTCTCTTGTTTTGAGTGCATTCTTAATCAAATTAAATTTAAGAGCCTTCCATGCAAGTATCCTTGATAAAGAAAGTTTCTCAGATAGAGAAATAGTCTGTAAGTAGGGTAGAGACATGTGAGGTTTCGTGAGCCTCTCAGATAAGACATATATATTTCTACTTATCGTTGCCCTTGGTCTTTTTTATTAGTATTATTATGTTCTGTCAACGAGAAGGAGTTCAGATTGATTTGGGCGTTTATTAATTTTATTCCAGCTCACTCAGTCTCTATCGAGAAAAAAAAGGATATTATTTTTTCTAGTGACTTCATCCAAGGAAGAAAAGAAGAAGATTATCCATATTTTGACGAGAAATGAGGGGTGCCTTGGGATTTCTGGAGAATCCTAAATATGTCTAGGCAGAGGGGAGACCTCCTCAGGGTCCGTCCCCCAACGAAGTACCTCCGCCCACCCTCTTTTCATCGCCCTTTCGGAGTGGACTTCTCTGCCTTTACTCCATTGGAATCCTGGGAGGAGCCCTGGTTTTTTCGCTCCATTTTTGTAGGAAGCCTATTTAAACTAAAACTCGACTTATTAAAAGGATTTCAGTGTTTATAGCCTCATACTATCCATCCAGATTGATCAATTTGTCCTCTTCGATCTGCTACATTGGATGATATTCGAAAAAATCGTCAAAATTAAAATAGGAAAAAATCGTCAAAAATTAAAATAGGAAAAAATCGTCTAAATTAAAATAGGAAAATAATTCAGTATATAAATTTGTTAAACAGAAGAACATTGATGCCAATTCTCTCCAACATTAAATGATTCGTTTTTAAAGTGAATTACTACTGTTTCTTATCGATTATTTGATATGGGAGAAATTGCTCTCATTAAATGAACAATTTAATGAGTGAGGCGTTAAAATGCCCAGATACAATATATTAAAAAATGAATTATAACCTTAGCATAAGTATCTCTTAGTTGATATTTATTTATTTCCTTCAAATCTAACAGAATATAACGCAATGCACTTATTTGACCATTTTTTCTTTTGGACACAGCATTTCGTGGTTCTTTCTTCAACATACCTACTTATTTGTAAACTTACCTCATTTTATCTGTTGTTAAACTAAACTTATGTCTTTTACTATGCTTAATTATCGAACATTTTCATTGGTTCCCACATAAATCACATAAAAAAGAATGCGCCTTTGGTCGAGTTTTAATTTAATCTGCTTTCTATTTAAGTCTTAAGTATCTATTATTTTCTACCCCACACTTAGTTAACCCGCTTTTCAACCCTTCAAGACTTTCTCCCTATTCGGAGCAATACACCTCTTCGTTTCCGGGTCAAATCCGGACTGATTTCATCTAATTGTAATTTTTTTTCATACTTTTTAATATATCTGTTCATTAACAAATTATTATTTATTTTCTAGATCAAGTTTTCTTGGAAGGGACACATCGACCCTATCTTTGCCTCATAAAGGATAGTCCTGAGTCTATTATTACCTTCAAACTAGCCAATATCTCCCTCTCCCCGACATTTTTACAAAGATTACGAACTTATCAAAGTATCTTTACTTCCAACCCCTGGAACTTCATCCCAAGTATATCGAGGGAATTGCTTTTGAGCGAAAGGTAAGGATGATAAGACAGGTGACTGTTTATAGTTTTTACTATACATGAAAAAAAAAAGATTAGGGTCTAATCCAGTGACGTCACAAGTGAAATTATAATTATTAACTTCTTATAACTATAATTTATGAGAAGCTAAATCCGTGCTGTAAGAGTTAAAGATAAAGTTGAATTGAAATGAATTGTATGTCAATTTCGGAGTTTTTTTAGTATTTTGCTCTAATAAAAAATCGTCTGGAAAGAACTTGCCATGTTGAATTCGTTACCATATACTTAACGCTTCATGCTTTTCGAGCACGGATTTAGTTTTCAACTAAATTATACGCATAATAAGCTCAGGAGAAACTAGATATTTGATTACAGCTTAGTCATTTCCCCTTTATACTAACAAATATAGTCTCATTGACACTTGACACTCGTTTTTCCTCCAAGAAATGATGACGAATCAGTTTATTGATTCACTGTCAGAGCTGAAATGGGGTAAGGGGGACATGTACCGCCAATAGTCGGGAACGAGTTATACGTAATTGATTTCGGTAGTTTTTCACAAGTCTACTGATTGAAGGAGTTGTGTCACTAGATTATAAAACCTCTTTATAAAATTATGTTTAATTAAATTGTTTTTAAGTTACTTTTATTATTTCAGTTAACTTAAGAATGCTGTAAAATTTTTATTTTGTTTGTTCAAGTTCAAAAACTAAATCAGATAAATCTAAAAATTTCAACAAAATAAATATTAAACTAAATTATATTCTAACTAAACAAGGTATAAGCATTATACGGACCACATGTGGCCCTTTTGTGTTTCCCTAACTGGCCTGTGAGCCAATTTCCTCCCTCACGGTAGTTGATATATATTGCCAATAGTACCGAAGTACCATATATATAAATCATAAGAAAAACTCATATTTTTATTGCTTCAAAAAAATTAGACAGAGTTGATATAAAAACTTCTATATTAATTAAATTACTTTTGTAAGGTTTCATAGAAACGAAAGAAACGGATTGGCACAGTGAAATGTCACACACGAAGCTCCTTTTTGTTCCATACTATTCCTGAAGTATTGAGAAGTATAACGTTAGAATGAAAGTATCACTCAAAAAGTGTGAAATAAATCAAATTATTGAACTCTTTTGTTCAATTTATTTATGAAAATATTTAACATAACCAAATACGAATATTGCTTATATAATTATATAGTATACAATTGTTTTTTAAAATAATATAACACCTAGGAACTGGGCAGGAAGATGAGGAACTCTTCATGTTTACAGTCATTATAAGGGTGGAAAACTAGTTAATCTAATTAACTTTTTTTAAATTACGATCTTTATTTTTTTAAATAAATTCTTCCCTTGGAGATTCAGTAACTTATAAAGTGTGTTATGAGCTACTTCTTCGGAAAGAGTATCCTAGATTAGATTAATTTATTTGAATAAAATCATTCTTGATTATGATTACATTCTTGATTACACTGATGCAATTCCATCAAACCAAATAGGTAAATTATATGCTACAATAACTTTTTTTAAAGATATTTATTAAGAATTAGAAATAAGATATCCATTTTTTCGCTCTTTATTTGTTCAAAATATACATTTATAAAAGAACAACTGTATATATTATAATAACCATAGTCTTTTGAGTTTTTATAAATCAGTAGAACAGATTGTCATATTTAATTTTGTTCAGAGTTTATATAACTGTTTGTCTTAGATTTATAAATAAAGATTTTATTTTTCCATCTCGTTCACAGTACCTATTTTTCAAGAGTTTTCCCGCCGTGGAGTTGGTAAAGAGAGGTGAAGCCTCCTTGAGTCCATTTAATCACAGCTTTGAGGACAATAAGCTCTACCGAAGATACTATTCCCTGCTTCTAAAGGCAGAGGCAAGAGCATCCAACAAGAGACTAGGTATATGGAAGGAATAAGATTGAAGCCATGTGGATCCTCGTTCTTATCCTAGCCCTTCTCATATCCCTTGGAGCCTCTGGGCTTCTCGGAGCCTTTTTAGTGGGTCTTTGTACCCTTTTGGGGGGCCTTCTACTGTGTTATCTCATATCCCGACATCGCCGGACCAAATTTTACCTCAAGTCATGGACATCTTCCTTGTGTCCGGAGAATAGTCGTTCCAAGAAGAACGACTCCCCCTGTATGCGCATCAGCGGACATCCTGACATCGACGCCATCATTAGTGAGATCCTCCAGTTTGTCTTCCGGGATCATATCCATTCCTGGCACTCCCATCTCAACCATTCAAAAGCCTTTTCTCATTCCTTGGGAGCTACGACCTCTCTTCTACTGAAGTCCCTCTCATTTCAAGTACAAAAGATCGATTGGATCCCCTATCTCACGACAAAACTCGTGGACGACGTTGCCTCTCACGTGAGGCTCTTTAAGAAGGCCCGAAGGCTCCTTAAGAAGGCCAAAATGACCGGGGATCGAAGTAAGCTCCCGGATCTGGAGTCATTTTCTTTGACTCTGAGGCTATGATGGAGGGGAATATCTGTCGGGATTTGGTCTGTACGATTCATCAGGAAGAAAATGCATTTCTTCAAGACATTGCTGAGCTGATGCTCTTTCTACTCCTTCCTCCGGTAAATATGACGGACTATTTATATTGTGTATTTGAAAGAGGTTTATTCAGGCTAGACGGTATTTTGAATTATGTTTAAATAATTCCCATTAAGTAAATCCGATTAAAAAGTGAAATTATTTAAATATTTTTTCCTTATCAAATTTATTTATGTTTCTAAAAACAATTAATTCTTTAAAATACTCAATTTTCTTAACCAGAAAAAAATATTTGAAATCTCATTTTAAAATTATTATATTTATTTCGATTGGATTACAAGTAGGATGAGTAAATGGCACCTTGGCTTAGAAAATTTAAAAAAGTTTTCTAATTCTAAATTTTTGACAAATAATATATATATATATATTAGATTATTGTACTAAGATAAATAAATAAAACATTATAGTTCTATTTTCAAGAATTTCTAAAAAAATTATTGATTTTACATTGAGAAGAATAAATTGAGCAAACAAAAATAAAGTCATGACAATTTTATAAAAGCATGAAAGGCAGAAGATCAGTTTTTCGTAGTCTTTTTGAACTTATTGTACTGCTTTATTGTCAGCTCTAGAGATTATAAACAAATATCAATTCAATGTTTTTTGTGTTAATTTTTATGATTATTTTATCTACAGAAACTTTAAATAATACTAATTTATTGTCATTCACTTTTACTACATTCAATACACTCCGGAAGTAATGGGGGCTTACCTTCATCCCTAATTTAAATATATTTTCTTTTCAACATATACAGGAAGACTTTGAGACTAATTCCTTCAGAATATTAGCTCGCGAACTCCTAGTCAACGTCGTGCTTAAGCCTACCTTTGATTTGATCAGTGACCCTGATTTTATCAACTCGACCATTATTCGAATCTACATGAACTATACCATCAAGCCAGACGTTTTTTCCCTCACCATACGATACTCTGAAAGCCTTGACGAGCTACAGGCTGTTAGGTAAATTCTTAAAGCCATATATTTTAAATGTGCTTAAAAAAGTACTATTCAATTAATACATTTTAACAAAACAAACTTTTACACATTATATATATATTTTTTTATAGAGAAAATGTCGTAAAGGAAATCAACTATCTTCGCTCCAATGACTCAAAGGGTGAGATGGACTCATCTCTCAAGCAGCAGTTAAACTCCCTTCTCTATATACGGGAGAACATTGACTCTCGGATTCATCGTCTTCAGTCCGGAAACATTGAGTCTGACACAGCCGGATATTTGAATGTCCTTGATTGGAAGGATAGAATTGGGCCTGGACTCAATTTGTTTGATTTGCCCCTTGAAGGTCTTAAGTCCATAGAATATTACCCAACTTGAATTTCGTTTAACTTTTTGTTTTCTTCTTACAGTGATTGTTAAGAATAATATTGCTCTCAGTTATTTCATCGACTATATGTCGAGCTTGAGCTGTCAGTCCTATTTATTTTTCTACCTCAATGTAGAAGGCTGGAAGGTGTCAGCAGAGCAGCGACTTCAGGTGATCATAATAAATCTTTAAAAATCTTAAGGCGACTTCGGAAAAATGATGCAACTATTTAATCTTTTATACTTATGATTTTTTTTGCCTATGTTGTTCGATAGAATTGCATCCGACAGGATATAAATAAGCATTATAGCATTAAAATTAGTCTATCGAACCTAGAATCTTATCAATGAGGTAGACCAAAAATGGCCCTCCCCTCTTGGGATTCGAACCTGCTCCCCCAACATTGAGAGTTGAACACGCCTTAACGCAGACGGCTATCGCGCTCCCTTTAGTTTGTTTTTAAATAATATCAGATTATTGGCATTTATAATTATTCAAACTTAACGGCCGAGGTTGATTATTGATTTATCTAATCTGCTACCGTTGCTGAGCATATTTAGTGATAAAAAATATTAAACAGATTAAAGAAAGTATCTGTGATGAGAAATAAGGATCAATGGAAATCACAAAACCTTTTATTTAATGTGGGTAACGCTTCTGTAACTAAATATTTCCCTTATGTGTTTAACTTATTACTTTCTACATGATTTACATTAGAAAACGGCAACTATTATAATAAAAATATTATTGGCTCATAAAGATATTTTTGAACTGATAAAGTATTTTTTGTTATAATAATTGCCATTTTCTATTCTACGCCATGTAGAAAACAAAAAAAGTTTTATGCTCAAGAATGACTAATTAATTTATGGACTTAAAATTCCCCTAAATAAATAAAATATTTTGTTGATTTACGGTTTGATTGTTGATCCCTTTTTATCTTAGGAAGAAGCCACAGAAATATCAATTTAATAGAAGAAATCAAAGAAAGAAAGGATTAAAATGGTTTTAATTATATTATGGAGTAAAAAAGATCAAAAAGTACGGGATTTCTTAGGCGAATAATGTAGATTTTAGGCAATTAATTTCATGTAAAGAAACGTAATTAAAAATTATAAATCCCTAATTATCCTGTTTCTCTTTTCCCTCCCATCTATGTTTATATTTTTATTCTCAATAAGCATGGAAAGAAACATTATTCGGATTATATAAAAACAATAACGCAATTAAAAATGTCTTCATCTTTCAAAGTGTCCAGTTCATGTAGCCTAAAATCAATTATGTAAAAAATATATGAATATTTGCTTAAAAACCAAATTATTGCCTTATTTTGTTGATACATATCTATATAACTTCATTCTTTGTTTTCAGGCCATTGCCCTACAAGATCTGAGCTCACCTCAAAATTGCGAAAAGGATGCAATACTTGAAAACATGAGGGAGAGTGCACACTCTATCTACGAGGAATATTTATCCGAGAAGTCCAATCCCCGTCTCCGCATCGACGACACCATCATCAAGCGGCTGCTTTTTAAGATCAGAACGCAGGCCCCAGACCCTGAATGGTTCGAAGAAACCCAGTTGGCCGTCTATGATAAACTCAGCAAGGATGAGCGTTTCCTGGAGTCCTTAAGAAAACCTTTGGCTACGTCAAGCTCCTTGCGGAGTTGGACTTGCTCCGAGAAAAGGATGAGGAGGTGGTTGAGATGGAGGAAGACGATGAATATATTGTCTATGATTCCTCCAGCATGAACTCCTTCAATAACGAGGACACATTTCATGAGGCGGGCTACCAGCCAGGGTTAAAGAGTGAGGATATGGGAGTAGTCGGAACTCCTCTCCTAGCGACGGTAAAACCCACAAACGAGTTGGGAGTGGAGGGAGTTTCAGGGGAGTGAGGAAGACTCATAGCCGTAACGCATCACAAGGAAGTTTGTCTAGCAGCAGCAGCTCTCATCACGTCGGAAGCAATGACTCCAAATTCTATCGAATAAATACGAATCCTGTCCTAAGCGGCAGTAATGAAAGCATTTACTCAGTACTCTCAGCGGAAGTATTAGGCTACAGTATTGTAAAGGACTCTGGAAAGGCCTACGCAGTCTATACGGTCTCTGTTAAAAGCCGAAACTACAAAGGCGAAGAGGACGTTTGGCAAGTCTATCGGAGGTACTCGGACTTTTTCGCCCTTCACGAGAAAATATCTGCTGCTTTCCCTACACTCAACAAGCTAAAGTTCCCCTCCAAGAAGACATTTGGGAACATGGAGCGGAAGAACCTAGAAAATCGTCTGAGCACACTTCACTCCTATCTTAGAGAAGTTCTCCTCACGGAGAACCTTCAGGAGTTCCCTGGTCTTCTGGATCTCGTTCGCAAATTTCTGGATCAGGCCGGCTATGAGAAGGAACGCTTGGAGTCATCCACCAATGTCACAAACGTACTCGTGAACCCACTCAAGAACTCTGTCAAATCCGTTTCCAAAACCGTGACAGCTGTGCCCAGCAATTTACTCAACACCGTGGACACCTTCATGGACGGTGTTACGAAAGCCTTGCTACAAAACAAGTCCGAGAACTTTGATGAGAAAGTAAGTGCCTCCATTGACGCCGAGTCCACGGACAACATTCCACTCCGCATTCTTCTCCTCTTCATGGACGAGGTCTTTGACCTGCAGGACCGAAATCAATGGTTGCGGAGGCAAATCGTTACGGTGCTTCGTCAAATCATCAAAAGCATGTTTGGCGACATTGTGAACCGACGGATCATCGATTATTTTGCTCAAAGCACTTCCCCCGAGAAGATTGCAGAGTATTTGCTAGCCCTGAAGGAGTCTTTTTGGCCTCAAGGCGTCCCCGCTGCCACTCGAACGCCCCGAGACGAAAACACCAAGATGCGAACTCGCTTCGCGGCCAGTCTGCCTTATTTTCATCTTTGAGCGATGATCTCCGGCGCGTCATTGGCTCTGAGACATCTCGAACAGGGATCCTCACTCTTTTTGACATGATACAGCATCCCATTCTTAACAAACGACTCGTCCTTGTGGTATTTGAAGGGATTCTTAAGACACTTTTTGAGGAACAAAGCTTTCCCGAGATATTCACCAAGCTCCACTCTCGCTCCAGTCGGATAAAAAATGAACTCAAGAACTCTCAACGCATTCAAATCAATGTCAGAAAGTCATGATAACCTCCTCCTCCCTCACTTGTGATACTTTCCTGTCGATCACAATTGGTTGTGCAGTGAAATGATTAGTAATAATATTAATTTATTGACTTAGGATGACGGAATCCTGAGACTCTAGTCATCATCATCCTCTTCCCCATTCCCTTCAGTGCAATCCCCCTCCACACTTCCATCTTAACATAAAAATGAACACTTCTATTTGCGTGTCAAACGCGAAATAGGATCTTTATTTAAATTTGGCTGTCAATTCAATAAATCCACATCTTTTTTGTTCCTCCCAATAATTATTTTTATTTTAAAATATAAAAATATATATTTTGTTAGAATCTGATAGTAAAGAATAGAAAGAAAAAGGTATTGTGATATGTATTTACATCTATAAACGATAAGTGTTTATTCATACATATACTTATCATTATTTATATTTATATGGATTTGTTTGTTTCTTCGATGTTTAAAATATAAGCAAATTAATATATCGGGTTAATCAATGGAAATCATTTTATAGAGGATACGTTGAGATAATACATATATAGAGGATGTTTTTATTATACAACATAGATTTATTGCTTGATTAAGCCTTAATGCAGTTATAAAATAAGCAGAGCTGGGATTCGGTAGAAAATCTACCGCCGTTTCGATATTCGTTATATACCTTCTACTGATCGATATCGGTATTCGGTAGATTTTATTATATATCTACAGTATCGATCGATATTCGGTACGGTAGATTAGAAAGAGATACATTTTTTATGTATCCGCTTTTACTTCCTCAGATGCATTTAATATCTGACAGTTTATACCAAAAACAATTAAGTACATAATTTGTTATAATTTATTAGAGATTATTTGAAATTCAATACATACTAATCTTATATAAATTATATATGTACTTGGATTTTGTAGGAAATGGAAGGCTATAGATCTTATTGTCCGATATTAAATGCACTTTCAGGTACTCAAGTATGCAATGCATATCATAAGCTTATATTGAATGCCTATTTATGTATCTGCTCTATTATACTATATGTTGTAGTTCTAGTTGTTTATTTATTTTGCGAAGTTCAGTTCTTCACACAAGAGAGCGCTTGGGCAAGGCGACAGTTGAACGATGTTTCTCTGTTATTGAAGGGAATAAGCTCTCTATATCTTTATGTCTCGATGTGAATGTTACAAAAGTCATACTTTCAAATATATCGTACCGATTGTCAATCGGTACGGTATTCGGTATTTTTTACCGAATATCGTATAATCGGTTCGGTATTTGAAATCTACCGTCGGTAGTATCGAATACCGATTTACATTTCGTAGTCGCAGCTCTGAAAATAAGGGATACGGTTTCTAGGATTACGGACTTGGTATTGGAATAAAGAAAAAAGGATGTTTATAGAAAGCTCATTTACTAGTCACAAAACTCTCCATTGCCACTATTATTATTAATATTTGAATTCATGAAAGTTTATTATAATTTCATAGCTAAGAAATACTTATTTATTATTTCACAAATCCAAAGACATAAGTGAGAAGGACAAATTTATTGTGCCGTTTAGAAGTCTATCAACAGCAGGCTCTTAATCCAATCAATTGTACTCTAAATCAAGGTATATAATATAAGGCATGCCATTTTATGGATAGTAAAACGACATAAATCTCATTATCATTTTGACTTATTCAAAAATATATATTTTACTGTTATTGTATCCACTTTGCACTGGTTTTTATGACGTCAATCCGGCAAGCGAAAAGTCTTGCAATATTCGACATTGTATTTCAATTTAACTTGCTCATATCAACTTTTTTTCTTCTTAATTATCGTATGTAGAAAAAGGATCAAAAGTATCTATGTCTATTAGGTAAATTGATTGAAGGTAAGTATTTCTAAAATCAAAGGATCTTCAATGTGGTCATTACTATGCGGCTAAAGGAATATAGGATAACGGGGAAGGAAATTCAATAAGTTATGTGAATGTATATTGTTTATTTTGTAATATTCAGGACTTGTATTTGATATTCCACACCAAGTAATCTACAATTTCAAGGTCTACAAAGACTCTATACCAACTTCTGGTTAGACTTCATAGAGCTAAAATTTTACGTCTCAATGATTCATTAATTCTTAGGCTGCTGGTAGTATGGGGTTTAAACATTTTTTCTGTATATCAATATATATATTATATATTATTATTATTTAAATGGTTTAACGAGACCTTATCTTTTGCGAAGTTATATCAATAGATTAAGTTTAAATGTTCTGAGTTTTGCAATTGATCCATGTTCGTTGCGTTTTAATGAAGCCGTTATAATCATAACCACTTCATTCAAAAGTATTCAATAGTGTCATTAACTATGTAGAGACCAGAAGTATTTGAAACCCCAATTTAGGTAAAACAAAGATAAAAAATAAATACTAAAAGCAATCTCACACAACAATCATTAATCATTATTTCAAAAACGATTCTTGGATTTAAAAAACCCTTTTTCATATCTTATAAATAATCGTTTCGTAATAAGAGCATGAAAGAAACTACTTGACATCTTATGCAGCAAGGATCATTTGGTTATGTCTTTGTTATTGTGTCCGAAGAATAGGTCTAGGAGAAAGCATCGAGGATTTTTTTACCCAAAACAGATAATAAAAATATTAGCAAACAGAAGCAATGTCCCAAGTACACAAATAGGTAAGTAAGTTTACTAACAATTGTCCCTCGAAAATTATCATATATATTAACTAAGTAATATCATTTTATTGCATTTAAAGGTACATGAAGTGATAATAGAGATTTAATTTCGAACGATACTGATATTATAACCAATTATAGTGAATATATAACAAAGGAATAATCTATGCGTAATTTCGGACGCGTTTTATATAAATAAAAAAATGCATTTTTGAAATCAATAAAGATATTCAATGAAATATTCATGATATTATCAATCAGTTGACGATGATATATATCATTGCCTTTTCTAAGAGCTTTCAGTTCAAAATGAATTGAATGCTCCCCTACATCACGTCGCTCGATTGATATATCTCCCATCTAATTCGAAATCCTGAATGATGTGTACATGAATCCTTTGAACCACATCTTCATTCCTGTTTGTTCGATGCAATAACTTCTAAATCCATTGTGAAAAAAATGTAAATTGAATGCTGAAAGAATGTGGACTGTTGTTATGAAAAATAATATTCATTTTGTGCTTATAAGTAGTTATGCGCTAACATCTTTCATAATAAATAGGAAATACTTTCGATAACACTTTTTTTCTTTCAACGTCCGATAGTAGGAGTGATTATCTATTATCACATGTATGATGAAAATAAATGAACATTCTTTTTTTTTAGTATGAAGACGTCATGGATGTCGGCTACTGAAGAAGAGACAATGATGATTTTTAAGTATATATATTTCTTCTTTCTGAAGTGATGTTCACTACAGTCGTGATATTTTTTTTAGCATCATTTCAACTGCTTTTTTATTATTTCCCTCCCTTTTTTTTTCTTCCAATCACGACTCAAAAAGCCACCACTTTTTCCCTATCCCTAGTTATGTTTTTGGCGGACATAGAGTACGCTAGACGCTACTCAGGCCCGGCGGTGGGCCTGAGGGGCCAGGCCCGCCCCCCACTAGTGACGTAGGCTCGCCCACCTACTGAGTGACGTGAGCCCATTTTTTTATGAATGTGCCAACTGTGCCCCCCCATAACAACTGTAGGGCCCCCCAAAAGCCTGGGCCTGATGCTACTAAGCGTTAAAGTAAAGTAGCGCATGCAAGGAAAAAGTGAACAAAATAATTGGTCAAAATTTGGGTTATTTTCTTTAACGTTAGATATCGCTAGTCCATGAAATTCGTCACAATCCTATTTAAAGACCGTTTTAAAGGGATTAGTTTGATAATTGAAATACATCACTTTGTTCAAGACAAAAACGTCTCCAAATATAAACAATAAAGGACTTCGTTATTATTTTCAAAGAGCTCGGCATCAAGAGAACGTAAAATTTTGGCCAATTCCTTTT
>CP045900.1:9494073-9505941 GCA_013387185.1 Caligus rogercresseyi
CCCCGGCATTTACCCCCCGTTAGTAATATTTCTTATCTCTTAAAGTCCACTTATGAAGTAACTATTTTGTTTTCTAGCTATTAACAAAGGTGACGTCACTGGTTAGCATACAGTCCCAGTTCTTTAGAATTGGATCTGTATAAAACTAAACGTGCATAAATTCGCAAATTTCGTGTCTTAGACCTTATATCTAGGCCCTCTATGTACAACTAGACAATCATACAGTTTGTACCTATTAACTCAAGATATCTATTCATCTCATTAGGTCCTAATCTATTTACTAAAGATTTCATCAAGGAACCACTTGTCCTAAATCGAATACTATGATCATTGGAGAAAGTGACTATTCTAAAATCAAAAATCATCAACTCAAATAAGTTGACATATAAATTTATTTTCAATTTATTATATTCATTTCTTCACACCCGAAACGTGTTCCTGTGGCTTTTTAAAGATAACTAAGTACCCATTAGTCTTCGCAAGCAGCGGAAAAGGAGATCAAGAAAGTGGTTCACCAATGACGTCACCTTTGTTAATAGATGGAAAACATAGTTAACTTCATAAGTGGACTTTAAGAGATAAAATTATTACTAATGGGGGGGGGGTAAATGCCCGGGGGGTGATTGTCCTGTTACGGATATGAACATATGAAGTATAAGTAATTAGATATAGCCATGAACAATCAAATTATATACAAGTATAAAAATTATTAATAATAACACCAAAGTATAAATGAGTGTTTAAATTGTAAAAGTTATCATTATGGTGCCAAAATATTTATATTAATGCTCTAAGTATAATTTCAGTGGAAGAATTCAAATCTTACTTCAGATTTCATATAATTATTGTCCGAAATTACATGCCCCCATTTTTTTATCCCGCCCATATTTATAAATTAAAGAATGAAAGGTAAAGACAAGGAGTAAAGAGAGTAAAAAAGAAAAGGAAAAAAGCATCTCACGTGACTTAGAATATATTTTTTGTACAAAGTCTACTTTTTATAAGGAATGTTTGTACAAAACAGAAAATTTGAGAACTCATTTGACATTTAGAAAACCTATTTTATCTCCACAAATGCATGATACAAATTTAAAGAAACTTGTGTAAGTTTGAACCCTAAATATAGAATGGAATGTATTGATTTGGTATAAAGATGCATGAGAGGGGCTTCAAAGTGCAATAGTTTATTATTTCATATCTCAAATAATGGTCTAATTACCATATACGGGAATATTGACTCATATGTCTACACGTGTATTAGACGTTGCCCGCACTTTATGGTGCATGACCTCCCACCTCTCTCATTTTCAGTTGTTTTGCCTTAGCCTTGACAGATTGGTTACATAGAGTTCAAAGCGAGTAATAATCATGGTTGTTGAGAAGTCAAGTACTCTATCATAGCCCTTCAGACGGGAAGCCTCGGGAGGATGACTCGAGTTCATGTTGCTCATCGGATTGTCTTCGTTTTCGACCCATATGTTCAATTTCCTCTGTTTTTGACGGGTTTTGCGCCCTGGCTGGCGTAGGCTTTGGACCATCATTGTGAAGCATCCCAGCCTCGTTCTTCTCACATCAGGCCTCTACGACGTGATTGCCTATTGCCTCGTTGTAATGGGTAAAACAATTGAAAGACCTCTGGAAATTAATATTTCAACTATGTAGATATCAATATTTGAGTATAGCTATGTCATACTTCTTTATCTCTATCTATTAGATATATAAATTTAGAGAGCAATTGGCTAGTATACAAGTGAAGGAAGTGTTAAATTTAATGGTTTTCATGCTAAGTAATCTAAACTATGCTCGTTTGATTCCACGGTTCATTATATATACAAGCATAAAATGAAAAATAGTTAATAGTAAAATAAAAGTATATTTATAAAATGCTTTGAGGAGAAAAATATTCAATTAAACATATAAAATACATAATTAACACATAAAAATAATTGATTAAATATATAAAACACATAATTAAACATCTTTAAAAATGTTTTCTCTCGCTCTTTATCGCCCCAGTATATCAAGACGGGCCATGCGTTAACTCAATGGAATTGTGTTCGACTCTAAAGAGGAGATATTGATTAACCTCATGTAAAATTTTAAATTGTTAGGCTTATATGCTTATTGATATTCACACGGATACTGTAGTTTGGTCAAACCAAATAGACAAATAAAATATTCGAATTGCTAACATTTGTACAAACCAGGCCTAAAGTATCGAAGAAGGAACACTATCATTTTTATGGCTTACTTCCTTGGGATGAATAAAGGTTTTATATTCGACTCGCATCTCAGGGAATGATGAGTAAAATATAAGTATATTTCACGGCAAACTCCATGAGTTTGACTTCACATAATTAATTAAAGTATTTTTTTTTGTACACCCGTACACCATTTATTTTAAACTAATATGATATTAACGTTACATCCAAATCTGAGATACATGAAATAAATTGTGACATTTTAACATCTAAAACTAGAGTTCATCAAATAATCTATTCACAAATTAAAAACATTTTTTGATAGGGGGTTTTAGTGCTTCTAAGTTTGTAAGAGATTTTGAATTTTTGCGACAATAAAATTTATTTTGGTTTGATCAGGACCTTTATATATAAAACAAATGCTATCATTCTTAAAATATGACCAAAACTTGTATAAATTTTTGAATGACTAGATCCCATACTTTTTTCAATGTAAAACAATCCAATAAAAAATGCCTTCCTGTTTCAATCTCGGTCTTACAGAAATAACAAACCCTTTCCTCTTGCGTTCTCCCCTATATGCTTCCGAAGCTCAGTGTATTGGACACCACCCTATATTTTGTCCAATAAGATTAATTAAAGTATTGATTGATATAAAAGTACACACATTAAGTAGTATCCCAGCTCGTCAATAGATAGTGAATGTAAAGTATATATAGAGACATATCAATTACTATGATTATCTGAATTAAATAAACGTCACGCATAGTTTTTGTTTTCATTGGCATATAATAAAATGGAGTAGATTTTGAACTTTTGGCTTATAAATTATTTTTTATAATTTCAATCAAAGTGTGTATCCACTCATTTTTATTTTTAATATTTGACAAAATGGGTTAGTAATATGAATTTCATTCCTATAAACACTTTCTTTTTGTCAACTGGATATCTTATATCTTAAAATTACTACAGTTTTTATATCAAAAAAGTTCAAAATACTTTATTTCAAAACTACACAAATAAAATTAATGGGTATGATTTTTATTTTAAACATTAACTTTTGATGGAAATTCATATTTCATCCGCTGACTTTTGAATCCTTTTTATGAAAAGTCATATTGTCTTATTTAAAGATAGAAATATTATTTTACAGCTGTGGGTCTTACAGGATTAGAATCAGTATTGAAGAGACATAAGTCTTTCTTCTGGGGTTTGCTGTGGAAGAAAAACTGCAACTATAGGCCACTATTGAAGCTATGTTTTACCAATTTTCATATTTTTTTTTGAGCCGATTAATTGGCCATATCAATCATAATAGTAAAATATTGCATTCAGCCTTCGTTTAACAATTTTTAACCTTTTTTTCTAAGGCCTCATTGTTCTACTCTTGAGCCTAATGGGCTGCTGTGGAATCTCAAAGCGAAGCCCTCGTCTCATGCTGATCTATTCCATTTGTCTCGTGATTATGATCCTATCGGAAGCCGCTATCGGAGCACTCGCCTACTGCTATCGGGACTACATCAACTCCGAACTACGCGTCAATCTCTTTGAAAAGTATCAAAGAGAATACGGCTCACAAAAGTCCGTCACGGATGCTGTGGACCAACTGCAAATCGGGTTTGTAGAACATTTAATAGTTTTTAATCCTGTTTGACCCACAGTTGCAAAATTTCAACTTTTATATTGAAAGCATCTATTTTACAAGTGTCAATATATAGGTATATAAAATGCAAAAGACTAAGCAACAGCAATATAACCCAGTGACGTCAAGAGAGGAAATAATTAGTTAATTAAAAACTTCTCATAATTATAATTTATGAGAGACACAATCCGTGCTGAAAGAGTTGGAGATGAATAATTGAGTATATTTTGACGAATTCAATATGTCAAGTTCTTTCCGTAAACTATTGTTTTAAGAGTAAAACACTTTTAAAACTCCAAAATCAGCCTGCGATTCGTCATTAAATCCTACTTATGATACTGAAAGGAGCCGTGCCTTATAGTATATTATATATATTGGGAATTTGAAATGGTGAATTCGTCACGAAATACTTCATTCTTTATTCCTTACTCTTCTAGCAGAGATCCTATTTATTTTTAGAATAAGTGACACCAATGTCATTTTTAGTCTGTAGCACTAAAGTACAGAAAGCTTATTGTCACCTTGCAACAACAACAAAAATATTGAAAAGCATTTGAATATATTTTTTTAATTTGAATTCGTAATAAAAAGTGATGAAAATAATGAAATATAACCCGCAATAACTTTATTCCAATTTTAGATGAAAAATTAAAGTTATTTTTAACCTTTTTAAAAGTAAAACAAAAAAAATTATATTTTTCTATTCTTAACGGGTTAAAGCCGTCTTTTTATAGCGTTCTATAAAATATGAATTTTTATGTGTCATTAAAGAATGAGATGCTGCGGTGTGGACTCCTTTGAAGACTGGAAGAAAACGGAGTGGTGGAATCAAACGGACGTGAGACAAAAGAACCTCGTACCGGACTCTTGCTGCCTCACCCCGAGTAAATTCTGTGGGGTTCGGGATCATCCGTCTAACATACGATACACAGGTTAGTATTGATAAATGTATAACAAACGTTCAGCTCATCGAGATATAAATAGTTACTATAAAAAAGGGGGGGGGGGTCAACCTAATGTTTTTCATAGCAAAAAGATCAATGGAATATTTTTGGTATTTTCAATCATTATAAATATTCAAATTGCTAATGGTTGACTTATTTAGGGGTTAAAAATGAAAATATAAACTCAATGAAAATTTCATTAAAATATAATTAAGGTTTTGGAATACTCTTCATTTTTTGGATGCTCCAATTTTCTTAATGTACATTCCAACTGTCGAAGATGGTATATTTGGCTTCCTATAAAAACTCTTAAAGTGTCATATCTCTAAGGTTCTGTTACAGCTTTTTGGCTCATTATCCGTACTACATACAATAAAAAAATTCACTCATATATGCAAAATGTGACCATTCATAGAGATATGCTTAAATTTTACACTAAACCCTTTCAGCTATTTTATTTTTCTCGTGCAATTACTTAAAAGCTAAGGGTTTAAAAGTGGCATCACCCTGATAAAAAGTCTTATCTCTTTGTTATCTGATTGGCCTAATATGGTAATGGGTTCCTAGGTGTATTAAGAGACTCTACAGTTGTTACATTACGACAACGTGTCTTAGTGATAAACTAGACGCATAGCTGGAACGATCTCAAAGAATGCTACAGTATTTCCTAAGGTACAGGGGGCGTGGACAAAATCTGCCGAATTTTAAAGATGTCATTACTCCATCCATCTGTTTTGGTGTCAATGGGGTTCCTGAGTCATAGGTTTTGGTTATTGTTATTTACCACTTGTAGCGATATCATCTTTTAAAGTGCCCAAGAAAAGTTATTATGTTCAATGAGAGAGATTGTAGGTGCGCTGTGCTTTGTGATCACATCTAACTAAGCAATGTAGATCCAATTCGCAACTCCCATCGCTGGATTGCCATGAACATCAGAGATGTCTCCATGGCTATTAATACCAATTTTCCGACTTCTGTAATGGTATTTTTGGTCGTGTCAAGTGAGGGTAAATCATGCCCGTCGCACATCTTCGAAACAGGCCTCAGAGTGAACACATACATCTACTGGCAGGTCGAAGAGGACGTTTTTTAGCCGTAAATCAAGTCTATTGTCAGCGATAGGTCATGTATGTGGCAGCAGGGCTCGGCTTTGGTCAACAAAGCTAAATGAAAGCAAAAGTGGCTCAAAAATAATGTCTGCATTTGAACCCGTTGGACTTCTTTCTCTGGTCTTACGTGGAGAATATGACCAACCGCTCCTTCTATAATACCAAGCAGTCTCTCATTACTTGAGAAATTCAGTGAGATAGAAGCTGTGCAGATCAAAAAGGCCTGTTCTCGGTTTCGTAGCCGCACTGAGCGGGGTTTGACTGTAGACGGCGGCTAAATTGAATAGTTAAATGCCTTTTATTCTAAGAAACATAGTCGTTTTATTTATCAACAAATATAAAATAAGCTATTAGTTTTTTAAGCGGCAGATGTTGTCCACGCACCCTGTATATTACCAAGATTTCTGACATTAACTTTTTGCTTGCCGGCGATTTTTAATGACGTCAGAACGGCAAGCGGGAAAATATTTATTTAATGTTATTCTTCCAGTTTACGTCATAAAAAATATAATTTTACTATATATTTTTGATACGTCACAAATAATAATAAGAATTATGGCGTTCATTATAAATGAAAACATGAAATAGACATGCCTGTTTATACCTTTGTATTTCCCTTCCAATTGTTCTTGAAAATAAACAAATATGGCTCTTTGTGGAAGAAAAGTAGAGTATATTATTAGGTCATCAATAATACACTCACTTCAATCATGATTAAATCTTAGCTAAATCAGATATCATCTATTTACCTGGTAGCCATTTGCCACCATTCATTCGAGGTGGGGAACCCATTTTGCATTCCTAGTTTCATTTGAATCGAGTGTTTAATCCTTCCCTTTGAGACCATTATTAAAACTTTGTATTTTAATACAATGCCTCAAGGAGTTAAGCTTGCTACAGAGCAAAAAAATGCAACATAAGTATTTAAATAATAATAATAATGATTAAATAGAACCGAAGCAATTATTTAAGTCGTTTTAAGGACGTTCAATTTTGTGCTATGTTCACTAGTCTGTAAATAATTTTTGTAATTACATCTATCATCAATCACTTTTCTTCTTAATTCCAGGGTGCATTGATCGGATCGGAAAAATTGCTGGAGATCACATGATCGTCATTGGTGCCGTGTCCTTGGGAGTCTGTATCATTCAAGTCTTCGGCGTTGGTCTTGCTCTTCTTCTTTATCGAAAAATAAGGAAGACGGAGCAATTTGTTTGAAAAAGGGGAGGGGGAAATGACGTTTTATGAGGAGTTGTCCTTAAAAACAAAACAGCTGCCATGATAGCCTAATGTTCTTCACAAAGAAAGTTAATCCTAGATCTCTCATAAAGAGTCTCATTTTCTATATGATATTAATTGTATGTATTGAGGGGAGTAAGATGGCTATAATGGGGCATAGTTTGTATTGACACAAAGCAAGATTTCTCTATTTTAACCTGACAATTTGTAAACTAAATTCATTTTTTACAAAAAAAAAAGCATACTAAAATATGATTAATTATGTATGTTATAGATATATAAATGCAAAAAACTGCTGGTTAGCTTCAAGAGCAAGATAACATTAAGGATTTATTTTAATCTAAGCTGTCGCTGATATTTTATATTTTGAATATCCATGTCTGTACTATACCTTAACAAGTTTGCATCTGTAACAACTGCCTATATTTTAATTTTCAAGTCAATGATATATACAGCTATGATCCCTTATTTCATGTTTACCCTTTGTGCCTTTAAAGAATGACTGACGGATGTTTTCTTATTATTTATACAGTATTGTATTATATATATTTCTTTGTTGAATATAAATCTTTTTTTTTTCTTTTATGGATTTTTAATAGTCGTATTATTTTTGAGGAAACGATTTTATTTTAATTAAATGAGGAGTAAGCATTATATGAATGTCTATTTTAATGAACAGAACAATTATTTTATTTTTTATGGATGTACATACGAATTATAATCATTTGACAAAATATGAATCTTTTTTTGTATATATGTCAGCTTTATGTCATGAAAGTTATGACTTTCCCCGACAATAATGATCTCAATTTTGGCTACAACAACTGAAACATCATTATTACAACGTTTATTGATAAATTGATTCTTGTACTCCTAGATTTATATAAAAGGGCATGAATCATAGTTCTAATAAAATTGGTTTCGTCCTTTTTAGGGCCTAAAAACAATATCTTTCGTTTGAAGAGTGAATCGGAAGAAATCAAACATTTTTTTTCATAACTTGTCAAAATATGAATGCATTATCTTCACTAACTCTTGCTTTGACAACTTTGATCGATAAAGTAGGGTTTAATATGGCAGCAGGGCTCGGCTTTGGTCAACACAGCTAAAGAAACACATAAGTGTCTGAAAAGTAATGTCTTGGCATTTATAATTTTCTCGTCTTGTCCTCCCTTATCACCGGATTTGAATCCGTGGACTGCTTTCTCTGGTCTTACGTGGAAAACAGGACACACCTTTCCTCCTATAATACCAAGATCTGTTGAAATTAATAAGAACACCGACGTGATTGGTTTAAATAAAAGTATCGTGAATAATAATAAACATATTGTATATATGAAATAATATATTATTTTACTCTTGGTCGCTCATGTGGTAACATCAGTTTTGAGACGAGAATAGTATAATCCTTAAGAACAGTAAGCGTCTTCTTTAATCAATGGTATTACAGATTCTTTGAATAGTTTATTCAAATTATTAATATTCGATAAATATAGCAACACTACTCTCTTTGGGTTAAATGAAATGTTGTTTCCATAATCTTTTAATGATAAATTAATGCACATATGACGATAAGACGTAGAAAAAGAATGAAATATGCTTGGCAAACTAAAAAAAGGACGCCGAGTTTTTCTTAATCATTCTAAATAATTGTATTTTCCTATTAATGGAAGAGTTCCAGGACTTTTTTGTTTTGCTAAATTGTGTTAAGCAGGGTAATTTTTTAAAAAGCCTTAAACTTGAGTTGGGTTTAATTTAAAATTGCATATCTTCAGAAATGATATACAAAAGTTATAAGCCGTGATTTATACTTTAACGGGGCGAACTATATTTTAGGAACGAGGCTTTTATACCTTAAAAACAGGGTTGTGGATTGAATGGAAAAACAAACGCTGTTCGCGAGCGCACGTTCAAAATCAAATTGCCTGAATTGAATATAAATGAACGGACGAACATATATTTTGTTGGCGTTCGTTCGTTCAATTTGTGTTGTTTTCAAAGAAAACTTTTTAAAATACTTTCTTTGCGAAAAGTGTGGACGTTTTTTTATAAAACAAGTTTAGTTAATGATTCTTATATCACTCCAGAAAAAGTGAGGAGTTTTTTTTATTCAAACATAAGCCCAATTAAAATAACTGAAAGTCATTCTGAGATAAAAGTTTTTTTTATCATGGATTTTTTTTTTCAAATTTGAAATAGAAAATATTTGACATTCTTTCAATGAATAGCAAAACGAACGGACGAATGCAAAAAAATTAAACAAAACGAAACGTCTGAACGGATTTTTTTAATCGGTCGGACGAACACTTAGGTTGCGAACGCGCACAAGCCCGCTTAAAACAAATTATTACCAACGCTTCTAAAGCACTCAATACTATTGGCCCTTTAGTTAAATCCATGTACTTACTAAACTGCTTGATTCTTATAAATAAATTATTGTATTAAATAATATGCATTAAGTAAATCTACTGTATTAATGTGATTTTTATGAGTTGCGTAACTGTGCATTATCTATTCTCAAGGTTTCGACAAAATTTGGACACCATAATTAGTCTCCTTGGCATGGATTCAAATCCATTCATTGATGGAGTCATTTTTATCCTAAAACACGCTGCTATACTAAATATAGCAATGTATCGTAAAAGGCAATAATAATAGATACAACGGGCAACTTCACATCCAAAGCAAGAAAGAAGAGAAAAACAAGTGAATCCTAGAATTATAGATCAACTAACCTACAGCGGGAGTAAGTTCCTTTAAACAAACTAAAGAATATGAAAACAATACATTAATAGGTATATCATTTCTCCGAGCGGAATGATATCCTCATAACAATCTTTGAGAATTAATTTACTCTAGGGTCCTTCTAAACACTTTTACTCAAAAGTTGGCAAACAAAATTCGACACTTTGGCTTTTATTCAAAATGAATCTTTTAAACTTGTAATCAATAGAGGGAGTCAGTTTTTTTAATTTATTTGTTATATCATTGATCTCCCTCTATCGTTCAATCCTAAAACTATTATCTGCTAGCTTTTCCTTTCTCGCGTATACGTGAATTTTCCCGGTCTTAATAATACAGTCGCGCTAAATGATAAGTGTATGTGTGAAGAAAGATCCCACACAAATCTGTTGCGTTGCTTGTCTACAGTTGAATATTTGATGTGTTTATCATGATGCCATATTAAATAGCAATATGATCCACCCATTTTGGTATCTTTAAGTCGATTTCATGGCACTCTCTGATAGTTCATGTTGATAGCGTTAAATATTAAGAAATATATAGCGTTTTTAATTTTATATAAAAAAACATTTTTAAACAATATTTAATTTTCTTTGGGCGTTCATTGATTTTAAAACATTCCTTTTATCTCCAAACTCATACTTAAATTTAGCCTCACTCCCAACTTCTTCCATCAAAGCATAACATAATTGTTTACTAATTGGATATTTTGTTAATTTTTTGTCATTGCTAAAAAAATAAAGTATAAAAAATATAGAATATAAAAAGAACTGGAAATACCGAATATTTTTCATAGATCGATATTTACGACGATTTTTTTAGTTACCTTAACTGCTATTTTTGTATTTTGATGAAATAATAGAAACGTCATCGAGGGATTAGCTATCGATCGGTAGAGGTAGATGGTGGAACAGCGAGGAATGTGGTTTAAAAACAATTTGAAGTAACATACAATTTAATAGTACATTTAAAGGTAATACATATGCCGTATACCTATATAGTTCAAAGAGGGCAATAATTTTTCACAAAAGGCCACACGAGAACAAAAGTTATGTCAGAGGACTTATCATCATATCAGGGGGTGAAGGTTTATTTTCCTGCTGTAAAGGCCCCTTGCAATAGATTTTATCCCCTCGTATCATTTTTGTGACAAGAGAAACACGAAAGGCTATATGGTTGAGATTTAAAACCACAAGTCGCCTATTTGTGACAGGGCGTACGTATGGGGCCATTGGCGGTTTGATTGTGACCTCATAACTGATAATCACGGGTTGCTAAATTAGTTTTCGTGACCGTTATTGGATGCTGAAGAATATACTTTATATTTAAGAGAGTCCGTTGGCCACGTTGAGTATGTAATTTGCCATAATTATGACAAAAAGTACCCGGTCAGAGTCATTGGTAATGGCTTTGTAAACAGCAAAAAGTGGGTAAAACACGAGAGTACATTAACAGATTTTGAAAATGTTTATGTATATTGGTTAAAATTCCATTTAGGGTGTCCAATGTCAGTGAATTTGTAACCCCAAAATCCATAATTGGGCCAGCTAGAAGAAGGATTCTTTGGACAGTTGACTGGAGCCGCTAAAATGTCATTATTATGGTCAATGAAATCTGAGGCCCCTGAAACATGGAGTTTGCCGTTCTATATTATCAAGTATTGAGGGCGCTGGATCTTTTGGACTATACTCAAATTCATAGCTCATTCATATTAATGAGATTTTTTCAGGATTTCATACGGTAACAATGGTTAATCATGGACGAATTAACTTATCAACTATAAAATATAGCCAGAAAAGGATTTTGCTATGATGGAAGATAAAAGTGATGTTTAATGAAATACGATGGTTTAAACGTAAAGGAGCGGAGGAAATCATAACCAACAGTTGGCATTATACTACAAAATACCACTTCAATCATGACTGTAGAGGGAGTGAACGTTGTGTTCAGAGAGAAGAAACTCATCTTAAAAATACCCATTCTCTCTTCTC